>OZ035962.1:101529283-102121783 GCA_964034945.1 Chrysopilus asiliformis
TCAGAGTTCAGGGGTGAAATTGTAAAATTGTGGTATTTTTTGAAAAATATTACAATAAAAATAAAAATTAATGTTATGAAAGGAAATTAGGGTCTATCGGGATATGTTTTGATATTTTCAAGGAAAATAAATTTTCAATTTATATTAAAGATGACTAGATTCTTGTTCACAAAAAGGAAATCAATACTATCGGGTGTTCCAATTGATTGGATCGATGTAAAATGTGATTGAGGCTTAAACGTCTAATGATTTTTATACTCTTTATATGATATATCATATAGGAGTATATTTGATTTAGTATATCGGACACAAAAATGAACTACACCAAATATTTTGATTTCCCCATGCGCGTCCGTCTGTCTGTCTGTCCGTCTGTCTGTCCGTTTGTTTGTCTTTCCGTTTGTCTGTCTATCTGTCTGTCTGTGTGTCTGTCTGTCTGTCCGTCTGTCTGTCCGTCTGTCTGTCCGTCTGTCTGTCCGTCTGTCTGTCCGTCTGTCTGTCCGTCTGTCTGTCCGTCTGTCTGTCCGTCTGTCTGTCCGTCTGTCTGTCCGTCTGTCTGTCCTTCTGTCTGTCCGTCTGTCTGTCCGTCTGTCTGTTCGTGTCCGTCTGTCTGTCCGTCTGTCTGTTCGTGTCCGTCTGTCTGTTCGTGTCCGTCTGTCTGTTCGTGTCCGTCTGTTTGTCCATCCGTAAACACCATAACTTTTGAAGGGATTGAGCTAGAGCCTTGAAATTTCGTATAGTTACGATTCTCGTAAACGGCTAGGCTAAGTTCTTGAACGGGCAAAATTGGATCATTTCTCTCTCCCGTACAAGCGAAACAGTTTTTTGCGATTTTCTCGAAAACGGTTAGTCGTATTGAAAAAGTTATAAAGGTAAAAAGTGTTTAGAATAGGATTTTACCGAACCGTTTCATACGTCAAAATCCAATCCGACCACTTCTTCCCTCACCCCCTCCCCTCCTGTACAAATGGATTTTTTAAATAAACATTTTGTCTCCCATCGTATAAGCGTATTAGTTGATTATGGGCCCCTGCGAATTGCAGCTTTTTTCATGTTTTTCATAAAAATTTTTGTCTGCACTCACATCAATTATTTGACGATTCACAATTGGAGCTTTTCTTATGTTTTAAATTGAAAACTAGGTGAATATTTTAGTTTTTAAATACTGTTTTCAAAATTATACGCGAATTTTTCCCAAATTCTTTTTCAATTCTTCTGAGTTTCAATATTTTCAACCGACGACTCCACAACGTGTGCAATTTGCTGAACCTACCCTATTCCACAAAAGGTGATTGCATTCATCAGGTATTAAAGATCCTTTGTTAAGTCAGTCAGCCAGGCATTTAGAAATACCACAAAAGGAACAACTATTACCTGACCAAGGGAAAAGAACAACAAAAACCGATCGAGAGAAAGGAAATTTGAGCGCACATTTCTTAGAAATCCCACGTAGTTTATCATTTTTGACTTTTATGCATTGATGTCAGCCGAACTGAGGATTAGTTTCGATTTTGGTTGGCCAGGATAATGAACAAAACACTATGCGAGACTCAGTTACACACAATACAAATACCATACATCCTCTTATCGTATGGATTTCGTCCTGTTGAATCCCGTTCAATGTGAATATCGGAATCACCGCAAAATTTATTTGAAAATAATCCTATTTGACTGCACTATGATACATTTTGGTCCTGTGGAATAATGAGCGACCAACCAAGCAGCAGCCAATCCAATAGACGTTGAACAATGAGCGTGTGTACATTCCAGTTGTCACAATAAAAATATCATTCACAACAGCTGTTGTAGGTCGGCTTTTTGTCCCAGGATATTCGACTATTCTATGCTTAATAAGGATATGCTCTGGTCGTACATTTAGAAAGCAATATTTCATGTGATAGACATTGCCATCGATTTGTGTACATCGGTGTAACGCAGTGCATCCATCAACAACAAAAAAAAGTACGTATCTGATGGAATAGAATAGCCGGAAGGGGTTTTGTCCGGGATCTCCAGGAGATCTTCCCTTGCACCGAAAAGACCTGGTGGTGACTTTCGAACATCTCTGGGGACATTAAAGTGGAAACGTGAAAAATTGACGAGGATTCTGTAAAAAGTTCAATTTGCAATGCCGGTTCGATTTGCAGATATTTAACTGGATTAGGAAATTCGGACGATAACAACTGTCACTTTCTCAGCAATTTCATCCCGTCTGCTGGAAAGTGTAATTCATTCCGAAAAAAAATGTGAGGAAAATCGCTTTTAGTACACAAAATTTGCCCCGCGTCCAAACATATTTTTGAATTCCAATTTTTATTGTGGGAAAATTAATGTGTGCAGTCGATGTAAGCCGATTATCATACAATTTTATAGACAGTCAACGGTTTTGTTTGAAATTTGTCTTCTTATTCGGATGATGACCAATAATTTTGACTTAAAGGTGTATCATTAATAAAAGTCATATTAGTTGATCGCATTACAATGAAGTATTCCCAAAAGGACAATCACTAAATTCTTCTAATCTTCTTCTATTGGCCCAGTTAAAATTGGAACAGTTGATTTATTTTTGGCTGTCGGAATATTTTAAAGGTATTTGGAATTTAAATCATGCTATAAAGAAAATGTGGAAATCTATTTCTAGTGGTTTTTTTTTTTGAAATGTTGGAGTAGGATTTCCGGGAAATTATTAATCATAAGCACAATGAATCATGATATTTTCGGTTTCATTTTTGAAAATAGAATTTTTATGTTTGATTTGATTGAAAAATGTTTCCACGTTTTTAGGTGAATGAGACAGCGTTTGTGATTAGTTGTCGCATTAATATTTCTTTTTTCATGCATGCTTGAATATTTTTCCACAGGAAAGTTTTTATTACAACACTGAGAGAAAATCGTGTACTGGAATACGCGGGAAATATTCACTGTGAAATTTACTTAAAGAAAAAAACGCCGCAGGCGATACAAGCGCTCAAAAGCGTCCTAAATGAAAGTTTGTTAAAAAAATCTTACGTAGATAAAAAAAAAAACAATTGATAGCCTAGCTGAACTAAAGTTTTTGGTTATATGGTGATCGTTTTTAAACGCTTTTATTTAACTTGCTATCGTGTCTATCTGTCCGTCTGTCCGTCTGTCCGTCTGTCCGTCTGTCCGTCTGTCCGTCTGTCCATCTGTCCGTCAAGGTCAAATCTTGCAACCTAATTTTGACCCACTTCCATCTCATCCGATTGACTTGAAATTTTGCACACATACGTAAGTCTGATGACAATACAAAATTTTCACAACTTCATTACGATAAAGGAACGTCCTTAAGGATAATGTGATTATACATTTTCTCAAATTTTACAGAAAAAAATCTCATCTAGAGGTTTTTGGGGTCGCTGAATCCGATCCTGACATTAACAATGGAAAATCTTGTAAAGAGAGGATAATGGAAAATCTTGTAAAGATAACGTGATTATCTTTTTCCTTAAATTTTCCCACAAAAAATCTCATCTATGCACTTTTTGGAATGGCTGGATCCGATTCTGAAGTTAAAAAGCCCGTTAGGATAATGGAAGGCCCTGTGAATATCATTTTCTTCAAATTGTCCGGGAAAAATTTCATCTGGATTTTTTTAGGACCGCGGAAGCCGTTTTGACGTTAAGAAGTTCGATAATGGAAGGTCCTGTTAGGATAACGTGACAATACGTTTCCCCAAATTTTCCGGAAAACATCGTTTTTGGGATCGCTGAATTCGATTACGGAGTCAAAATGTCCGTAAAAATAACTTAAAAGCAAGGCTTTTTTAAAATTTAAAAAAAAAATAATAAAAAAAAAAATTTAAAAAAAATTTCAAAAACGTTGAAAACAGCTTTTATGTAAGGAAGTGCACTAAAAGAAATAAATAATTTTTTGGGCACTATGAATCAGAAATAAAAGCGAGATAAAAGCATAAAAATTACAATAAAACAAAATTAATGTTTATCCCGCTTTTATTTCTGATACAAATTACCCACAAAATTATTTTATTTACTGCATTTAAAAAAAAAAATAAAAGTTTTTTGAATTTTTTTTTTGTTTAATAAATTATAATAAATAATTAAATCGAGCATCTAAAGACACTCTAGCATCATTTGCAGCCTATTTGAAATTTTGATCTGAAAATTGGTCTCAAGAGGTTAAAAATCCTCCTCTTTAGGATAATGGGGTTGTTTATTACGTCCAAGTCTTAAAAATGCTCGTATTAAAGGAAGTTATGGGATAATTTTTAAGACGATTTTTCAATATAATTCGAAATTACCTTTAAATTAAATTTAATTATTTTTTAAAATACTTCTATGAATATTTGGTATAAATAAATGTGTGCACATTTTTTTTACACGATTTTGTAAAGAAAAAATATTTTTTTACATTCAAAACCTCCATTTTTTTTTATACTTCTCTAACAAAATATTTTATTTTTCTCAAAATTTTATTTTGCAGCCCACTGAAGGCTAAATAAGATTGGCGTTCCGGGAAACATTTAATTAAAACCAAAAGAACTGCAATTAAGCTTTCATCTTTCTATTTCTCAATAGTACTCTAATTTTACATACGAATAAATGTTATTGACTGTAATCAATTATTTCTAACAATTTTTTACATTCGGCTAATTGCGTTGATTGGTCTTGATGTTTGTTTTCATGAATAATTTGCAAAAAAGAAAAAAAAAACTTTTGATTACTGGAACAAAGAAATATTTTTTAATTACACTTGCTAACAAAACAAGATAAAATTTGTTCCATCCCAGAAAGTTATTCAATTTGGTTCCCTTGTTACCAATAGAACATTGTTAGTCACGTGGCAAAAAGGTGGCCGAAAAAATGCTCTTCAAACAAAAACAAAAAATATGAAAAAACCGGGCAGCAGAAATTGAAAACAAGAAAAAAAAATTACCTTTTGAACAAAAACGCAATTAACATGCTCAAAAACATAACATTTCTGCCCCCATCTAACTAATTTACCTGACGACCGATTGTAATCATCTGTCGAGCATACCTGGTCGAGAGTCAAGAGCCGCTGCTCGCTGCTTTATGAGACCTCATAATATTTTTATTAGTTTCAATCTTGAAGAATGCCTTCGGGGACGCACTAACGAACGTCTGAACGTTTGAGCAACGAAAAACTGCTTTAGGTTTTACGTATTTTGGTATCGGGCTAGGCTATAGCAACCTATTGTGAATGTGTTTATAGTTTTTGATCCCCGCTAGCCGTCGCGTTGGGACCCACTCCGGCTGAATGCCTCATGTTCCAGGCAACAGGTTATATAGTTTACTGGTAACAATAACAACTGCCAATTACTACATTTGTAACTACATTCAACTGGATTTTGAGAAGTTTTCGGGGATTCAGGTTTAAAGTATCTGCCTGGGTGGATTCTAAAGTGGAGTTCCAGGTTCAGGTCCAGTTTCAATTCAAATTCTGTCTCGTCTGATGGCCTCTTCTTATGGTGCAATGTCATCGTTGTTCCGATCCATAAAACAGTAATCTAATGATCAATCTAACTAACCCTCATGTTTGGCAATAGTTATTTTGGACCACATCTCATAGATATTCACATTGTCGGCTGGTTGGATGTCCGCATGAGATATTCGTCGTCTTACAAAATCGTAAACCATCCAGCAAACTATTCAAAATGGGAAATCTTAACGAAATTGTGACCAAGTATGATGTTTGTTTCTTATTCACACACAACTTTTTGATGTCTATACGGGTCTGTTTTTTTTTTTTTTTGAATTTCAGTTTCGTGGGCCTTTACGAGTATGAAATGCCTCCTTGAGACACAAGACATGACTTCTGAAAATTAATGTTACCTATCTTTGACTATCAATGTTTGAACAAATTTCCAAGTGGAATTATGTATGAGTTTCAAAAATTTAAACTCTCGTAAAATACTGTACCCGACTGGTGGATACACACGGCATAGTATGGATTTGAAATTGTTTAGTCATCCTACTAAGCAGGAAAGTTTGATTGATGTTTCGAGAAATATTCAATTTGTGGGCTTAAGACAAAACTGAAAAAAAAACTTTTTTTTCACGAAAAATATTAAAAAAAAAAGAAATATATTTTCAGAAAATGAGCACTGAAAAATTGTGCCATGCAAAGGAAAAAAAATATGATGAGGAAAAAAACAACAAAACAAAAACAATCAACAGATAACGTCAAATTCAAAGTCAATCAGGAATTTTGTTCGTCTGATTTGTAAAATTGATCAATACTGGTCGAAAAAAAATCACGCGCCATTTACAAAATGAAAAATTAATCCTGTTTGTAAAAAAACTAATGGTCGGTGGTTTTATACTCTATAACAATGCTTCACAATCTGGGGTGCATATAGCCCTAGGGGTGTATCGAATAGTTCCAGGATATACGCGAAGTTGGAATAACAAAATGACGGCAACCAAATTTTGAAAAATTTGCGAGGTGTTTTAAACAAAAACAAAAAATCTTGAATTTCTGATTTAGTATAAATCATTTGTAACGCATCGAATCATTCCTCGGGCTTAAAAATGAACTACACCAGGGTGTTGGGGTGTTTGGAACAAAAGATTTTGATTTCCGCATGTCCGTCCGTCTAGCTGTCTGTCTTCCTGTATGTCTAGCTGTATGTCTGTCTGTCCGTGAACATCATAATTTTCGAAAGGATTGAGCTAGAAAGTTTTTAAAGCTAAAATGTATTTAGAATAGGATTTTGCATAACCGTTCCATACACCAACATCCAATCGGACCACTTCCCCCCTCCTCCCCCTTCCCGCTCACTCCCGTAGAAATCGATTTTAAATGACTCTTCAAACAAAAAAATATGAAAAAAGCACAGACAGTTTTTTACAATTTTCTCGAAAACGGTGAGTTCTATTGGAAAATGTGTAAAGGTAAAATGTATTTAGAATATGATTTCACATAACTGTGTCACACATCAAAATCCAATCGGATCGCTCCCTCTCCCCTCTCCCACATAAATGGATTTTTTTCATGAACATTTTGTCCGCTTTCATATAGCGTATTTGAAATGGAGTGTTTAACCCTTTCACTCGGCATTTATTTCTAATAGCAAAAAAAATATGTTGTTGCTTTTTTCAATAATAATATATAAAAATATATATTATTATTAAAAAAAAACAACAAAATTTTTTTTTTGCTTTTTTCAATAATAATATATAGCAACAAAATATATTTCAAAATTTAAAAAATTTAAATATCTTTTTAGAAGTCTCTTTTTGATTATGTACTCATTTGTGTACATAAATTGTCAATAATTGTCCCTCTCCCTTCTAATTTTCTTAGAAATACGAGTTAAATATGATGTACACAATTGTGTACGCGTCGAGTGAAAGGGTTAATATATCCCCTGGCTATTGTAGCTTTTCTTATGTGTTTTATCAGGAAAAAATCATTCTATTTTGATATCTTATTTAGTGCCGTTTGCACCAACAAAACTTAGCAACTTATGTACAACTTAAAAAATTTAAGTCGAAGAATTTCTACGGTTTAAGTAGGCTAACCATAACTTAATTTTTTAAGAATAATACGCGCAAACGGGCCTTAATCAGTGTGGTTTTCGAACATAACGTTATAATTCTTAACTAAAGGGGAAAAATGCAGTAAATTTTATTTTCTTTGGATTTTGTTATTTCTTAGAACCAAAAAACTTTATTTTTTAAGAGACAAAGAATTTAACGATTTCTTTGTGTCTGTAGAAAATCTTACATCCTTTAAATTTTGATGTATTTTTCCCCCAAAAGCGCATAGTTTTCGGGAATTTTTCAAAAGGCTGTGTTCGACTTATTTAAGATACGTAAAACGGACAGACAGACAGATCCACGGACATCTTCATAATTTTGGCTGAAATGGATTTCGTACTGGTTAGAAAGTTTCTATCTGCCTCCATTCTGGAGCCGGTCTCCGTCATGAATTTCCCTCTATATAGCAGAGCAAAGTAAAAAAAAAAATAGAAAAAAATATAAAACAAAAAAAGGGGAAAAAATGGCGGATATACCCATTCTGTGGGGTCTTAAATGAAAGTGCTTCGAAAAAGAAATAAGAAAAAAAAACAGAATTGCGGTGCCCCTGTTGAAAAGAAGTTTGAAAAATTTAAACTAAATTAAATAATAAAAATCAAACTAAAAATTCGAATTCAAAAATTTTCTCAGATACCTTTTATAACACATATCGAAGGTTTCTAATAATTTCTCTCATCGAAACCAAATTTTATTGATCATTAAACACGTCCTGAATTATGTTTGGGTTAATTTATCAAACTGTTGATTTTAAATTCGATATTTCTTCCTCATTGTAAGTTTTGCCAGTCAATAATAAGCTGTCCTTAGTCTAAAAGACCACTGCTTGAATCAAATCAAAGAACCGAAGATGGTAAATTATCATTTTGAGATGAGAAGAAAAAATGGATAAATAAAAATAAAGCGAAACGTAACGAAATAACAAACAAACAAACATCATGTCGCGTGAAAATATATTTATTTGAAGCTGAACATCAATTCCGAAATCTGTTTTTGAAAATTGGCCACGAGCATTAATCGTTTCTCATCTTGTTTTCAACTCGACAAGTTAATGACAGGGTTTGGATTCTCCGATTCCAGAGAGGACTCTTAGGTATATATTCTTAAAGTGCGTCTTGGTATGTCTGCCCTGCCTTGCCATCAGCATGCTGTAAGTTTGAAATCGATGGTATTTTTTCATAATATCAACTTGAAAGGGAAGAAGACGAAGAAGAAGGTTTCAGGGACCGAGTTCCAGGCTTAGGTTCTCGTTGCGAGTTTGATCGTTGATCAATGATTGGTCCGGATGGAGGACTGCGAATGCCAGGCCACTTTGGTTATTATTATTACGGCCGCCTTGGTGATGATAGCTGGTTAAAAAAAGGCATAACTTGAGATATGAACTGGGATTGGGATACACTGGCTGGATGGATGGACACGATGGAATGACCATCGGAACGGTTTGGTTTGATTTCGAAGACCTGGAAACCGCTTGCTTGTCCAACCCATCCCATTCCATCCCATCCCATCCGATCCGATCGGAACAAGCTGCACGATTAATCGTCTCAAGTCATCGCTTTCGACGGTCATATGAAAAAATGCCAAGCAGCCAGACATTTACCATCATCATCATCGTCGTGGTCAGCATCGACTAGTCATCCGGGAGAGTAACGCAGAGCGAATATTCAAGCCAGGAAGATATATCTGGATAGATGGATGGATGGATGGTTTGTCGGCTTTGCTGGACGGATTGCGGAGTAATCATCATCAACGTATATTGACTGATATTCTTACGACGTTTACGTAGACGTTCAAGTGCACCAGGTGAATACGTCTTACGCGCACGCATACATCAACGTATTAATTACACTGTTTGCTTAGGATGAATTTCTACTTAAAGGAAGATTACGGCCGCCGTTGAGCTCGTTAACGTTTGATGCATTGTCTTTATTGGTTTCTGGTTTTTGGCGAAGCGTCCGTTGTAAGGAGAGATCGCCTATTTTCGACAATATTTGAGGCAAGCGTGGTAAACTAGAATTTCAAAAGGGTTTTTTAAATAATGAGGTCGGAAAGTCGTTTTACGAATCCGACTTTTTTTTAGGTTCAAAAAACACTCTCTCTGCCTTTCACCAGTCTTCTTCTGTAGAAACCAAAAATCAATGAAGCACTTAAATTTTAGTAAACGAGAACCAAAATAAAATTTTTGAAATTTTAGAAACCAAAGTCAGAACCCAATTTTTGAAATATTAGAAATCAAAATCAGAACGAAATTTTGGAAATGTTAAAAGCGAAAACCAAAAATCGAGGGTTGTTTTGTTATTTAAAATCGTAAATTCATATCAAAAAAACGACGCATAGTTTACAGACGTTGAAAATGCGCATTTTAGAACTCCGCAAGAAACGAGCAGAAAGGAGTTTTGCTTTGCTTTAAACTTTTACAATCATCGCACAATCGGGGCTCGAAGTATTGCCACATCCCACTTACTCTCCAGATTTGGCCCATCGTGGTTAAGTACTTCTTATTCCCAAACCTGAAGATCCGAGGGTTTGGTCAGACGAGAAAGTTTTTGATACCACTGGAAGACACCGCTTAAAATTCTTACATAATCAAGCGATTCTCATTTTTCCCCGTAAAAAAACTCCGATATTTTAGAACTTCTAAAGCAGTTCTAAAGAGAACACTTTCCCTATGTCTCTACCTGGCGGCAATATTATTTATGTAATAGAGATCTATGTTGCTTCCACATAATTTTGAAGAGTACTGAGGGGGATCTTACCATAGATAGCATAAAACATAACAAAAGCTATAATTGCCAATCTGGCAATCATTGGAGACCCGTATGGTGATATTCGTATCAAAATTCGAACAGTTATACCAAAATTCCACTTTGAAGTCAAACTTTCCAATAAGATTTTTTAAAATTTATTCCAATCGGATTTTGATGTATGGAAGTTTTATGTAGAATCATATCCTAAATAACTTTTGTTCTTGGACTTTTTTGATAAGATGCACCGTTTTTGAGATATTCACAAAAAACGATTTCGTTCGTATGGGGGGTACCCCCCCTAATAGTCCATTTTTGCCCATTAACGAACTTAGCCTCACATTTTACGAAAAACGGATCTGTACAAAATTTCAAGTCTCTAGCTTAATCCGTGCGCCCGCAATCCGCGCCACAGACAGACGGACAGACGGACGGACGGACGGACGGACGGACGGACAGACGGACGGACGGACATGCTAAATTCAACTTTTTTCATCATTCTAAACACACTGGTGTAATTCATTTTTTTGTGCGATGACGGGATCTTGGCGTTACAAACGGTAAGGCAAAGTTAATATACCCTTTGGTTTCACCATACGGGTATAAACATAAAACATACAACACACAGCATGTTGACTGCGCTGTATGATGAATTTCTTGATCGTGCACGCCGGATTTCTGGCATTCTGATGGTGCTGATCTGAAACTGATGGACTCCTTGAGAGCAACAGTACATCGGGTGAAGGGTTTTGCAATACTTCCCAATAAAAACCCATCATCATCAGTTGAAATCTCGGGAACGGACGGAGCTGTAGCCTGGGATCTCTGAGGTTTCTTACTGACAGAGCTCGCCCTGGTCTGTAAACGTTACTGACGAAATGATGATATGGATGGATGCATGCTGTTCGATGATGCTATCTTGGTAGGATGCTGGCTGTGGACCTCAAACTGGCAAACTTTTTACGCTGCCAGTCAATCAAACAAAAATTTTTTGCTATAATTTTATAATCTCCATCCGCACAGGCCAATGTCTTAAGACTTTGAGATAAAAGTTGGCTGGTATGCGATGCGAACCATCAGCTATCATTGCAGAGGAATGGATGGATGGATGGATGGTTAGTGAGGCTTCCTTTTATCAATCGCTGCAGAGAAAATGTTTGTTTTACTAAAGCGCTTCCCTCAATTTTCACATTTTTTTTGCACTAGAAAATTGTTTTGGATCATCGAGCATGCAGGCAGGCAGTGTTTTTCATTCAACTTATTATTTGTTTTGCGATCGTCCTCGCCGAGTATGTGCTAATAGTTGGTTTTTCTTGTCGAATGCCGGCTACGAAATGATCACTTTGTTGAGTATTTTGTGAAGCGCTGTGATTTTTATGGGCAACGATTGATAGGTTTCATTATTTCAATTACTTTGTAAAATCGTCTTTGGCCGAACAAGGCCTACGATCGCATAATGAGAACCTATGGCATTCGATCGACGTAATCATACGTTATGCTTGTGTTTCAATAGTCAAAAGCATAATTTAATAAAAAAAAACATTGGTTGAATATGATTTTTTTTACGATAGGTTGATCGATCAAGCGAAAGTAGTTTCCTTATAGGGATTAAAAGATTAACTTTGGGCTAAAATTATGATTTTTTAACTGTTTTGAAATTTTCTTCAACTCACACGGAGAGACATAATAGGACAGATTCCTTCAAAAATAGGGATATACGATACTATCATATAGAAGTATATTAGATTTAGTATAACGTTTGTAACGTTTGGAACCAACCATGGGACACAAAAATGAACTACACCAGGGTGTTAGCGATGGGAGAAGATTTTGATTTCCGCATGTTCAGTGGTCTCTGTCTGTCTGTACGTCCGTCTGTTCGTGTGTCCGACTATTCGTGTGTCCGTCTGTTCGTGTGTCTGTCTGTCCGTGTGTCCGTCTGTTCGTGTGTCCGTCTGTCGGTCTATCGATCTGTCGGTATGTCTGTTTGTTTGTCCGTCTGTCTGTTTGTCCGTCTGTCCGTCTGTCCGTCTGTCCGTCTGTCCGTCCGTCCGTCCGTCCGTCTGTTCGTCTGTCCGTCCGTCCGTCTGTTCGTGAACAACATAACTTTCGAACTGATTGAGCTAGAGATTTGAAATTTTGTATAGTTACAATTCTCGTAAATGGCTCGGGTAAGTTCTTGAACTGGAAAAATTGGACCATTCCATCGCTGCTCCCCCATACAAACGATTACAGTTTTTTGCAATTTTTTTGAAAACGGTGAGTCATATTGAAAAATTTATAAAGGTAAAATATGTTTAGAATTGGACTTTACATAACTCATCCGTACATCAAAATCCAATCGAATCACTGCTTCCTCTCCCATACAAATGGAATACTTTTTGCCTGTTTTCTCGAAAACTGTGCATCGTATCGAAAAAATTATAAAGATGAAATGTGTTTAGAATATGATTTTACATAACCTTTCTATACAACAAAATCCAGTTGGACCACTCATTTCCCCCTCCACCTTACAAATTGAATACTTTTTTTTCTATTTGAGTCGTATTGAAAAATGAATAGAGGTAAAATCATGTGTTGTCATTTATCCTATATTATAAAATGCAAAAAGAGCTGAAACATTAAAGTTTTATTTAAACAATATAGAAATCACCAAAAAAACACATTCTGTTCTGTAATACTTTTATCTATTTGATCGAAAACGGTGCATTGTATTGAAAAATTTATAAAGATGATATGTGTTCAAAATATGATTTTACATAACCGTACCATACATCAAAATCCAATCGGACCATTCAAATTTTCCGGGAAAAAAATCTCATTTGGGAGTTTTTGGGGTCGGTGAACTAGATTCTGACATTAAGAATTCTGTAAGGATAACGGAAGGTCCTGTAAAGATGACGTAATTATTATCTTCATTTAGGGTTTCTGAATCCGATTCTGATGTTAAGAAACCTGTAAGGATTGCGTCATTATCCTTTTCCTCAAAGTTTTCGGAAAATATATCATCTGGTGAATCCGATTATGGAGCAACTAAAAAGGATAAATAAAAAAATGTAAAAAAAATATTGAAAAAAGCTTTTATTTTAAAAAAATGCAATAAAAGGAAAAAAACAATAATTTTTTGGTACTTGTGTATCAGAAATAAAAGCGAGATAAAAGTATGAAAAATAAAATAAAATAAGTATTTATTTCGTTTTTATTTCTGACTCACAGTACCAATTTATTTTCTTTTTTGGGGCATTTTTTTTTTTAAATAAAAGCTCTTAAAAAATTTTTTTGAATTTTTTTTAACGTTTGGATGGACAGGTCGTTAATGGTGCGATCAGATTCAATTCAAAGTACGGCTTTCTGAATAACAGACAATTCCATACCCAGCATTATAATAAACTTAACTTAATTCTGTTGAATTACTGAAGCCGTACTAATGATTTTTCTGCGTGAGAATAAATAGATTTAGATAATTTCCAATGAAACGCAGTTATTCATGAAATTCACTTCTCACTTGGATAAAATTGAATTAAAATCTATACCAAACAGCAGTCGAGTTAATGAGATGAAAATTTATCATCAATTGTAAAGGAAGATTTTATTGTTTGACTACTTGTAGTCAATTCCGTATGACACACCTCCTATCATCATTACATCTTGCTGTTGGGCCATTGTTACATAGTGAGGTATGGTTACCTGTGCGACGAGTGCAACTACGCCGTAATGTCAAAAGGCCATCATCAACATACATCGTTGTATGCTGTTGTACAGATTCCATCCATTTCATGCATCGTTATGATGTCCCTTTTAGTCAAAAAAAAAAAAGATTCGATTTCGTGAAATTCTCAACTATGTTTCGATTCGATTTGGAATCTCGGCGGACGTACGGAACTTTGGAAGCTACCACTAACGATGATTCAAGTTTGAGGCTAATGGGGAGCATCATCTATCGATCGGTGACGATCACTTCCCCCATAGCCCTTGTGCTACCAATTTCTGCGCCCACATCGTTTTGTGTCTGTCTACCTTTGGCCTTCCTCACCTGCCATTTCAATTACGAAATGTGTGCGAACACAATTTTAGGCTTGTTAGATGAAAATTCTGAAACACGTTCGTGCCTTATTAATTTTAGTACTTTATATTGAATGTGACTCCACTCGCTCCGTTGTGCTGTTGTGCAAAAGTGCATCGATTTACCTGGCGAATGTTGAATGTTTGTAGCTTTGTTAAACTGCATGCGAAATACAAGACACGGTACAGAAAAACGCATCATTAACGCTCAACCTGTCAATTATGGTGGCAGTGTGGCGGGCGGTGACGATGGGCTTCTGACTCCTGTTGGGGGGGAATTCGATTGAGCCTATATATATGAAATTCTATCAGAGGAGCACCATCCCTTTTGCGAGATTTTTTTTTGTTTCTAAGCGAAAAGCAAGAGCAGCCCTCCTTAGCTAAACAACTTCGACACTATTAAAGCTACAATTGACTTTGACTTTACAGCGTGGTTCTTCATCTGCGCACGGAGCAACATATATGCGAATCGTCTTGGGGCGATCGTCGTTCGCCTTGAGAATCATATCAAACACACCTAGGAGGTGTATGAAAAACGTACTCGAACGTAACGTAAATATTGATATAATGAGGTGCGATAAAAATACCTTAACAAACGTCTTTTAAAATAATTGAAGGTCTCTTCAGTTCAGACTTTGCGCCAGTCATAGCAGACACCAATAATATTCATCACAACAACAACAACAAACAGTCACTGTACGAAATCCAACAGGAGCAGCCAGAGGAAGTGCAATGGGGATAAATTTGCGGAGGACGAAAATTTCGATCAAGAGTGAAGATTCCTTTTTTTTCCTACCACTATTGCCGCGAATATGACCCAATCTTTCATGGGATAAACGACTATTATACGTGCTAGAGATGAGATATTCCTCGTGAATTCCTGTAAAAGATGCAATTGGTGGCACCTATTAGGCTATTCCTCACGTTTACCTAGACAATGTTGTACATATATTTTTTTTTGCCTTCGAAGTAACATCGGATTGATGGGTTTTCTGACACTCGCAAATGCTGCACATATATTGGAAATTATGCTGGATCACAGATTCTTTCACGAAACTTGATGGAATTGAAAATACCTGGTACTTTGCGCTATGGTGACATGCTCTTAATATAAAGTTTGCATAAAATTTGCATCACTGTCGTGCTAAAGAAAAATTCAAATGCGACGCTAGACATGGCGTAATTCGTTATACTGTCCATATATTTTTACACACAACAGGTGTGAATATAGATAAATATACTCTTAGACAAGACACATGGCGTTGATCGTTTTTACTGAGAAAATTCACTTCCCTGAATCTGAGTGCACGAAAAATTCATGTTCGGATCTCCATATCATTAGAAATTATGCACAATGTATCCGCTTAATGTATACTTATATGGGGTGTATTCATGTGTGTGTGAATATACGGCGATACCTTTTGATGGCTCAGTTAAGGAGTATCTTATCGTCTCACGAAATATAAGTGAAAAATCCTTTCGTGAATGTCATCAAACTGAGAATTTATTTCGATTCATTTTAAATACTTTCGGAGGACGGAAATTGATGACGTTTTTTATTTTGTCACTGAAGATGTTTTGGAGATAAATTAAAATTCATTGGAATGCCGATAAAGTCTTAAAATGTTTTTAAAAATACAATATTTCTGACCAGAGCACCAGCCATATTGGAAAAATCTACACAAACAAGTAGGAAAATCTACACATGAAATTTCTCGCCCATTTATTTTCATTTCACCTTTGAACAATTTGGTGTTGAAATTTACCAAATAAGGGAAAAATGCCCCTTGAAAAAAAAATCCTTGAAACAAATCGGAAAACCCCCTTTTGCCACAGATATTTTTTTTTATTTTAAAGTATTTTTTTTTATTTCGGAGTTTTTCAATTTTTTTTGCCAGTTTGTTTTTTGCAATTTCCCTCACCAAAGCGGAAACATTCCATTTTATTTCCAATCCACGGAATCGAAATGGTTTCTGTGGATTAAAAGCTTTAAGGGGAGGGGGTTTGAAGTTGGGGTAAAGGGGATTTTTTGCCCTTAAATGCTGTCTCTAGGGGACATTTTAATAGCAGGCCATGACTGAGACAAGGTTTTAATTCAAGAAATTTAGTTACATTTCTCAAAAACTTTTATTCAGCTTGCTTTTTTGTCTGTTTGTCTGTCAGGGTCAAATTTTGTAACCTAAATTTCACCACTCATCGGGTTGATTTTGAAATTTAGCACACTTGCCCCTTGTAAGGATAACGGAAGGTTCTGTAAGGATAACGGAAGGTTCTGTAAGGATAACGGAAGGTTCTGTAAGGATAACAGAAGGATCTGTAAGGATAACGTGACTATCATTTTCTTCAAATTTTCCGGGCCAAAAACCCCACCTGGGAGTTATTAAGATCGCTGAATCCGATTCTGACATTAAAAAAATCTGCAAGGACAACAGAAGGTCCATGTAAGGATAACGTGATTGCCCTTTTTCTCAAATTTTCCTAAAAAATCTCATTTAGGTGTTATTAAGGTTGCTAAATCCGATTCTGATGCCAAGAATTCTATAAGGACAATGAAAGGTGCTATAAGGATAACGTAACTAACATTTTCCTCAAGTTTTCCGGGAAAAACAATTTCATCTGGGGGTTTTTGGGGTCGCTGAATCTTATTTTTATGTTAAAAGGTCTGTAAAGACAATGAAAAGTCCTGTAAGGATAACGTGACTATTATTTGCTTCAAATTTTTCGTGAAAAAATCTCATTTGGAGGTTTTTGGGATCGCTGTTCACGAATTAGATACATATTAGAATTTCAGTATTCGAAATAGAAATCCTGAAGGCACAACGATTTTTTTGTTCAAAAGCTTCCAAGTTATTTTTCGGTTTCTTTGTAGGTACTTGTGCAAAAAACTTGAACTCGGCAACGACGGGTATGCAAGCTAGTACCAAATAATGAAAAAAAATAATCACTTTTTCAATTCTATCAGAAATTTTTTTTTCTTACTTGGCAATCGCTATTTTTATATCATTTAAATTATGCATTTGAAAATATTACTATCTGGGCTTGAAAAAATGCAAGCTAGTACCAAATAATGAAAAAAAAATCGCTTTTTCAATTCTGTCAGAAATTTTTTTTTCTTACTTGGCAATCGCTATTTTTATATCATTTAAATTATGCATTTGAAAATATTACTATCTGGGCTTGAAATATTTTATTACTCATGAATTTAAACACTTCCGTAAAATTCAAAATCCATAGAATAAATTGACGATTTAAAGGACAATGGGAATAATGCGTTCCCCGATAATTGTAACCTTCACCAATTCCTGGACAATGGAGTCTTTTGCGTGAGAAAGTGCGATATCGTCTTTTGTCGAGGAAATTCATTGGATTTATCTAGAATAGCTATACAGAAAACCCTCCATTGTTGCTACAAAAAAGGCCTTTCATCCATTCGAAATGCTTGCCTAAACTAAGAAAAACGATCACATTAAATATAAAATTTATGCCCGCGAATTTCGTATTCAACGCGCGCACACGCTAGCTAGCCTCATACTCGCGGTGTGTCCCCACAAAATAATTGCTAAAAGGCAGTGGTACTACACCTAAGTAGGAGCAAAAGGCCCCCAATTGCCACCAGCCAACAGCCACCGACCATCATAATCAACATCTCATGAGGTGAAATCAGGTAACAATCACTGGGCAAGTCTAATGGAAATTCTTGGCTCTTTTAGGCCTATAGCATAGGTTCTAAATAATGCATACTCGTAAACTATTGGGCCACAATTGGATATTGGCTTTGTTAAAATTTCTAAAACATCGTGGTGGCGCGGACTTCCACAGCAAAGTGTCGCTAGATTTGCCCACCTGAAGACGATGTGGAGCTACGCAGTACCTGATTTTCACTGCATTATGCATTAAATTTGCATGCCACAAAGCATTTTTCCACACAGATGAATGGCAGATAACACTTTGTTGGCGCGCATCAAGCAACAATTGCTGATTTGCAATGGAGAAGCAGAAATGTTTCCTTATTTGTAATTATTTTGATTACACGTGTACTTCAAGGTAACCAAACCGAATCCGGCCACAACTCGCACAAGACGCAATAATGCGGCCAAATCGTAACCAAATGGCTACCGCCGATGGTAGACGTTGCGGGTTCAGGTCTCACAGTGCGGCGAAGGGTGGCTGGTGATAAATATGTAAGATTGTTTAGCTTACCTGATGGTTAGCAGCGATTTCTTTCGATGCAAAAATACAGAATTCTCTTCCCAACATTTGTAGGGTCTTGCGTATATCGGAGGGTGAGACGTTGTCGTATCACTTATGTCGATCCAATTTGATTTGCATATAAAGACACATTTTGATATGTTCCTCCTTAGCTTCGACTGCAACATGTTGGATTGCAGGCAACTTCTGTTTGCGGCCTCCACTTAGGTGTTTTTTTTGTCCGGCCGTCTTTTGATTTTCAAACGCATGGCAGAAATCGAAGCCTCGTTGATTTGAAGAAATTGCAAATGCACCGGTGCTTAGGAGCCACCAACTAATATTAAAGGCTCAGGTATTTTTGATGATGTTGCAACGAACGGATCTTACCAGTGATCGGACGTTGCTGATGGATATTGAAGGCTTCCCAGCATTCCCCATCCCGAAACAGTGCAAAATTCCTGCAGAAGTTCGGGAATTCAAGACTGGTCACCATTTTATTTATTTCTTTATCATAATGGGCTTATTTCGTTTCATTTCGTTACACCCTTGTGAGTTGTTTTTTTTTCGCCCGTGTTTTTTGTTGCAAAGTAAAGTTTATCCAAGATCATTTAAGGTATAATTTGTTGCTTGTTATGCACATGCCCTTTAAGCTGCGGGCAATCGCGCAATTTCTGTACTTCGATATGAGCTGGATGTGGTGCAGTGAGGTCGGAATCCAGGTTACCGATTTGACTGGGAGGAGGGGGAAGAGCTGTGTAACTCAAACCTGGTTGGTTTACCAGCCTGGCTTCGCACATTGTGAATAGCAGTCAAGCTCCTCCAAAAGGGCGTTCAATTACTATATCAGATTTTTAACTCACGCATGCATGCTGTAAATCGAGTGTGTAATGCGTTTTAATGAAAGCCCGAGCACTTCTGATGTCGTCCACCAGAATTGTTGGGTACTTGGTCGTCTTGTGTTTATATCTTTATTTATAGCTCGTAGATACCTGTATGAATAATCACTCAAGTAGGTTTCTTGCCGAATGCCACATAGTGATTCACCGTTCCAGTTTTAACGGATCGCCGGCTTTGCGCCAGTTAGAGACGGTTAGCGAGCAAGTTAGCAAATTATATTTGACATCGACATGTTCAATTTGTTCTCGAGAACTTTTTGGACACCCCAAATATAAGCGTAGTTATAAAATTCGATTTGGGTGTAAACCACTTTTGCCACACAGAAATTCAATTTCTTGGCGTTTTTATACGAGATCGTTAATTAAAATCATGTTCAACAGTTTTTGTCATTACATTTTGTTGTCATTCTTATGAAGCCTGTCTATATAGTGATTTTTTTACTCTATACACCCAGAGAAATATTTTATCATATTGACAAAATTCCAGATTATATGGATAAATTTTTTGTTGAAAATCGACTCTTCATAATGATTTGGTCATATGGCCATACGGACAAAACAACAAAATATCCCATTTGGGAATTTTTTTCTTGAGAATTTTTTGTCAATATGATAAAAAAATTGTCAATACGATGAATTATTTTATTCATATAATAAAAAAATTGGTCGTATGGATAAAACTTTTGCCTATAAGAAACATTTTTTTGTAATTCCGATAAAATGACGCGAAGCAAGCAAAGCTTCTATTGGGCCATTATACCTTTATGATAACTTACTTTACCTGTTCAACGACATCTGATCTGTTTGTTTCGATTAATGCAACGTTTGCGTCTTTTGATTTCGCGTTTTCCAAAGTCTGGGAATATTTTAAGGAATGCTACGTTTGCGTCTTTTTATACCCGTATGGTGAAACCAAAGGATATATTAGATTTGCCTTACCGTTTGTAACACCAAGATCCCGTCATCACACAAAAAAATGAATTACACTAGTGTGTTTAGAATGATAAAAAAAGTTGAATTTAGCATGTCCGTCCGTCTGTCCGTCCGTCCGTCTGTGGCGCGGATTGCGGGCGCACGGATTGAGCTAGAGACTTGAAATTTTGCGCAGATTGGTTTTTCGTAAAATGCAAGGCTAAGTTCGTTAATGGGCAAAAATGGACCATTAGGGAGGGTAGGGTAAAGTATCCAGATCTGAGCCCCGGCACCAGTTCTGAGCACCCCTGTTAATTTTCCGGCTAAAACAAGAATTGTGGGCGATTGAGCCGATTAAACCATATTTCACAACGTGATGAAACCAATTATTCTTCGAATTCAATTCTTATTTCTATAAGTTACTAGGCGTACTTAATTTAATACGGGGGGCTCAGAACTGGATTTTGGGATAATTTTCACACTTACACATAATTCTTTTTTTTATCCAAATTGTTGAGGAATATGTATATGTTAATTTAATTTAAACATTCCATACTTTCGACCAGTAAGTATAAGTTTCTCAGAAAGTATACGGAAGTGAAAAAAGGCTTAAGGGGGCTCAGATCTGGGTATTTTACCCTACCACCCATACGAACGAAAACGATTTTTGCGAATATCTCAAAAACGGTGCATCTTATCAAAAAAGTCCAAGAACAAAAGTTATTTAGAATATGATTCTACATAAAATTCCCATACATCAAAATCCGAGTGGAATAAATTTAAAAAAATCTTATTGGAAAATTTGACTTCAAAGTGGAATTTTGGTACAACTGTTCGAATTTTGATACGCATATCACCATACGGGTTTTCAATAATTGCCAGATTGGCAATTATAGCTTTTGTTATGTTTTATTTTCGTTTCATTTATTTTTTTCGGTTTTCTCGAAAACGGTGAATAGTATCGAAAAATTTATAAATATGAACTTTGTTTCGAATATGATTTTACATAACCGTTCCATACATCAAAATCCCAACGAAACACTTCTTCCTCCCTCTTCCACACAAATGGATTAAAAAAAAAAGAGATTTTGTCTGTCCTCATATAGAGTATTTGACAATTTGCTCCTGGCAATTGTAGACTTTTTTAATGTTTTCCCATATAAAATGGGACTGCAGCGTCAGATTTCGAGGAATGGGTCCCACATGTTTTGTTCGCGTTATGACAAATTCTAATCGCAGATTTGGAATTCGCTTAATTTTTAAGTTTGCTTATAGCCAGCTTATAAGTTAGTTTAGAAATTAGCTCGAAACTTTTCAGTCGAGCATAAAATCCTGAAACGCGTAGTTTTACGGCCAAAGAGCAAACAATTTGAATACGCTATTAATTGTGATGAAAATTAACTTTTTTGATGCTCTGAATACCGTTTTTATTATTTGACACGCGTTTCTAATCAAATTTCAAATTTAATCTCAGCATTCAAATTTAATCGAAAATTTTATTAGAAGTTACGAAATCTGGTATCATAATCCAGTGTTACCAAAAACGATTACAGTAACTTATTTATGCACTAAGCGAAAGATAATAATATCTCAGATGATTTTCATTTTCCATTTCAAGTAATATCGAATATCTTATTCAATGAATTGGGTTTTAAGAAAATGTATAAAGAATGCTGCCATCGCGCGTTATGACTGAAAATGTTTTTTTTACCACGACGAATCATAATCATTTCTACGATTGAGTCAATTCAGCAATTTTCGATTGTCAGGGATTTAATGAAATTACGAAATTCATAAACTTTCGCTCAATAACAATAAGAAACAGACACGAGTTACAAGAACGCGATCCGATTGCCACATTTGTAGAAATTCATTTTCGGGAAATTCGTTATACCATGAAAATTTGTTATGCGCGCGATCACTGCGAAAACTTTTTAAATATTTTTATGTTTATGAAATGGTAAAACGGTTATGCGATTCGGTTATGCTTCCATTCGGTTGCGATTAGATCCAGTGGGCAATCTAAGAGATCGTTCTCTGGATGGCAGCGGTGTGGCGGTGGCGTGGCGGCGGCGTACATGGGCTAAAATGCGAAATGAGTATCAATTTTGCGATGCATAAATCTTATTGAAAACCTAATTCAGGTTGAATAACTGTTGCTCGTCCGTTTCAGTCACATCCGATGTGTATTAGATTTTCTAGGCTCTGTGCTGTGCTATGCTATGCGCCTACAACCACCACGTTTGAGGAGCAAAAGCAATTCAGGTAAGCAATCGGGGCACCCATGAGACTTCTTATTATTATTACCGGTAAGAGATTTAATTTGAGAAAAACATCTGCCGTATGCGGTATTCTGATGGTACGTCGTAACTGCAAAACAAGATCTTAGATTTTTGATCACTGGACGTAGATCAATTGATCGGAGCGGGATGGAATCCGAACAAACTACTACTGACGGTGGCACACGGGATTAATGGTTAAAGTATCTTTCATTTGTATATTATCTGAATTGTACGCAGTCAGCAGGCAATCGGGAGGACTTGGATTGATCGTTTTCGCGCGTGATTCTATGCGCAGCCTCATCGAACTTTAAGATATTCCGTCCGTTCCAAACGATCGACGACGACGTCTTGACTAACTCTTTGATAGATACTTTGTACTTGGTAAGTAGGCAAATAGTCTCGGCAGAGATGATCGTCCCCGTTCACTAGGCCAAATGTGTAGGACTACAAAATGTTGGCTGGGGAGTAGCGCGGTGACAATACCGTCGAAACATGGATTTTTGATGTTTCGAAATGATAAAGTAGCGCATATCTAACCCGACGTTGTGTTCGTTTTGGTGCTGACGCAAGATCATGAGGATTCAACTTAAGTGAAATTGATTTATTAGCTTCTAGTTGCTATCGACGCAAGTATCTCATGTATCTGACATAGTTACCGATCCATGAGATACACCACCACCGTCGATTGAAAGACCGACACGACCTAAAATACGTGTCTCTCCACCAACAACCACGGTCCAACTTCGATGAACAAATAAAATGATCCGTGAAATTTTTACTTTATTCCCTATGGAAACACTTTCCGATTGCAAAAGTCTTTTGAGAATCTCTCAGGGAATTTAAGAAGAATTGAATTTTTTTCTTCGGGTAAGTATTTTTTATGATTTTCATGGTTTGTAACTGTGGTTCCTTTATAGAATTCTTAAGATGTTAAATAAAATTTAATGGGCCAAATCCCCCATATATGAAAAGCCCTTATTTTCTGCTTCGGCTGCATCAAGCAGCATATGCTACCGACTGCAAACAAGGATATTTTTCCTGTTTTCAGATATCGATGCGGCCGTACCACATAATTTTGCACACACCAGATGGGTGAATCCTTTTGTGCTGTGTTTGACTATCAATTGAAGAGGATGGGATATGAAATTGCAAAAGGATTGAGTCGAGATTCCCAGAGTTTTCGTTGTTGCCGATACTCGGTTCTATATGAGTATGCAATTTACCAAGTTTATTATTATTGCTATTGACCCTTTTCGGAGTTAGCTCAATATATTGGGTTGGGGAAAAAGTATCGGGCCTTTTTTTCAGCAGATGGCTCTGATATACTAGAATTGATTGCACTTTGTCAATGCTGTACTGTTAGACAGTTGATTACATGAACTTGTACTATTGGAAAAAATCCTTTAAAATCTGTGCAGTTTATACTCAAAAAGATGATAAAGTTAATCCAAGTCAACTTTCTAACAAGTGAACTCTGGCCTGTAGCAGGCAGACGGAGTTGTCCATCCTCTCATGTTAACCAAGCAGCTCCTGACCACATAACAGTTTTAAACCATTTGAAAAGAAGTGGATACTAAAAAAAGCTAGACATTTAGGTGCCATATGAATTGACTGCAAAAAATTTGATGGATCGCGTTTCCATCTGCGATTCACTACTGAAACGCAATTAAATTGAGCCATTTTTTAAGCTATTGGTAACAGGCGATGAAAAATGGATCGCGTATGACAACATAGTACGAAAAAGATCGTGCTCGAAGCGAGGTGCAGCTGTGCAGACAGTGTCAAAGCCGGGACTGATGCCAAGGAATAATACGCTGTGTGTCTAATGGATTTGGAAGGAAATTGTACATCATGAGGTGTTATCTGCCCATTGATTATTTCCGCCCTCTACAGTGAAAAACTAGTGCGACTGAAGCGGGCGATTGAGGCAAAGCGGCCGGGATTGACCGTCAGAAAAGGTGTTGTGTTTCACCATGGCAACGCCAGACGGCACACTTCCATGACTGTGTTTACATTAGGACTCATTTTGAGGCGGCAATGTGACCACAGTCTTTGATGATTCGTAAAAAATTGAGAAAGCTTGGTTAGGAAGTTTTTATTGATCTACCCTATAGTCCTGATCCTATATCGCCGGACTACAATTTGTTCCGGTGTCTGCAACACCCACTTTCTGGTGCAAAGTTTACCTGAAAAGAGCCCTGTGAAAATTAAACCCCAAAAGTTCTACAGCGACGAAATAATGGTTCTACCATAAAAATGGCAGAAGATGGTCAACCAAAACAGCATATAAGTATGAAAAAAAAAGTTATTTGCACTTCGATTAAAAAAGGGCCGATATTTTTTCCCCAACCCGATATTATGTATGACTGTTTACAATGAACGAAGCGGATTTTCCGCCATTCAGTTTCCTAGATTCTATTCTTTTCACATATACTCATTGAGTGTATATTTTCTACTCAGTGAATAATACTTGGATGCACTTCGGAACGTTCGGAATCAAAGTTTTAAGAGCCAATTGGTGTGCACTTGAACGATAGGAGTGTTTCCTTTATCCGATTTTCTATTAAACGTCAATAACAAGTCTCGAGAGGAATGTTTTCAAAAGTTATTCAGTTTGAAATATGACGGTTTGTTTAATCACAGATTATCACAATCGCTACTTGAGATGGAAAATTCAATTATTATTGCGCTATTTGGGTCATTAAATGTTTTTCTTTTTGCATCAAAACTTTATTAGAAACCTTTTAGAAATAGCAGCGATTTTTTTGTTTCCTGCATTGCAATAAGAAAATAAGTTTCTTTGTTAACAGAACTTTTTTTCGGAAATTTGTTTTGGGTTTTTTCAGAAAATTTATGTTCGTTGCCAAAACCAACTTTTTTTTGGTGGCGGCATGTCTAATTGCCAAAACTAGATCGAGAATCGTAGAAGAGGGTTTAAATTAGAGAAAGGTTTAGTTTTCGTGAACTACACGTTTGATTGGGAAAACTAGGATAAAACGGTAACCCTACAAGGTAACCATACAAAATTTCAAATCTCTAGCTCAATCCTTTCGAAAGTTATGGTGTTCACGGACAGACAGATGGACAGACAGATGGACAGACAGACAGACGGACAGATAGACGAAAAGATAGACGAAAAGACAGACGGACAGACAGACGGATAGGCAGACGGACAGACAGACAGACGGACGGACGGACAGACGGACGGACAGACGGACAGACATGCGGAAATCAAAATCTTTTGTCATTCCAAACAACCTGTTGTAGTTCATTTTTGTGTCCGTCGATTGGTTCGATGCGTTACTAAATCTAATATACTCCTAGATGATATATTATATAGAGTATAACAATCCTATAGGTCGAGCAATTCAAATAGAGAGAAATTTCGCCTAAAACAGCAACTGTGGACGGTCTCTTACACAGTATCATGAGATTGCCTTTATTTTTTTCAATTTTTGCAATTTTAGTTTCTGTGATCAAAATGGGCGAGATTTATTATTACTGTGGGCCCGATTCCAGCGTAGTCCACGTGGCAAAGTACTTGGCCCGTATTCTGGAGGTAGGTGATTCAATTCCCGGCTGTCGCACACTGTGATTCAAGCCCACTCAACTTGCTTTACGAAATGAGTAGTGATAGTTACCGCTTGGTGTTAACAACATCATCGGTCTATATTGCTATTACGGCCTCTGCTGTTGATGGGTTGCAACGTAAAAACCTTACAAATGTTGAAATTCATCCATGGTTTCCAGCCCACTTAAGAATATAGGTGCGAAGCAGGGAAGAAAATAGTTATGAAACCTCAATTGAGGAGGCCCAGGCTCTTCGAGAGCTGTTGCGCCCGATTTGTAGTCAATCACAAAGCCCGACATAAATTAACCCTTTAACTGTCCTGTGCATCACATATGATACACAGAGTGTTAAACTGATACGCTTGTGCATCATATGTGATGCACAGCTGCGTATAAAGTTTAAATATTAGCCCGTGTATCACATGTGATTCATGAAATTTATAACTGTTTTCTTATTAAAACTAAATAAAAATTTTCCAAAAATAAATTTAGTAACTACTACAACCGAAAAAATAGAGGATCAATCACATTTTTACTTCGAACGTACCGTGTATCAAAAAATATTAGTACGGGGACAGTCAAAGGGTTAATGCTTTATTAAAAGTTAATCCTAATTTAATAATTTTCTACTAGAATACGTTTTTTTTTCAAAAGAAAAATTTCAATTGATTTTTGTTAACTCGTATGCAAAAACGTTTTACAAAGTTATTACACCTGTAATTGTTTTGTCCTTTGTTTTTTTTATTTAATTTATTATTTATTTTTGAGCTAATTTTTAATAAATGTCGTTGATTAATATTTTCCTTTTTACGAGTGCGTAACAAAATAAAAAAAATCAAAATGGCTTCTAGTACGGTTCTTGTTTTTAAAAAAAAACATAAATAATTATCCGCTATGTTTTCATGTCGAATAAACACAAATGGTTTCTATTTTCTACACTCTTTCCTGACGAATTCAATTTTATGCCATATTATGATTTAAATTAATTTCGGCTGGTTAAAATGATATTTTAACGGGGTTGTAAGACTTCAAATACCGCTCACAGATGAACATTTAGATACCAACATATATGAAAATGGGTAAATTAATGGGCCGATTCGGTGTTTAGTTTTTATTAAATGAAAATTAAATGAATTGTTGCATAATAAATCCCATTAATTTCACATTCCAGTGATCATAGTATCCACAAAGAGTGAAACCGTGTACTACCACCGACTAAATCCACAAAACTATACCTACCTATAAAAAAAAATTCTATGCTGCGGCTTTTCCGCTCTCTTGTTTCATGTTTGAAAATTCGAATATATGCAGATTCATTTGAATCATATAATGTGGATAGGGATATAATGGAAGACACGGGAATACTCAATTCTCTGGACAGAAAGTATTTAATCAAAAACTGTGTAGTATTAAGCTTATACTTGATTAATATTAATTATCAGCGGCTGCATTTTCCGAGTTTCATTAATTGAGCCGTTAAAAATAGACGACTGTCGGGGGAAAAGTATAACTTTATTCAATATGAAATTTTGTATAGATGTCGTTTAGGTGAAATTCGGTTTTCAGTTTTTCCATTTGTAAAATTTTGGTTCATTTACAAATCTTTAAAAAAAATTGAATTCGTAGCGAGTGAAACCTTTTTAAAACCTGTTATTTAGTTTGCTTTTTTGTTTGTTTGCCTGTTTGTTTGTCTGTTTGTTTGTCTGTTTGTCTGTTTGTTTGTCTGTTTGTTTGTCTGTTTGTTTGTCTGTTTGTTTGTCTGTTTGTTTGTTTGTCTGTTTGTCTGTCTGTCTGCTTGTTTATTGATCCGTTTTTGTTTTTTTGTCAGGGTTATATCTTGTAATCTAATTTTCACCCACTTTCACTCATCCGACTGACTTTAGATTCTGCAAACACACGTAATTTCGATGACAATGTAATATGTGTGTATGTCATTTACTCCTTCTCTCGGCTGTTAATCTCCCCCCCCCCCCTCTCTTGCTATATCCTGAACCCTTGGAGCAGTTTTGACCCGGTCTATTCCATTGTGTAAATTGTTTGCAAGGAAAGTTTCGCCCACTAAAATCTACTCCTCAGTCTCTCTTGAGTTTAATAAAAACTTTTAATGAAAAAAAATCGATTTTTATTGCGAGAAATTGCGATTAGGGTTGCTTTTCATCTCCAGCTCTGAAATAGAAACCGACTGTAGTGATTTTTGATGACATCGCGGCACGTAGTCGGGCCTATGTTGGCTACTACTTCATATTATTTTATTTAACTCAGTAATTGATATTCAATGTTTATTCTTTTTATCATATCTTGGGTTAAATTCTAATTTTAAAAATAAATTAAGAATTCATGCAATTTATTATACTTTAGTACACAGTAAAAAGTTTTTTTCCGTGGAATTTTTGAATTAGAAGTTAACGTCGTCCTTTCTTTCTCTGTCGTTTTGGTTGCTAATTACATTGATAAGGTGACACATTTGACAGGGAGATTTATAGCATTTTGTAAAACGAGCATGCATACATCAATTAAACACTCTGTCACCTTTCGAATCTCGTCGATTACCTAAATGTATATCAACGTATTTAGGGTGGTAACCAATAAGACATTTTCCCCGTTGTAGGTGATCAGAAACCGTTAAACAGTTTTCACAGTCAGCGGTCCAATCTAATAATTTGAATCTGATACGACATCTTTGAGCATAAAATGAACAGCATAAGAAACATGGAAGGCATTAAAGGGAATTGATATCTCCCAAGGAAACTTCTTCGACTCGTAGTAGATATTCGACGGGTACAAAACTTATGCAAATGTTGAATGGTAGCTCCTGCTGCTGCTTCTGTTTTGGTTGGATTACAACAGCATTGCATTGTCACCGCGATAATAGGTGCAAGTACACGTGTTGACATTCTTGATTAAAATACGATGGTATTTATTTAAATAAATTGTTCGCTCTATTTGGCACTGCAAAGCGTACCGAAAGCGAGAAGATAAATAGATACCACGAACGGAACGACAGCCAGCAACCAAAGGTAAAATTGCAATAAGAAACGACAGCCCCGATGGGGTCCCAATAGTAGCAGCAGCAGCAGCAGCCGCGGCACGGTGTTAATCTGGCGCTCTCTAAGACATTGTCTTCAAATTATCCACCCCTCTGTGTGCCAATTCTTGCCAATCTTATTATTTGCCTTGTAAAGGCAGACTTGATGTTGATGGCAAAACTTCTAAAGTTGCCCTTTCTGCCCATTTAGAGCATCTTTGGTAAATAGTCGGGTTCCACACCAATCTGACGTTGAGTGACTTTAGCAGATACAGATTCAGATTCAGACAACCAAGGGTTTTTGTATCTTTTCCGTGTTGAAATCTTATGGACGTCTCGTTTCGGGATATTAGAATCTAAAGATTTCCATGCAGTTAGTTGCACTCTCATCACACGATGTGCCAATGTCGATGCTAATGTTGCTTATTGCCCCTTTTTTTATTGGTTTTGTATAAATTGGCCGCTTGATTTCCTTGTTCAAATACCCCAGAATTTATTTCCGATCACATTTTCGTGATTTCTTTCGCTTCAAGAAACGGCGCGGCGATGCTAAAATGTATGTTTGACTTCTATCGCCATTAGTTATTTGCTGTCGAAGAAAACAGTTTTTGGTAGTGTCTTATCGTGATTTTATATGAAAGTAGGGTTTTCGTACCGGTAGTTGGCCACCGATAAACAATCATATTGCGTTATAGGCTAAAAATTTCAACCAAGATTACGGCTTTTTTTTCTAGTCTCAGCCAGAGCTTAGGGGAAAACCATTTAACGCCGAAGCACAACTCAGGATATAAAATAAAATAGTAATAAAAATATCAGTTGTGATCAACACAAAAATTTCCTCTTAAATGTTTAGTTTCGGAAAAAAAATACGTAAAAAAATATTTTTTCAAATATCTTCAGAATCGTTAAAAATACGTAAAATCCGTTAAAGGAGAAAATGGAGGAAATTTCATTTCCTTTGAATTTGGTCATGTGCATTTTTTCATAATAGCGCATAGTTTTCGAACAATTTTCAAAAAACCGAGAAATTTTCAAAAAAAAAACTTTTTTTTAATATTTTGAGAACCGTTAGAGGTACGAAAAACCGTTAAAGCAGAAAATGTAGAAAATTTGATATACTTTAAATTTTGTTATATTCATTTTTCCTGAAAACGCATAGGTGTCGAAAAAAACGGCATTTTATCAAAAAAATTGCATGGGAGGTACCCATTATAAGTACCGTTACTTTTCCAAAAGTTGATAGAAAACTACGTTTTTCTGTCTTTGAGAAAAAAAGGTGATAGAAAACTAAAAGGCAGATAACAAATTTCTGTTCAGTATGAAATCCGTTTAAAAGACCCCGAGAGCACCTTGAGCTGGCGACTTGAAAAGTTATTTTCTATCAACTTTTGCAAAAGTAACGGTAGCTATAACGGGTATCTCCAAAACAATTTTTTTTTGCAAAAATACCTTTTTTAAAAAAAAACCTTCGAAATCTGTGCGCTTTTTAAAAGCTTTTATTTAGCTCGCTATCTTGTCTGTTTGTTTGTCTGTTTGTCTGTCAGATCAAATCTTGCAACCCAATTTTGACCCACTTCCACTTGTCCGATTGACTTGAAATTTTGCACACTTATATAAGTCCGATGACAATACAATATTTTCACTACTTCGTCTTTATAAGGATAACGGAAGGTCCTGTAAGGATAACGTGATTATCCTTTTCTCCAAATTTTCCGGAAAAAAATCTATCCTGGGGGTTTTTGGGGTCGCTGAATCCGAATCTGTCATTAAAAAGTCAGTAAGGATAACGGAAGGTCCTGTAAGGATAACGTGATTATCCTTTTCTCCAAATTTTCCGGAAAAAAATCTATCCTGGGGGTTTTTGGAGTCGCTGAATCCGAATCTGTCATTAAAAAGTCTGTAAGGATAACGGAAGGTCCTGTAAGGATAACGTGATTATCCTTTTCTCCAAATTTTCCGAAAAAAAATCTATTCTGGGGGTTTTTGGGGTCGCTGAATCCGAATCTGTCATTAAAAAGTCTGTAAGGATAACGGAAGGTCCTGTAAGGATAACGTGATTATCCTTTTCTCCAAATTTTCCGGAAAAAAATCTATTCTGGGGTTTTTGGGGTCGCTGAATCCGAATCTGTCATCAAAAAGTCTGTAAGGATAACGGAAGGTCCTGTAAGGATAACGTGATTATCCTTTTCTCCAAATTTTCCGGAAAAAACTCTATCCTGGGGGTTTTTGGGGTCGCTGAATCCGAATCTGTCATTAAAAAGTCTGTAAGGATAACGGAAGGTCCTGTAAGGATAACGTGATTATCCTTTTCTCCAAATTTTCCGGAAAAAAATCTATTCTGGGGTTTTTGGGGTCGCTGAATCCGAATGTCATTAAAAAGTCTGTAAGGATAACGGAATGTCCTGTAAGGATAACGTGATTATCCTTTTTCTCAATTGTTCCGGGAAAAAATATATTCTGCGGGTTTTGGGGTTCGCTGAATACGATTCTCAAGTTAAAAAGCCTGTAAGGACATCTCAAATGTAAAACTATATATTCGAAGACTAAAAAGAACAAAATAAAAAAAAATAAAAAAAAATTTTTAAAAAAAGCTTTTATTAAAAAAAATGCACTAAAAAGAAAAAAATAATTTTCTGGACGCTGTGTATCACAAATATAAAAGCTTTTAAAAAGCGAGATAAAGCATAAAACAATAAAATAAACATTTATCTCGCTTTTTAAAAGCTTTTATATTTGTGATACACAGCGTCCAGAAAATTATTTTTTTCTTTTTAGTGCATTTTTTTTAATAAAAGCTTTTTTTAAAAATTTTTTTTTATTGAAGAAAATGAATATAATAAAATTTAAAGAATATAAAATTTTGCTATAACGGTTTTTTTTTGTATCTCTAACGGTACTCAAGATATTTGAAAATAATTCAGTTTTGTGAAAATATGTCGAAAACTTTGCACTGTTATGAAAAAATGCACATAACCAAATTTATAAAACATTTTTTCCTTTACCGGTTTTTACGTATCTTCTTTAAATATCATTTTTTTATATTTTTTCCGAAACCAAAGATTGCGGAGGAAAGTTTTGTGGTCATCACAACTGATATTTTTTAATTCTAAAAGGCGTTTCCAGATGAATCTTTTTTTTCTTATTTTTTTTTTAAATGTGTGTTTTTCGATCTACTTTTATGAATATTTCTTTATGTTTCTGATAATTTTACGGCTTGAAAATTGAAACTCCAGAAATAATTGGTGATTTTGTTAATATTAGATTTTTTCTGCTATTAATTTTACACGAATTGACATAATTTTTCCCAATAAAAGATAAATCTTTTTAATCTTTTAAGTGCTATACATAAAACCTTTCAACATAAAAGAGCATTCTGCAATAGGCGTGAATCCTGTAAATTAAATATACTTTCAACGATTTTACACAAACGTGTTTGGATTTTATTATGCGAACGCTGAATTACACGCAGAGAAATAATTCCTACAAAAAATTGTAATATATGAGACACAGGACTTTTTTGTAATAAAACCCGAAAAATAGAGAATTTATCCTAGAATTCTGGGAAAATTTCCTGTTCTTTTTGCATGAATTCCTTCTTTTTGCAGAGTCAATTTCACTGTCTCGTATATCACAATTTTTTTTTGTAGGAATCTGTCCAATCATTTCTCTCCGTGTAATTTTCGCGAGTTGTACAGTAATTTAATTTACTGGTGCCATAACCCTATTTCCCATCAAAAAAGTGACTTGTGTCGAAAATTGGTGGATGGCTGCCTAGGAAAGCTTTAGATTCTCGTATATGCCTTGATGCAAGTCTATATCTATGAGTGTTGAGATCAACTCATATGAGATGAGATGTAGGTACCTAAAATTTTAAAGGAGCCGCGCGACAACACAGCGTCAGTTTGAGCCGCCGTGCCGCCAAATAGAAAGGCGGGAAGACAGGTGCCACATTGTAAATCCATTACCATCACATTCAATTAACACGCACGAACTCTCTATTTGCTCGCTTTATGGAGTATGCCTCCAAGTCAACATTCAACATTATTCCACTTTTGGTGTGGATCTGGATTCGGAAAGAGTGAAATGTGGAGGCCTCACATCCATTCCGGACTTATTGGATAAGTAAGGGAGGGTCTATTTGGGGCGTTCAAGTGCCGCTCACCTCACTTCATACGTTGCCCCGTTTTAGTAAATTCATTTAGCTTAGCTTTGCTGGCAAATATCAGAAAGCAATAACACCTCAAATATTTACTTCTAATTAAATCTAAAGTGGCCTGTCATAGTTTATCTAAGAGAATCCCATCTATAGATAAACACGCACAAACATCCATCCATTCATCTGTGCATCAATTCGCATTCATCTATATTTTATGTTCTGGCTTGCATATTCATAGGTGTTTAGTAAAGTTCATTTTGGAACATCGGTCGTATTTTCACTTTAATGCTGTTTTGTTTGCATACAAAAGTTATGTTTCCAATTTTCAATTTTCGAATGGCAAACGCAACGAGTAATAACGAATGTTTAAGTAGTATTTCAACAGCCAATACACATTTATATATCGTTAAAATTTCACCTACTCGCCTCCTTTGGATCGTCGTCATATAGATGGGTCTTTTGCAAGAAAGGATATAACTTGAAAATTTGATGGAAATTTTGTTGACAATTCCGTTAGAAGTTATATGTGGTTTTGTTATGTGATGTTGCCGTTATGTTATCGTCGACCCAGTATGGCATAGTTTTGGGTAAACAAAATGCAAAATTTCGGGCTACATTTATCTTTCGCATTGCAGAGATACTTTTGGGTTTTATGGTCCTACAATATACAACAGGAAGCCGAGGTTTATTATGCGAATTAATTTCACATCGACCCCCATAGTACACATTGAATTCATTTAATGCTCAAAGAATTCCGAAATTCTGCAAATTCCTTCAAAAAGGATCGCTTCAATTATTTCAATAGCGTAATGTGTTTGCAACATTTATCATAAATATCTGAAATTTTCCGCTATTTTGGTTAGTCTCGATGGCAAAATAAGGCTTTGTGTAATATGGATTGTGACATTTTGCGGAATATGAGTAAATATGGAAATAACAGTTCATCAATCTTTTTTTTTCTCAACGTCAATAAGAATTATTTAAAACTAGCTTGCATACCCGTCGTTGCCGGGCTAAGTTTTTTCAATTTTTTTTTGATGGTCTATGTTGGAGCTAAACTTCAGGCCAATCGGCTCGGTAGTTTCCCCGCGAAAGGGTAACATAGAGGAAGAGCTCAGTTTCGAGATCACTTTACCCCCTCCCATTACTCCCCCCACCCTTCGCGATACTTTTTCGTATGCCTATGTTGGAACCAGAACTACCACAGACACTCATGCCAAATTTCAAGTCAATCGGTTCAGCCGTTTTTGCGTGAAAGAGGAACAGGCAGGCAGACAGACAGACAGACAGACACCAACTCATTTTTATATATTAGTATGAATACGTTTAGTGAAATTTTTTTATATAAAACTTTGGATTTCTCTAATTGTTAAATGATTCTATTTTATCTGAAGCAAATTAATTTCATAAGGTGAAGTGGGTTTAGTGCAACCACTGGCAAATGTACCCAGCGGAAAAATGAAAAAAAAAAACTAATTGCAAGTTCTTGTAGCTAAATAGTCCAACATGGTGCGTACCAAGTTTTATTTCTGTATTGCTCATAGTTATATCTCAGAGTAATCGTCAAAAAAAAAAAATCTGGTTGCAGGAACCCCACTTAACCTTAACCTATATGAGAACCACGTCACCGTGTCGGGTGGGCGGGTGGGGAGGGAGAAAGAGGGCGAATGGGGTCCTCCGCCCCGTCAGTTTTTAAGGCGAGATTCTGAGACATTTGGCAGTTCGCTGCGCCAAATTTGGACCGCACAAAGGAAAAAAAAAACATACAGATACTCTTCTCTGGCAACTGTCAGCCATTTTAGGGTGTATTTGACCTTGGCATTTAAAATTTTTCAACTGTAGTGCAATTATTTTTGTATATTTCTCTATATGACAAAATATTTTGATTTTCGCATGCCCGTCCGTCTGTTTGTCATTTCCGTGTCTGTCTGTCCGCCTGTCTGTCCGCCTGTCTGTCCGTCTGTCTGTCTGTCCGTCCGTCCGTCCGTCCGTCCGTCCGTCCGTCTGTCCGTCCGTCCGTCCGTCTGTCCGTCCGTCCGTCCGTCTGTCCGTCCGTCCGTCCGTCTGTCCGTCTGTCTGTCTGTCCGTCTGTCCGTCTTTCTGTCTGTCTGTCCGTCCGTCCGTCTGTTTGTCCGTCCGTTCGTCTATCTGTCCGTCCGTCTGTATGTATGTCTGTCCGTGAACACCTTAATTTTCGAAAGGATTGAGCTAGAGACTTGAAATTTTGTGCAGTTACGTTTCTCGTAAATGGCTAGGCTAAGTTCTTGAACGGGCAAATTTTGACCATTCCTTCCCCCCTCCACCATACAAACGAAACAGCTTTCTTTGCCATTTTCTCGAAAACGGTGAGGTGTATTAAAAAATTTATAACGGTAAAATCTGTTTAGAATATCATTTTACATAACAAACATCGAAATCCAATCGGACGAGTTGACCCGTAAGTCTATTCTGCACGTCTTTCGGTCTGTCCGTTTTATGTATTTTAATCAGCTCGAGAACGCATTGAGCTAGAAGCTTGTAATTTTTTATGGATGAGTTTTACCAAAATCGTAGTTTTCCATCAATTCAACTTTTGAAAAAGTAACGTTAACTATAACGACAATCTACACACTTTTTTTTTTTTTTTTTTTTTTTAAAAAACAGTTTTTTGAAAATTGTTTGAAAATAATGAGAAACAAACGCATATAACCAAATTTTAAACCTTTTCTCTAACGGTTCTTGAATAATTTCGAAAGATGTTATTTTTTGCATACTTTTTCCGAAAGTTTTACCTTTATACTACCTACCTTTTTTCAATCAAATCATAAATTTTTTTTGAATATTTGTTATGCATTTTGAATCTACATATTGCGTTGAGTCCGCGAGATTTTATGTTACCCCATTCTAGGCCACCTCGGCAGCCTAATGGTTAAATATTGCAAAGGAAATTTTTGTGTTTATCGATCTTTTTCGAAATTTTCTTCGTGAATGTTTACGACTTTTTTTTTTGAATTTTAGAATATAGCACGTATTTTTAAAATATTAACTGTATAATATTAACAGTAGGTGTGGTCTTTTTAAAAGACATTTTGATAATAAAGTCTTTATTTAACGAATATGAAAGTCCTTTCAAGTCTTGCGTGTTAAATTGTCATTAAGTTAAGTCATTTCGATCATGATTCGACAAATAAATGGAAAAAAATAAAACATATCGTTTAACAAATTTAAATTTATCTAAAAACCAAAATAGCTTAAGTCTTTTATATTTGTTTTTAGTTTAATCGCTGTACCGAAGTTTTCTGTTTTCATGTTTATTGATGCCAGATAACATTTGTAGTTTGTGTATATTTACTATGGAGTTTTTTTTATTGCTATATATATTTGCAAGATCAATTTGTTGGTATCGTAAACACTAGCAGGATTACTTAACTCCCTCGGGTAAACAATTTCCGTGAAAATTGCTTACATCAAATCGTTTCATCGGGAGGTTTTTTTTTTCTTTGCCAACTGAGATTTGTAATTCTTCACAAAGTGAAACTAAATGAAAAACAACACATCTTCGTAGTAAGAAAAGTTTTGCGAAGATTGCGGAAAATGCAATCGGTAAACAAAATTCATCGATTTGCTAAACTGGGAAGAAGGTGAATGTAAAATTGATACACGGTTCCAAGGAAATAGTAAACAACAAGAAACGAATTAATCAAAATCCATCTCTATGTGTCTGAATCGGTTTGAATCAAAAACATCGGAATTAATTCTTTTTTTTTCGTCTGGCCAAATAGGTACCACCAACAATATGCGATGCATATGAATAGCGAATATGTAAAGCTCTATCTATCGGTTATTGTATAATAGCAACTATTTGACTTTCCATGGGCAAAAATTCACTGAAAAGGGTGTATTATTGTCGAAGGTAAATAGTGGAAGTTTATCGTGTTTTATGCTACTCTATGTTATACAATGTTTTCAATATTGCGAGATATCAATTTCGGAGAGTTGTGCAAGCATTCAATGCTCGCGAAGTTTTTTTCTGCAGATTTTCCTTCTTTTGTGCTCAGTGAACCTCATCTGCCAATTGAGCGAGAATAACAAACGCCGCGAATCGCGGAATCAGTTCATCTATGGAGGAACTTTTCACATCATCAATGGAGATAAAAGGAAGAGATTTAATCGACTTTCCACGTGGAATTGGAAAAACCATATTCACATATGTACTATAATATTGTGGCAGTTGTATGATGAAACCTTCTCGAATCGATGGGGATCGACTAAATATTTTCATACACAGTCGGACCCGCATAAAAGAAACCCGCTTAGCATCACAACAGACAGACGGACAGATAGACAGACAGATAGACAGACAGACGGATTGATAGGCGGACAGACAAACAAACAGACGGACAAACAGACGGACAAACAGACGGACAAACAGACGGACAAACAGACAGTCTGACAGACAGACGGACAGACAAACAGACGGACAGACAGACAGACGGACAGAGACAGACACACAGATGACAGACATGCGGATATGCGAAAATCAAAATCTTTTGTCATACCAAACATCCGGGTGTAGTTCATTTATGTTATTATGTTTTTCGCAGGCTTCTCGGTCAGTGGATTGGAGTGAAATAAAAAAATTTATTTGTGTAGTTCATTTATGTTTTTACTTTCCTTTGCTATAAAAAATGTGTGATACCAAATTTTCTAAATTTTTTGCATATCCGTACTGGTTTTTAGGAGATTTTGAAAAATATTAAGTTTGTTGAAAATTTCTTCGAAACTAGCGCTTTTGAGATAAAATAATGTCACCAAATTTAAAGGAAATAAAGTTTTCTGCATTTTTTGCGTTGACGGTTTTTATGTCTCGAGATATTTGAGAAAAAAAAATTATTTTTACCTGTTTTTCAGAAATTTTTTTGCATATGACTGCTTTGTTATGCGGCAGTCACACGACGGTGTTTTACCAGCCGCTGCTTGCTGTTGGTTAGTAGCGCTGGCAAATAGCAACAGCAGCCAGCGTACTGAGAGGGTTCACACGATTTATAATTTAGTAGCGCTGGCAAGTAGCAAAACAGTGGTTTGACATTTGAATCTGGGAGATTTTTAAAATAATAAACGTAGCACACAAATTTAAATAAATAAACATAAAATAACAACTTAGAATAAACAAACTTTACCACTTATCAGACTTTTGACAGCTCAGAAACCATGCGACAGGGTTACGTGATCCCTAGTAGCGCTGGTAAAGTAGAACGGTCTCTACTTCACTAGCGCTGCTAAAATCATCACGCTGCTGCTGGTAGTAGCAACGCACTAGGGTTCACACGGTGCTGCTGAAACGGCTGCTAACAGCTAAACAGCCACTAGCGCTGGCAAAACAGCGTCGTGTGACTGCCGCATTATGCATTAAGAAACCGGATAAGAGAATATCCGGCTGAGCAGCAGAAACTTTCCTAGCCCGATTGATGTGCTGTTAAGCGGGTTCGACTGTGGTATATTATTGTTGCCCTTTTTTTTGCACAATTTCCGAAATTTTTTGCTGTTTTACATCGAACTTAGTTATTTCTTTGGTAAACTTCATTCAATAGTCAGTAGAAGTTGTATAATCTCCAAAATGGATTGAAAACAATGATGTTTTGAATGCCATCCGATTGATTCGACAAAAGACGTTTATCTCAACTGTCGTCGTCATCATTGTCTCAACATTACAGCAAATTCAAACAAAACCGGCCATGTTTCATGTTTACCTCTGGAAAATTTACGTTCATTTTGACGTGACGGTCGTGCAAGCTAACAATAAACGAAAGTGTATATACGGTTGCGCAAACTTCCAAAGGAAAATCAAAAAGAAATGCCTCGAAACGAAAAGAATGAAATGGTTTAGCAAAAAAATAACACTCAACTTCGCCAATAGGGTCTTAAATTATAATCTGAGAATCAACAATAAATTATAATGCAAGTAAACACAGGCGAACAAATTCACCATAGTTTTTCTATAACTACTAAACTATAGTTGCGAGTACCTACCTTTCAAGCAAAACGAGCGAACCATCAGCTGTGGTGTTGACGACGCTGTTTGTGGTGTTGGCGGTGGTGCAGTGAAGCATAGTTAAACACTGAGATTGATCACGTTTCATGAAACACTTTTCATATCTCGTGGACGGTTTTTTTTTGCATCATTCAAGCTGTACCTCGCATCGGGTATTGTACTCGAGCGATTTTCTTATAGATAGGTGAGACTACCCACATCTAGCCGCATATTCTTGGCCATCTATAGCGAATATCTATAGATGGGCATCTCGTTTTTCTAAAAACCGCACGTCATTCGTTCGGACACGATTGGTTTTTGGGTTCACAGAAGGGTGAAGCCCTCGTTTCCATCTGGAGAAAGTGTTTTAGGTCACCTTTTCCCTAAACAAAAAAAAAAAAAGAAAAGAAAAAAACTCCACTCGAGTCGATATTTCTTTGATTGCGAGTACATTGCAGATTTTCTGTTGGTTCTCTTCAACTCGATTTCTTCGGAAATTCAAAGAAATAATGGAATCCTATGCGAGTTTTGTGTCCCAACAATGGAATATTTTACTTTCTTGCAATGGACCATAATCCATGTGGCACACAACATCCAACATCATCGGCTATTGCCATCAGCATCAGGAACATTGATCAAGTTGAAAGGTAATTTACAGAATTTACGGGCCAATAGAATAAATTAAGACTTTGTGCCGACTCGTTACCGTGCATAGTCACAGTTTCAGCCAAAAGATATCTCGAATTTAAGTTAAATGCTTCTATTGAATGTTTTCATGTTTTTTTTTTAGTTTAGGGAGTGTTGAAAGTCTTGAAAGTGTAGAAGTTGAGGATTTTTGAAATTCGTACACTGTTGACAGATATAGAAAGCTTTACGCTCCGAAGTGCGAAATAGGAAATTTTTTGAGGCACAACCATCTAATGGTAAAAATCCGATCAAATTTCCTTTTAAGGATTATGATATAGCGGGTGGGGTTGGGGGGTCCTTGATATAACTGGGGAGGGGTCCTTGATATAACTGGGGAGGGGATCGTTGGTGAGGTCAATACTATAGGCGAAGAAAGTTTTTTAAGGGATGACCCCTCCATTGGTCAAGTCCTAATAAAAATTTATCTCAGAGCCCATGGGTTAGCTGACGAGGTAGGTAGTTAAAGAGAAGGGGGTCGGATAATTTTTTGAACTCTAAAACCCGCATCCCAATCGGTTAAACGGTTTAAAAGTTAGCTGGTAAGAGGTCTCGAATGAAGGGGGAGTGTCTTTCCCCTCTCATTTGAGACCCCTTACCAGTTAACTTTTGAACCGTGTGAAAAATTAAGTATTTTATCCTATTATTACTTCGATTTTTTGTTCCAAAATTTTATTTTTCCATGGGGCACTAAATTTTTTTCTTTCTACATTAGAATGTGGACTCATCGTTGCCGGGTCAAAGTATTTTATGTTTAGGAAACACGGAAAAAATTTCAGAAATTACTTTCATGAACAATTTTTGAGAAAAAAGCGATATCCTTACGATATCCTATTCTTCGGGCAAAAATTTAAATTTTTTGATATTAGATTCGTCATCAACGACTTCTAAACCTATCACTCATTTCAAAAAATTGCAAAAGGATAATCTTTTTATCCATGCAGGATTTTAAAATTCTATGAAATTCGTGATTAGCGAATTCAAAATTCTACTGCAAATTTGTAAATCCTTTTTTATCGAATTTTTTAATATAAAAATGTTTTTGACTCTAAAAACTGGTCTCGATTAGAAATAAATCGAGTTTTTTTTTCATGGCAAGCCATTGAAAAGTTCCGTGGAGATAGCATTTGGCAGATTTTTTTGATATCTTGGGGAAAAATTCTAGGAAAAACTATGCCTGCAAGTGTCATTTTAATGACAGGTCATGAAAAAATCTCAATTTATGTCTAATCGAGATCTAAAACTAGATTTTTATGTCAAGATTGTTTTTTTTTGTCGAAAATTTTATTCGAAATGCAATTATGCTAAAATGTTGACCGATTTTTTTCAACATTTGTGAGTGTAGAATTACTTTATGTGCTGGACTACAAACTTTTGGGGACATTTGCCCAATTGATACCTACTAAAAATGTGGCTAGTAACCAACATATGTGCTGGTGATTCTAGCTTTTGCTATGTTCCTGTATCTAAATCTTTTTTAATTTACTAAATTTTCTCAGTTGTTGTAACTGTTGGTATTTTGCCGTATTTTTTGATGATCATCTTGATGGAGGTTCTTATGTTGCAACCCAAAATAACGTTTATTCAAGTGAGAAAGATTCGTTTGTAGCATGGTTAAATCTCTACCTCAGTCATGTTGGTCGTCGCGTACTCTTTTTTTTCTATTTTTCACCTACAAAACAGCAATTTATGGGACGCAGAATTGTTCAACACACTTTTATTACCTTCGCGTGGGCAATTGAGCCGCATAATGCCACATTGGATGGATAAAATGTGAACGGGCCAAAGTATGGTCTATAATAGGACAAAATTCATGGCTCTTGTTATTCACCTGGAGTTATAGTCCATATGCCATAATGCCGAGGCGAATGATTTCTAATCAGTAGACAACTCTGTGAATTGTAATATTGACTACAATACGGGAAGGCTGTACAGTCGAACCCGCTTTAGAGTATTTAAATCGGGCTCGGGAAATTTGTGCAGGATGTGGCCTTAACCGGTTCTTTAATAAAAGGAGCCATGTTATATATCGCTAAATTTAAATAAATTAACATATTTTGAAGTAAAAACAACATAGAAAAATAAATAAAATTCCTTTTCCATAAAGAAAACATCTCTTTATTCACCTGGCGGTGAGATGATACCTTTTATTACATATTTGACTCTTGAAATTTATTTTCTAAAAGCATTACGAAAGTCGGGAAAATTTAGGACAGAACTGTCGGAAAAATTTAGGACAGAACCGACCAATAACGTGAAAAATTGAGTCACCCTTTCCTTCCCCCAGAAAAATAAAAGAAGTTTTTTGATTTTCTCGAAAATGGTCCATTTAAAACAAAACATTAAGACAAACTGTTTAAAATGTGATTCTACATAACTTTTTATACATCAAAATCCAATTGAGTGTACTTTTGGCTTTCTTTTAAAATTTTCTTGTGCTTGTAAGCGTTTTGCGTTCTTTACAGAGTTGCTGATAAGCGGGTAGTTTCCAGGTCGAATGTTGCAAAAGGCGATGGGTTTTAGGATTGTGTGTTTCTCAGCTAAGCGGGTTTCTCTTGAGCAGGTTCGACTGTATATAGCAGGATAGCATATATAGAAGCATCAACAACGGCATCGTGGCAGTGAATAAATTTTCATAGTTATTGTTAAGATACTTTAAGATGCTTTTGTCCTCTACTAAGCGCTGATCTTAATAAATTGGATCGTTGCAGTTGCATTAAAACTTAATTTTTTTCATTGTTAAAAAAAATCCTCCTCGTCTTCAAGAAATCACCACCCCCGGCAATTTCTTAGCAACATCTTAGCAACTCTCATTTCGGAATCTCACGTGGAAAATGTGTTCTTCTTACCTTGCGTACACTGAATTAATATTTTTTGTTGCTTTTATTTGTACACCGCATAAATTGCGAACATATGCCATGATGTAGACCACAGATTAACCAGAAGCATCGATCTTTCTCAATAGTCGGAAGTTAGACCGTGCCAAGCGAGTTAATTTGCGGTTTGAGATGAGCTTCTTAAGTCCAGCATCATCCACTCAACATAAGATGCCGCGCATTGTTATTACATAATTTAAAATTTCAGTTTTCGGATTCCAATAATGACGATCTTTAACTGGTGATGAGTACAAGACAAAACCGAAATTTCTCAAGTAAAAAAAAAAATATTTTCAATAAGAAAGAAAGTGAATTTTAATCCACAAATTCTTCACTTTTACTCGGTTATGTTTTGGATACACATAATTCAATTTGCGGTGATCACAAATAGATTGGTGGAGCATCATTGGGTTTTGCTTTTACTCGCACATCGCTCTTACTAATCAAAACCTCCTACATTTCAAATTTAAAAAAAAGGAGAAAAAAAATTCTGCGGTTTTTGATTTAATATTAATATTCTCGCCAGCGATTGCTGTATACATAATGTTGCGGATCCGCTAAACTTTCTACATTATGCTGCTCTACACCATGTAAAGCAGAAACTTTTGTGGATATTCCACTGAGATTGTACCTTTCGAGATCTCTCACGTCTATAATTTGTGTGTTTTTGAATTGTTAATTAGTGAATCTTGTATAAAATTACTAACCAAAGGAACACTGGAGGCGGTTGCGGTTCATGGTTTAAATTCATTTGGATGGAATTATGCCCAATGCTGGATATCAAATGTTGATTTTCGTGCGAAATCCATAAAGATGGATTTCAGTGTGTGACCTTATTTTCCATGGCAATATCTCATACATTTTTTTCTGGTTTCTGATCCACCACAGAACTGATTTTTTAATTTTAACAAATTAATAATATTTTAGAAAGTTTTTTTTTACAAGACATGCAATTTTGACATTTAGCGTTACAGTTCTAAGTATCTGAGATTTTAAATTTTGTTCAATTTTTTTGATTGAAAATAAGATGTTTTGAAGCCTTCTTCAGACTATGAACATTTTTTTTGAGTTTTACTAGAAATTTTTCTGTAATAATGTGCAACGTCCGTTTATAAACTTAACCCATTCCTACAAAATGTACATAAACCGAAGACCAAACCTTAAATCAGCTTACCCGTAAATAAAAAAACTAAGAAAATGGCGCTTTAGGGGAGAGGGGGGGGGGGGGGGGGGGGGTGAAAATCGCCACTAGCGGTTATGTAAAATCATCTTCGAAACGTATTTAATCTTTATAAGTTTTTCGATACTATGCACCGTTTTCGAGAAAACAGGAAGAAAGTATCCCATTTGTATGGCAGTGGTGAGAAGCAGTGGTCCGCAATAATTTTTTACCTGTATGCATTTTTTTTCAAGGCAAAATTTCCTGCGTCGAAAAAAAGGCCGTCTGCATAAAAATTAGCATATCCTTATACTACACTTTTTTAGTGCAAATTCTACAATTTTTGTGAGCAAAAGTGAGCAAGTTTTGTGTTTTCGAAGCAAGTGTTTATTGTCACATCTTAAGCAATTACATTTCTCGACTTTTATTCATGCAAACTTGAAAATTTGGTCCAAAAAAGTGGAGTATAAGCATATGCTCATTTTTCTGTGAATTACACCAGCGTGTCTAGAAATCAACTTTATTTTTCCATGTCCGTCTGTCTGCCTGTTCCGTGGAACTGATCAGTTGGGAAAAAATGAGGCTAAATACTTGAATCTTGGTACAGACGTTTTTTTTTCGTAAAATGGGAGGTCGAATTTCTTAACGGACAATATCGGATCACTGCTTCCCCTCTTCCTCATACTAACGAAACCGTTTTTTTTGCGATTTCCCCGAAAACGGTATGTCGTGGTATCCAAAAAGTTATAAGGATAACATAGTGCGTAATGCAATTTTACAAAAGTGCTTCGTGCATGAAAACTCAATCGGAGCAGCTTTAACAAATTTCATTCGCAATTTTATAATGAAATTTGATCTTTTTGAAAGCTTAGAGTCACGCAATATAAAGTATTTCACGAGGGCCTGGCAATCGGAGTTTTCATAAAAATTTCTCAAGAAATTTTGACTTGTGTCGCCTGCGGCGCATTTATTTTTACGTGTTTTACAATAATTTAACGATCACAGTCGGAAAAGAAGATTCCCAATAGTGTTATTACTCTAAATTTAGAAGAAGGGGCCGCGAAAGAAAAAGGTTGGAAGTCACAGATCTTGTATATTCTTCTCTATTAAAATTTATTAGACTTTTTCAGTTTTTTTTCGAAAATTTCTTACTTTTTTTTGGAATATCTACAGGAAAATAAATATAAAATTTTAAATTACATTAATAGTCGTTGGACTTTTCTCTAAAATAAGTAAAATGGCTTTAAATCTATTCAATTCCACTCCAATTTTGTGCGCCCAAAAAAATCGACACAAAATTCTCACGACATAAAACCGCCAATATCAAAACGTTAAATTATTTTTTAATCTCATTTTCAACGAACTTTATTGGGATCAATTTATTTAATGTCCATCGATGCGTACCTTTAATTAACACCTGTAGATTAATTGATTATATATTTTTTTTATAAATGAAAAATTCTTTGTGAATTTTTTGCTCGCTGTTTGCATAACTTTTTCAACGTTTGTAGATAATATCATGACCTTTCACCGAAATTTAATTTGCTGAAATCATTTAATGAGTTCACATTGGCAAGGAATCCATAGTATGAGACTGACATTAATTTTACTAATAAATTTTGTGTACCAGACTATAAAAGTATAAAGCAATTTAATGCTCGAACCGCAATATTTCGATAAAACGCCAAAATATTGAGTATTGTATTGGATCGGAATTTTAACGAAGTCGAGAAGTCGATAAAAGTCGTTGATAACGAAAGTAACCAATTCCAATAACATTTCAATAAATGAAATAAAGGAAAAAAAGGTGCGACGCTGTGAAGGGTTGAGATTGAAAATAAGATGATTTTGCGCCTAAAGGAGGGAATTTTATGAACATTCCGTGGAATCAGCATCAAAATCAGTAAGAAATCACAAAAAAGAGGCCATAAAGAGCTCAGCCTCAGCGTCAGAGTCATGTGAAGGGCATGAGGGAGAATTTTTCATTTCGTTCGTATTTCGCTGATATTTATATAAACACATTATCCTTTTTCGAGTTTATTTTGTTGTACAAGTAAAGGCCATAGTTAATTTATGTGATCAGGGCCTGTTTGCAAATATGTCTGTTGAACAACACTCTTGAAATTTATGTTTCCATCGGCCATACGGAATACGACTAGATAGACAGACAAGTCAGGTTAAGATCATCTCTAAGCAGTGAACAAAAAGCGCTGGGCATTTAAGTCCATGGAAATACTACGAAACCCTGTCCGTCGATCTTAAAGGGCCACGTCTCCTTTCAACCAGCATGTATCCTTCAATTACAGATCTAATCAGTCTTTTGAGTAAAATGCGAGTTTCCAGACATATCGCAGAAATAGGTCGTGCATCTTCTCATCATTCCATAAAGCATCAGCAGCAAACATTAGCATAAAGATGCCAATAAAGAAAAATAGTTAAATTACACGATGAATTTTTTTTTGGGATTTTTCCTTTTGTAATTTTGGAACAAAAAAAAAACAGTTTTTTCAAAAATATTTTTTTGTAAGAGTACCTACAAAATAAACAATATGTTTTTGCTTTGAAAATCGTCCATTTAGTCGAGGAAAATCAAATCTAAAATTTAGGTTCTAAAAGCCTTATCACACCTAAGTTGATTTGGTCTTAAAATTGAACCTTAAATGGTATTTGTGTGCATTTTTTTTGCCCAACATGCGTTTTCTTTGAAAAATATTCGTCTACGATGAATTCACTTTAAACGACTTTCATTTGCAGCGAAATTCTTTCTATTAGACGTTTTGTACTCATTTTAACTTCCAAGGACTGTATCTGAAATTATAGAACTCATTTTTACATATTTGCACTTTGTAGATTTCTAATAGCAAAATCTATTGCCTCGTAAGCATTTTCATAGCCATCAAGGAAACTCCTGAACTGCGTCGCAGTTTAGTAAATAGTTTTTTTTCGAATTTTCCGATATTTTCTTTTACGAAACCATTTCTTTCGAGACAATTTCTATCGAAAGCATTTGTATCAAACTACCAGATGTGTCATGGCCATGTTAAAAATTCGTAGAGGTCGAGGAAATTAAATAATTTCTGAAGACCGATTTTCTTTTATCATATCGAAACATCGTAAAATTCACTCATACTTTTTTTCGGAACACAAGCCGGTTTTTAACACGCTTCGATATAAAACGTTTCGTTCTCACGAAATTTTACCCGGCCAAAATTGTCTTAAGGTGCCGCTCCACATGAGAGTAAATGCCGGCGAGATCTTCTCGATAGCCGCTACTCGCAAATGGACACGTCTCTGAGAGTCGCTCGCAAAAACTCGCAAAAACTCGCGAGCTCGTTTCTGCGAGCTGTCAAAAGTGATTCTACTCTCTAGTCGACACACACCCACTGAACTCTCGGGGAGTTGCTCGCCAGATACGAACAGCGTTTGAATTTCGCTAGTAGCTTTCGAGAACTCGCCACAGCAAGATGTCAAAAAAAAAATCAAGATATTGGTCTTGAAAAGAGAAAAATCGTCGAAATTAAGTCTCAAATGGACAACCTCCTGCGAGTAACTCTCGAGAGTTTTTTAGAGTTACTCGCGTATTTATTCACATGTGGAGCGGCACCTTTATATCGAGAACTGCACTTCATATACAAGAACTCAACAGTACATAGAGTTAAAGTGAGTTCAGGGTTCGACTTATGATCAGGATCGAAAATACTTGTAGAGTTGGAATTGCGAGCATGATCGGTATTACAAGGGTCTTAATTGCGTGGTAGCTAATAAAATTGTTGGAAAATTTTTCCAGTGTATTGGCATTAAACAATTGTAAAATACAAACGATAAGAAAAGTAAAATAAAAGGAAAATCATCAACATAATCGAATAAGAAAAATATCTGAAATATATTCAAACGATTTATTTGAGTAAAATTGCTAAGAAGGAAAGTTATATCTTTATTTTGCCACTAGTTTCGCTTCTGATATCGCGTAATACAAAACGACAACATAATATCCATAGAACATACGGAACAAGTCCTATGGAACTTCCTATACAGGTACATAACATTTTATAGATAAAACACACAAAAAAAAAATGAAGAGGTAAATCGTTAAGAATAAGAATAAACTCTAAAAGATGAGTTGAGAGTGAAAAAGTTTATGGCATTGAGACACGTTTAGACATACTGATATTCATATATACAATAATATATTAGCAACAAAGGAAAACGAATTGAATTATGCTTGCAATATAGTTTCGTCTCGAATTTATCTGTCGAAATCTAGCCAGTTGACTTTGTTTCTAGCTAACTCCATGGTAAAACTCTGCGCTACAGTAGATATAAAGAAGTTTATTCTAAGAAACAGAATAGAACCATCATAAGAACTGTGAGGAACGTGCATCGAATGGCCCTCATCATTTCGCCCATAGCGAATAAACTGCAAAAGTTTTCAAAGTGCGACTTTCATTTTACAATTTTCGAAAAGAATAAAAGATACAACAATCTTCTGCCTGTATATGGGGTTTTATTTGTCTGACTTTCATCTTGTTTGATTGTCTGGTATGTCTGGTTGTCTGAATGTTTCTTCTGTCTTCTCAGGGAACAACTTTATTCAAAATTTGAAAATTTCTCTACACTTCTTAACTTCACTTTAACCCTTCGGTCTTAACCCTTACAGTCAACTTGTCTTCAACTTTACACTATAAGTGAAGAAGTTGCAAATGCTATAGCAAACAGTCATTTTGTTAAATTTCCCTAAATTTGAATGGTGTGTGTACCAACCAAGTGTATAAAATAGGAATTCTTCAAGGAATATTGACATTCATGAAATATAAAATAATTCTATTGTTGGACGAGGCACAGATGAAATGAAATTTTCTGCTACAATTTATTCACAACTCTATCTTTATGACGAATAACTCTGATAGTAAACAGGATGACATTCATATAAAACTTTTGTCATGTTGCCAAGTTACATATAGAAGTGGGGACGACAGACACAACGTTGAGGCAAAGGGTGGTAGGATTAAGGAATATTACTTGAATTCGATGCTAAAACTTAAATGGGTTTTCCTTGATATTTCAATTGGGCCCCCCGAGGTGAAGACAAAATGCCCATTTTAACGATGAATTCCAAATCGATTTAGGTACGTGTACACTCTCCAAAAAATCGGAGTCACCTTTCGGAGAAAATCTAACTCCGGGCCAGGCAGTTCACAACAGTTCCCTGTGGATGGTAATTTTTAATAATTTTTCGGTGTTAAACAAACTGATTAAGGGTATTCACAGTCCTCTTTTAATTTTGGGTATTCGGTGTTTTCGGTAATATTAAAAGACTGAAAATATTCTGCTGTGAACATCCCACAGCACAGATTTGAGAACAGCGCTTTTATTGGATACGTGACCAAATCATGAACTGCGAATTTGACTGTCACATATTTTCAAATCCATGTTTGATGTATTCTTTTGAATTTCTATTGTGGCAACGGCTATCAAAATTGAAAAAATTTGCAGTCCGATGAGATTAACAAAAAACCAGCGAGAAAATTTGACAACTAAAAACATTACTAGCGCCACTCGCGGTGGATTCTTGATACCGAATAACCGGGCCGGAAAACACGACTCAAGGCTTTCTACAATTACCGAATCCGGTAATTCATTTTTACATGAACCAAATTACCGTCACGGTAAAAATCTGTTAAATTTGACTGAATTACCGAGCGGTAAAATTACTCGCAATTTAAAAGAGGACTGTGAATACCCTTACTATAAGAGATAAAAAAAAACTTCACCTCATATTTTTTTTTCTTCACAGTTTTTTAACACCCTTTACAATGGAAATAACTTAAAATGGAAATTACTCCTAAAAGGAATTTAAGTGAAATTCTGAATCATTTTCGAAGTCAATTCAAAATTGAGGTCAAAACATCGTTGAAGTTAACTTTTATCTCCTTAGAATAGGAATGTCAAGAAAATTCCACACTAGGTTGTTAAAGTTTTTTCTTATACCCCTTATTTTTTTTCTTATTTTCGATAACAGTCGTTTTACGTGTTTTTGTTGGTAGAAAAGCACTAACAACAACACGTAAAACGACTCTTGTCGAAAACGACACGATTATCAGAATCGGGGTGTATATTTTGATGCGGTGTTAATTTGTCGCCGGATTTTTTCGAGAGTGTAGAAGGAGAGAGGTGTATAAAATCACTATCCCAAATAGGAATTATGATAAATGCATCTTCATATAATCTACTTCTTAACATCTATTGAAATGGTTGCTCAAATAAATCCTTGAAACTAAAGCGTCTTAAGCTACTTGTACAGATTTTCACGTCCTTTGCATAAAATTGAAATGTATGGCTGGGCAAAAGTAGAACGTTTTCAAAGTTGTCGTCATAAAGGACAAACTTTGAAACGATTTACAAGTAATCGGGCGCATATTACGTTTTCTTATGAGGGGAATGATGGAAACTTTGGTGATAAGTTATGCAATTTAACATGTTGAAATGTATTGTATTGTATTCACTGCATCTTTATGTTTTATATCACAATATTCGCCAATTGTAGCTTTTCTTATGTTTTAGAAGAGGATGGAGCGACAAATACAGGTTCCGCCCTGGGCGCCTGATTTGCCTTGCTTGTCAGGACCTTTATTGGAAAGCTGTTTTCGTCCAATAAGTATTGTCGCGATTTAAAAAAAAATCCAATTGGTAAAACCCACACCATAAATGTGAAGTTTTGTTGAAAATTTAGAAAATCTTATACCATAATTCGGATGTCATTTAACTCTTGATGTGGGAAACCAGGAAATGCATGCATAAAATAAAATACTTTCCGCGATTAAAAAGTGTAATTATGCAACATCAACAAAGCACAAGATGCTGTGATCCTACTGCAAAAACACCATCCACTCATAGTTTTTGTCTCACAGTTTCACACTTTTTTATGCTTTAATAAGCCAACATAAAGAAGACATTTTCAGTTTTACCACTTCTAACGATATTTCCACAAAGTTTTCTTCTCCTGTATGCAAAGTATTTTCAGCATAAACACAGATTTCTTGTTATTTTTTTCAGGGAGGGTGGGAAATCTTTTATCGTTGCTAAGGAGAACGATATGCGACAGTTATGGTATTTGGAATGTTGCTAACTGCTATACAAATAGCGAAAAAGGGTTGCGTAACCCCATTTTGGGAACCCCCGGTGGGTGTTAGCGCGTGGTTCTCATAAACTATTCAAGTGATAATTGAAACTCGTACGATGGTAAACTTTGGTGGTAAAATAAAATAAGTCTTATCATAAAACTGTATAAAAGGGAAAATAGTTAAAGTTTATAAATCTGATGCGATGTTAGCATAAAATTTACACTTTCACAGTTTAGACTTTTCCAGCTCTGAAGCGTTAAATTATGTATGGATGTCAAATAACGATCAGAGTCTAATAATTGCTCTTAAAGTAATTCAACCGCACATACTCGAGGCTTTTAGTTTGATGGTTTTTCTTTTCTATACGCTCGAAGGAAATCAAATATTTTCACAATTCGCTGTATGCCATAGTGAAGTGCTTGAAAACTTCTTCATTGAAGGGGGAAACTTTGCGCAATTATCCGCAATGGGGCGAAGACGAAAGTGGAATAGTTTTCCACATTCTTCTTTTTTTTACTCCTTTCTTGCTCCTTTCTTGCCGTTGCTATGCTGCTGCCATGCCGTTGAAAGTTTCAAGTTTTATTCGCGGTTCCTTGAAATTACCCTTCAGAATTTTACTTTTTTTTGTAAACTATGTGAATTGGTAGATATGAAAGAGCCTCTTGCTCTTCCGTTCTCCTGGCGATCATATTTTTCGGGACATCCGTTTTCGGGTGAAAATACCAAAATTGCCAATTAGTGATTTTGTGTGTGCTTTTTGTCTCTGTTTGTTAATAACTTTTGATTTTTGTTGACAAAGGGCTGGAAAAAAAAACATCAGAAACTGACAGAAGGGGCTTGAAATACGACAGGAATAAAAATAAATTGGCGAAAATTGTGGCATTTCCACTTATTGTTAGATGGAAACGTTCGCAATGACAAATAAACGGCCAATAAAATGCTTGACCGATGCAAAAACTTGACGTAGAACTGCATCAAATGATGGTCAGAAGTAGTAATTGCGGTGGACGAGAGGAAGTTAGCTGAGGTTTGAAGGGTGTGGGTCCTAGGCTCAAATAAGAAAACACGGTTGGGACCAATTCTGTGCAGTCGGTACCAATTGACACATGGCTGGAATAAATGGCAATCGGGATTGCTGATGGCCATTTAGAATTCTCCTGATGGTCCGGAATGGATGGATGAACTCTGCTCAAAATGCAGACTTTAACGTTGAAGCAGAAGGACTTTTTTTTTGTTTTTTGCTCGTGTGAATGAAAAATGCCATTAGGTCGCGTAAATTATTGGAATTCTCCCAGGGGGGTTGGCGAATCAAAGGTTAACTAGCCGGTCGGACGGTTGTGGTATTCGTTGGATGGTCATGAAAAATATTACTGTGGCAGTTGCAGAGTCCCAGGAATAAACGATGGTCACAGGTACCGATTCAGATTCAGGTTTGGGCTCTCGGTTCAGGCTAAGGTTTTAGGCTGATCGCCGCTGCCACCGATGATGCAATTCCATTTTGCCAGCTATTTTGTTCGCGATATTGCAATGCAAAATACATTACGAAGTACTTTAACCCATCATGCTCCCCGCATATGTGCAACATACGCACATTTTTCCAACATATACGATTAATGCCCATAGATATATGAATATGGGGAGCAAATATTTACCTCGGGGCAAATTTCTTTTTTGGTTTCCCTCCAGTAATTCAAGTGCAAAAAAAACAATTTTTTGCAGGGCAAAGTTTGCCCCTTTCCGATCCGATACTTGTTTGACGTGCAAATGGGGCATTGTTAGTGCAAAAATGCGCAAAATGTGCAAATCCGTCGACCAATTTACCATTAACCCTTTTTTACTTTGCTGCAGATTCCTTTGATGTGAAATTTGTGTACCTTTTGTGCTTTGGACGAGGTTAAGTCAAGTTTTCATTATAGGATTTTTATAGGTCGGGACAACCAAGAGCTCGAAAGGACACTAAAAAGCACTTTGAGGACATGCAGTTTTATGTTGTCCAAAAACAAATGGATTAAAAAAAGAAGAAGAAATGCAAACAGTTTGGTTTAATTTATTTGCATTTTTTTTTGAACGTGTCGTGTTTTGTAAACGATTCCTTGTTAGCAAGTGACGAAAATTGTGATCTCGAGTGAGGATTCGACGGTTAAGTGCAAGAAAATGCTCTTTCAAAATCACCGTCGAAATTCTTTTATTTAAATTGCAGGTGATTTGGTTTCGTGAAATTTAAGGCTCACACGAGAAATGCGAAAAATGTTAATTTACTGAAAAGCTGGAATTTCAGAGTAGAGGAATTTTTTTTTGTATGTGAGGTGATTTAATCGGCTCTTTGCAAAGCACTAATTTTTAGAATTTCAAGTTCATAAATAGTTTTTCAGTTTTATCTGGTTAAAAATTTCAACATTTTGAATTAGGAATTGCAAATTTTTAGCTAGCGTCACAAATTTTTCATTTTTTACTTTCTTATACAGAGTATGATTAAGTATTGTATTCAAGAAAGATTCCAGAGTGAGTCGATAGGAGCTTTTCTTCAAATATGTCTTTCTGCCTGTCAGTCTGCCAGCTTGTGTACACGATTTCTCTAATACTAATAGAACTAGAGCCATGAAATTTTACAGGCATGTTTAGTCCTAGAATGGGACGATCCTGGTCGATTGTTATTCCTACTATCCTGAGCTGTGCTTCGGCATTAAAGGTGGTCCCCTGCTCTGGCTGAAACTATAAAAAAATCCTATGGAAGTCCGTTAACCGGAAGTAGTTAAAATGGTGGCTTTTTTAAAAAAAAAACGCAATTTGGATTTTTGCGGTTTACTCCGAAATTTTGCATTTGTTGGTGGTCTTATATTCGAAAAAAGTTTGAGACAATGAAATTTCCTACACTTTTGGATTTTACTAGAACTCTGTATCTCAAACCGTTATCGAAATAAGCTGTCATTTCAAAGAAATTGGTTTTCTTTGGTTATAAAATTGGTTTTCTGCATTTTTTTTTAAAATAAAATTTTTTTTTTATATGGATATGGCGCTACATGCCAAAAGTGAAATTGAGCCTCCCCGTTTTCGCACAGTAAAGTTTAGGAGTTCCTTCATTCTGCGAACGGCAAGACTTTGGAACGATTTACCATCCAATGGGTTCCCCCGGACTATCCCCGCAGAAGTTCAAGGAGAGCATAAACCGACATCTCTTTTTGTGCTTCCTACCATCTTGAACTGTGCTTCGGCGTTAAAGGGTCTTCCGTTAAGCTCTGGCTGAAACTATATTAAAAAAAAGTGGGACTGGATTCTGGGTAGCAATCATGTATTCCGACGCGTCTCTGTCTTTCGACTTCGACGCAGCCTTTAACTCTCTACTTCGCCATATCTGCAGCTTGAAATTTCGCGGAATCGTCACTATGAATCGAAACGTGATTCTGACTGTCACTCCAGGAAATTTGAAGCTGCTGATATGGCGAAGTCAAGAGTTAAAAGCTGCGTCGAAGTTGAAAGACACAGACGCGTCCGAATACATGATTGGTGCCCTGGTTTCATAACAATTAGGAACCATGGATGAATTGCAACATTTGTAAGGTTTTTACGTTGCAACCCATCAAGAACAGAGCTGATGATAGCAGTCTAGATCGATGATGGCGTTAGCACCAAGCGGCAACTATTATTAATATGAAATATAGTGAATTTTCTAAAATTCAAGTTTTTTATCATTATTTCAAAACTTATTCTTCTCGCCTTTAAATTTTACAGCCTAACAGAACATAAATACGTGTGATGACTTATCGATAATGTCAGGAAATTCTAAAATTCTATAGAAATTATGTTATTTGTAGTTAACACTGCTAATTACATGGTGTAAATGGTTCCCAAAGCGAAAAATATGGCATTATCATCCAGAATAATCTTTTCAAAATGCTTCAAACCGAAAACTAGTCTAATATTCAAAGTTGTACTTTTATTATGAGTAGCATATCCAATCCTAACAAGATATGTTACGGTTTACACCATCTATTGATCCCATAATGACGTGACAATATCCTCATTGTATACCCGATAACTATGCCCTAGTATAGTGTATTATAACCATCTTAGCTTACAAAACTTTACTTTCGGTTACGTTATGTTACGATTTTACGTTACGGGCACTACATGATATCAGCCAAAGGTAGACAGATAGATAAATAGATACATCGGTGCGAGTGTATATTCGGAATGATGATATTTTGCTGTATATTATAGTGTATTGTGAGTGAGTTTCGAATACGAAAATGGTAAGTATCTATACAAAAATGGGCACATAGATACTGATTCAGAGTTTTGGCGTTTCATCGTTTGGTTCTTCTCGGTATGCCCAGATTATGTTCTACGCTTGGAGACACCGGGGGTGTAGATACTATGAAATCCGAATCCGATGTCGTGTGAACGTATTCAGCCAAATCTGATAAGCTTGTCGGAAAGATTGAAGTCCGGTTACAACTAGTAAAGTTTCATTCGGTGCTGCTGCTAATACATACTCGTATACTATTATTATAAAGAAACATCTTATCTATTTGTATTTTATAGGAACAGATTGAGCTCCGAAATAAATAGATTGGTGTGAAATATAGAGTTATGGTGCGATTCGATTCAACCAGAGAATGTAACGTTCGGTGTAATCGGGAATAGAGCTTAGCGGAAAATGAAGTACCTCGATGAACGATGAACGTCTTTTGTTCCAGTAAAAAGAGTCAATACTGTCAATATCCGTATTATAGTAGATACTATGGTTATATAGATGGATAGATCGACAAGACACCAAAGACCAAAGTTCCGAAATTGGGTAAAGCTCTTGTTATTGTTGTCTTCTGAGTGACAGTTCATTAATGCTAGCCTTACTTACACTCTATATACTCTGAATACGGATACGGCAAAAGCTAATTTATTGGTGGCCCCAAAAAGAGCGATATGTCAGATGTTGATCTCCAGGCGTGAAAAATATAAAGAAATACAACAATAGGAAAAAATGATTTACTATGATAATAAAAATATTAAAAGAAAAAAAAAACCAAAATAAACGGGAAATATCTATTTATATTTTGTAGGGTTCTGGTGACTAAACTGGTCACTTAAAGAAAAAAAATCTGATGTGAACAGCTCATGACTTTCTTATAAAAAATCTACATTTCTGCGCAATTTACGCTAAAATCCGACGAATAAAATATTAGTTTATTTAAAAAAAAAAATTTATTTTACAAAATCTGAAATATCTCGATAACGGTAAAATATATCGATTTATGGCGAAAGACAAAAATGTAGAAAATTTTAATACCTTTAATTCTGCCATTAATTGTTTTTTTTTTTCGAAAAACCCTTAGATCAGCGATTCTCAACCTGTGGGGCGCGCCCCCCTAGGGGAGCGCGAGTACATTTAAGGGGGGGGGGGGGGGGGGGGGCGCGAGCATATCCAAGACAAAATATTTAAAAAAGTTCATTAATTGACTGAAAGGAAAGTACATACCCACATACAAAACAAAATACATTTCGACATAATATTTAATAATTAACTTATTAACTTCTTCGAAATGAACGCGAAACCAACGCAACTACAACGCTCTGAACTGTCACGCAGTGCAAAATTCTAGCGGCAGAGCACAATGGCAGCTCGTGAAGTAGTACAAGTGACATAATATAAAGTGGTATAAACTTGGAAAAATTACAAAAATGGATAATTTTGAAGCGATAATTTGCTTTGTTGGTCTTTATCTTTGTTATTTGCACTAAGGCTATCAATTTTTCCTCGAACGACATTTTTCCAACCTCACTTTATGAACTGTCAACGCAGAATTCTGCGGCAAAGTTAGAAGTTTGCAAACTTTTGTGTTGCGGTTACGTTGTAGCTGCGTTCTATACGTTCACTGTGCTCACTTCAAACAATTTGTGGGAACCAAACTTTTAAGTGACAGTTTCTGCGCCAGTTTCGCGTTCATTGTGATTTCAGGGTTAAAACAACTTCTCGCGAAACCGCAAAAATGACGCAAGAGCAATAAAAAGGCACCGGTTTCTTGTTTTGTCAACGCTGAGGATCGGTGTTGCCAAATGTCAATAAATTACTGTTTTCTTGGTAATTTGTGTTTAAAATTAGGGTAGTAGTGTAGGTTTAGCGCCAAAAAACTCAAATTACGTTATTATTGTATACATTTTATTGTATGCAGGGGGGGCGCGATGACAATTTTGATTGAAAATTGTACCGCGAATACTGAAAGGTTGAGAAACGCTGCCTTAGATTATAAGCAATTCGCAAACATATTTTTTTTACATTTCAATGAAAACATCTCAATAACGGTCAAACATAGCGGATAATGATAAAAGACAAAATTGTGGGAAATATTATTCTCTTCAATTCATCTCATACATACAGTCGACGAAAAGCAAAAAACTGACTACTTTAATAGAACGAAATATCTCGATAACGGTTTGAAACACAGAGTTCTATTACAAAACAAAAACGTAGGAAATTTTATTGTCTCCAACTCTTGTCATACATAAGACTACTGATAACGCGTAGTTTCGGAGTAAATTGCGAAAAAGAAATTTGTGTTTTTAAAAAGCCGCCATTTTGGCTACTTTTGGTTAACATATTTCTACGAAAAGTTGTTAGGATCGTACCAAACATGTGCCTTTAAATTTCAGTCTGTCGACCTATCGACTACGATCGGAGAAAGGGGTCGCAGATGATTTAGTGGTCGCGAGAGAAAAAATGTTGGTAACTACTGAGATTCTTGAAAAAAAGGTTCTAATTGGACAAATGTATTTGTAGGGGGTGGGGGGAATGGCAGATAATGTGACGGCGTTATTAAAACCTATACCAAATCCGCAGAAAGTAATATGAGATGAAAGTGGAAGTAGGTTCCACAAATGTGACAATCGGTGTGAGACAAGTATTAAAGGTTTTACAATTTAAAATCTTGAAAGTTCAGGATTGCTTTCCAAAATTTCGGGTAGGTACATGGTTAAAATTTTTGGAAGCAAATTTCGTGTGTCCTAAAGAAAATGAGAAAAAAAATTTAAAATTAACCGAACAAGTTTTTGCCATTAGTACACTATAATGTATAAATTCGAATCTCGATAAGTCCAAACTGCGGGGACAGCTGAAAATTCGAGTTATCGAGGTTCAGCTTACCGAGGGTACACCTGTTATACCTGTGGCCTAATTGACTTCATGGCAGAAACAGAAACCGAACAATCTCCGTTTTTTTTTACTCCCACAATAAAAATGTTACCTTGCTGTATCAACACGCGAATTCACTACTAAATGGTGACCTTTTACACAATTCTACCCTACTCGTGATATAAATAACAATCAAGAAAAGACAAATCAAACTTATTCTGGTTAAGAGAAATGAGAAGAAGACAATTCGGGCGGACGGATGGAGTAAGCAGAGAGCGACAGAACATTTATCTGACTTATTGGGGGGATCCGAAAAGTCATGTGTAATCAATTATAATGTATCAGATAAAAAAGATATTATGTCGACTGTCTTCTAAAAATTTTTAAAGCGTCATCTGTCATCGTTCGGTAAGTGTGAGAATGATTGCTCGTATGAAGGTATAGACAATGTACGAAGATATAGAAGTTACCTTTGCTTAGGTCGACAATCAAACATCCATGAGCAAAGAATCTAAGAAGTTAACCCAGGTACCCAAACGAATCAGCAGACAAACAGCCAAGCATCAAGAACTCTATCTAATCGACGGCAAGGTAGTTAGCCAAGGAGATCTTAGGCATGAGGTTGGAACCTTGAGACTTGTTGGCCACCACCGCGCGGTGAGATGATGTTGGACTGAAGATCTTTTTCAAAGGGCGCGGGATGAGAATAGGAAAGATAGATACGATTGAAGTTCTAAACTATGGGCACCCATGAAGTAACTTTAGCTAGTCTGCAAGGAAGACGAGTACGAGTGAATCTGTGAAGAATCTCTGTGGCCACTTCCATCATCGTCATCATCAGCGTCCAAGAAAAGAAGCACCAACGCTGGGCTTGTTTTGTGGCACCATCTTAGCTCGTTGGTGGAACACTTTGGTGACATACAAGCAGACAAACTCTGATGAACAGACAGTCAGACACAGACGGACGGACGGATGGATGGATGGATAGGTGGATGGATGGACGGAATGTCTTTTTGCGCGATCGCAAACTTAGATTGCCATCTGAATACAAGATTTTTGATGTGCTTCGCGCATACGACCAACATATAAGTGATAATATAACAAATGCATTGTCTTGTTAATTCAGGTGATTTGCATATTGGCAATTTTAGATTCGATTCGTAAATGGCATGGAGATTCAATGGTCCGTAGAATGGGATGAATCCAGTTGGAGAGATAAAGTTGATTTGTTGGATGTCAATGTGAATTGTTATGCGGTTAGTCGGCTTGCATTATTTATTTTTAATTGTGTCCCATGTAACGGATTCGTAGTGACATTTTATGTTTGCCGGTGACATGGTCAGGGATCTATCAATAGATTTCGGATGTTGATCTTCAATGGATCTTCCATGGCCGAAAGATGGATGAAATATGCTTGTTCGGACATGGTTTGTTTTTCACTGCAAGTTGTTCTCAATGCTAATGTTTGATGCTTCTGATCTTGGGTTGTTGCTCCGATGTCTCAAAAAAATGTGACCATACTAATTGAGTTCAATCTTAAGATTTTATGCAAATCGGCATTTAATCGAACGTTTTGTTTCTTGGTATCATTGTATCTAATTTGGTGGCATTCTTTCCTATAGCAATAGATTGTATCTAATTAACATATCACTAATTATCGAAATATTGTGTAAGAAATGAATTTTTATCCAAATTTCTGAATTGGGCTGGAAAAATATCGTGAATGTTTGTAAAATACAGAATCAATAAAAATTCTTGATATTTTTTTTTTTGCAGAATTTGGAAAGATAAGACAGTCTATAAAATACGTCACGGACACCCCCTACCCCCTCCCCTCAGTTTCTCACGGTTTTTTGTACCGATTTTAGTTCCAATGTTTGTAAAAAGTGTGGTGGTATTTAAAACGTTCGTAAATGGCGTATTCAAAGGCAAGAATTTGAAGTTCAAAAAATTTAAAAAGCATATTTGCAATGCACTAAAAACTATAAAACGCACAGACAGACGGACAGACAGACAGACATACAGACGGATGGACAGACACGGACTGACAGAGGGACAGACAGACAGATAGATAGACAGATAGACAGACGGACAGACAGAGGGACAGACAGACGGACAGATAGACGGACAGACAGACAGGCAGACAGACACACAGACATACAGACGGACATACAGATGGACAGACAGACAGACGGACAGACAGACGGACAGACAGACAGATAGACGGACAGACAGACAGACAGACAGACGGACAGATGAACAAACAGACAGACGGATAGAAAGACAGACGGACAGACAGATGAACAAACAGACAGACAGACATACAGATGGACAGACAGACAGACAGATGGACAGACAGACAGATAGATAGACAGATAGACAGACGGACATACAGACGGACCGACACACGGACAGACAGACGGAGAGACAGACGGAGAGACAGACGGACAGACAGACGCACAGGCAGACGGACATACAGACGCAAAGACAGACGGACAGATAGAAGAAAATTCTCCATTTTGTTAAAAAAAATCGTCTTTTCGAAATTTTGTAGCAGAAACATGCTTAGAAATTTGAAAAAGAATCTGATTTTTTACCTCCTGAGATTAATTTTTTGATAAAACTGCCTTTAAAAGAACAGGGAGAAAAATTTCCTTTTAAAAACACATTCAAAAATTGTTTTTATGGAGAATTTCTTAGAAAACCTTTCTAAACTTGCTGTTAATAAATCGTGATTTATATATTTTCTTCTCCTTGAAAGGCGAACTTTTTGTCAAGTCATTTCTAGTCGCATAAAAATATTAACTCATACCGCAAAGAAGTTAATCTACAGGGTTCTGCTGGCATTTAATAATACTATAAGTATGGAAAAAATATACGTTTGGAGTGAGAAAAAAGGTTACGTGAAACATTAAATCAGATATCAGATATGAAATAGCGAGTAAGCGCCTTCTTTATATTCCATAATTGTTTGTTAAGGGGTCCTTGGATCAGTATGGGCTGGTCAAATATACAAATACCATTTAGAACACGTCATAAATAATAAAAATGACGAAACAAATGTAAAGGTATACCGGACCCCGACTCTGGAGACGTTATACCAAACACACAATGGCAACTGTTTTTGAACTTGGAAAATCATAACGAGTAATTGAAAATGTCTTGGGAGGAAGGGGCGAAGGGGGAAATTAAAGTAAAAATAATGAAAATGGCGATAAGCACGCTCAAAGTCATTTACATCCTAAAAGCGTTTCAAAAAGTTTTATTAACTTAGCCAGAATAGAAAATTATTAGATGAAGAATAATAAAATACAAGTTGGGCTAGAGTTGGAGTTGAGGTTATGCGTTTTCACAAAACAGTTCCCATATTTTATTGGCCAGCCGAGAGTGGGGCGAAAGGTGTTGGATTTTCCTCACATTTGACCACCTTTTAAGACGGCTGAAGACTCCGTGGCGATTTTCTAGCGGGTGTTGGGTACTGGATTTTATTTGGACATTTATTTGCAGTCGACATGCAAACTACGGAGGAAATTTTATTTATCGTCTTTTAACCATTTAAATGGCCTCAACTATGGAATGTTTATTTATACACTTAAATAATGACAATGACCCCACGTTTCTGGGCTAAATCTAGTCACGGAAAAAATAAATTTTCATTTAAACTAAGCCGCACGGTGAACCTTATATCACCTGAACATAGGCTGAGGTAGGTGTAATACTTATAACCAGTTAGTTTTTCTCGTTAATAGTTAACTAGAGACATTGTGCCACGATAACAAATTTTCAACTTTTTTTCTTTTTTGAAGTTTGGTTAATGTGCCTGTTAGGAACCTCTACCAAAAACCGAATATAAACGATGAGGCGGAGATTTTTTTTCCCAGTGAGTTTTTCCGTTTCCCACCTCTCGCCTGAAAATCCAACATCAATTTTACGTTGATGAGCTGGGTTCGGTTTTGTTGTTTGCGCAAAATAAATTTAAACTGGGCAAACTTTCATTTACATTAAAAAATCATTAATTAGATCTTCATTTATGAAATTTGAATTGGCCAGCGGCTGGCAGACAGCGTCGCGGACGGCAGTTTTCTGCTTACGATATCTCGTTGTGTCGGTCTTATTGGATTCAAATTCACCTCGAGCTTCACGCTAGGTTCCTGGGAAATAGGGTAACGGTATCAGAAGTTGATCACTCGTTTTCTAGTATCGCCAGATTTCCACAAAATTTTGCATAAAATGTAGGGTTTGGGGTTTGATCAACAAAATAAAAGTAAAAAAAATCAAATGGTTCATTCTGTGGGTCCAATTTTCGACCACTCTTTCAAGCATATCAGTCGGTATTCCGCGAATAGTATGGGTTATGTTTGCTTCAAACGCTGTAATCGTTCCGGCTTTATCGACGTAAACAAGAGATTTCACATATTCCCACAGAAAGTAATCCAATGGTGTAGATCACAAGATCTCGGTGGCCAATTAACAGGACCATTTCTTGAGATGATGGTTTCATCCAGTGTTCAAAACGCTCCCATTTGTAGTCTTTCGTTCTGCTCCCAAGGAGGCATTGAAATCAATAGAAAATAAAAATCACTCTCTAGAGAACGAAATTCGGCATTTCAGAAAAACACTCCCAAAAACGAGAACGAAATTATTGTTTTTACGTTCTTGCTCTTAGGATTTTTATATTTGCATTTTGTTTTTACGTTCTTTGAGAACAGAACGTTAATGCTGGGAGCGAAATATCGTTCTCTCACTATTAAAATACATACTTATATGTGTGTGTGCATCATACCAAAAAGCTATCGCTCGAGGCTTTCATTCATTTTTATGCGAGACCCACAAACCGGTTTGAACAAGGAGCGAAAACTTAAATAGAAATCATTTCGTTCTTAACTTGGGAGGGAGAACGAAAAATGTGCATAGCTCGTTCCGACTCCTAGCAACAGTACAGCGGAGCTGAAAATTTCTCTCTTTACAGAACGATTGCGTTTGAAAATCATTTTCGTTCTTGAGAACGGGAGTCGGAAAACGTAGCAAGCGTTCTTGTCGTTGGGAGTGAAACTTTTAAGAGCGAAAAGAACGATATAACAAAATAAAGTTTTGAACATTGGTTTCATCGAATGTTTCCCTCAATAAAGCGATTGTATCGCTAGCTGTATGACATGTAGCGCCATCCTGTTGAAACCACAAGTCAGCTACTCCAATATCTTGAATTTTTGGCAACAAAGCGATGCCCAAACCTTGAGAACGGCGACGAATTCATTGATTATGGTCTTCACGAACACTCTCTGCTATTGCAGCAATATTCTCATTACTACGGACTCTACGCACTCTGGTTGACGGATGAATGTCTAATAGTGTAAAATTAGTTCGAAATTTGGTGATGGTTTCACGAATAGTGCGTTCAGTGGGACGATTATGACGACCAAAATGTGGACGAAGAGCTCTATAACAATTCCTAACTGAGCACTGATTTTGGAAATAAGTTTCCACAATTAGTAAACGTTGTTCACACGTAAGTCTATTCATGATTAAATGGCACTGAATACTGAACGCAAACGTCATATAGACAAACCACTTGACACATAAGAACTGTCAAAACAACCCTATTGGAAAAAGTACCTCCAATTGGATCACCCTTTATGAATAAAATTTGCGAAAAATAAATTCTGAATAAAATTCGTGGAGAAAATCAAGAAAAAATCGCAACTATGAACGGGGCCTAATAGCTATCTAAATTTTTTCCTTATTCTGTAATTTTTTTTGGGGCTTCTTATTTTTTATAAATTTAATTTTTTTTGTTTATTTTTATTTATTACTTTTTTTAATTTTTATTTTTAGTTTTTTTTTTAATTTATTTTTTTTATTTTTTTTTTTATTTTTTTCAATTTTTTTTAATTTTAATTTTTTTAATTTTTTTTTGTGAAATTCCAACTACTGGTGCAATTCCGCTACAATTTTAAATGGAATACCATTGCCGGGAAACTCGCATGATTTTGATCGTTTCGAATTTTACGGAATGACATCGCTTTTCGATAATATTAGTTATCTTGGAAATAAAGCAGGCAGGCAGGCAGACCATGTCCGAGTCAGCAGCAAGCACGGTCAAACCTATAGCGAAAATCATTAATCTTGAGATAAATGTAACACTTTTTGCATAATTTTGAAAAACGACAACGAAACCCACTAAAATGCTAATTTCGCTATTTTCAAATTTGGATAAAAAGATTTTCAAGATCGCCCCAAACGAAGTTTCTTTTTTTTTCTCTCTAGGATTTTTTTCGACGATCATTTATTTAACATTTTTGTTGGTTATATTTGTTATTCAAAGTATATCTATTGGGAGTCTATTTTTCTTTGGTGTGATTTTTGAATAAGATTTTGATTTGACGGTATATTGGGCGGTTGGTGGTTGGGACTATCGGGAATATCCGACGGATAACAATCGATTGACCGGCACTATGGTCGAAATTTAATCGAAAATCCGTAAAAATGGTCAAAAAGTAAACACCACGAAGTTTTCAGTATGCCCCCCATACCCCCCTGGTCCACATCGAATGGATGGTGAGTTCAAGATGAATATGCTGGGATTTATAAATTATTTATCTAATATGTAAACCTAATAGACACTTAAGATATTCGATTAATAAATTATGAGCCTTTTTTGGCATGCGTACAGTCGACGATCGTTGAATTGAGTGTTTTTTTTTTGACCGTTTCTGTTTTCAAATTCATTTCGTTTCGTCCGGACTCACGTCTGGAGTTGGGATATAGTTTTGTGGACTGCTTGTGGTCTTAAGCTAATATCTTATTGCCAATAACGTCTTATTGGAGCTTATGGAAGTATTTTGGGGACTTAGCATTTTAACACAAAATTCATTCATTTTCATGGATCAGATAAGGATCACTTTAGATTATTTGTGAACTACTGTATGAATTTTTCCGGAGATTTGACGCTTTTTATATACTATAAAAATACATATTTAAAATGAATGAGTTCAAACTAAATAATGATTTAATTTCTAGTTTTAACACTTTAATATTAATGCGTATTTCGTGTTATTAAGCAATAATTCATCTAAATCCGAATCGTTTGTCAAACAGCACAGACGCCATACAAAATCTTAAATATATTTACGAAATTAACACCATAGGAATTAAAAGCGTTTAGAAAAAAAACTCACATCATTTGTCTTCTATCGATAGTTTATAGGGGGAAAAAACATTTCTCTCTTTTATTGTGATTATTATTAGACATTTTGAATGTTGTTGTTGTTTTTTTTTTCATCAATTCCAGTCAATTGATTACCGATAAGCATATTTTATATTTTGATTTTTGTATTTGAAGTGAATTTAAATGAATTTTCAGCTTTATTGGCTTTTTATGGTAATCGATGAAGTCATAATGCTCAAATTTTAATTGAAAAATTCTGCGGCCTTTCTTAATGTGCTCCTAAATTTTATTTGTCTCGCTTCGACTCGTTAGCGATTTGACCCAATCGATAAAAAAAAGCATTCCATCTGTCGACTATATAATTTTTCTTTTCTTTATAAAGAGGGCAACAGAAGCAACAAAAATGCAAAAAAAAAACACCAACGAAAAAATAAAGTTGATAAAAATAGTTTGAGAAAATGGGAAAAAATCTTACCTAATTAATTAAAAATTTAATTTAAATTGTATATTGATATTTAGCTCTGAATAAAAATATCCGTGCCGACTAATCAACAGAGAGCGCCATTGATTGCCTTCAAATGACACACACGCACTAAGGGCAAAAAAAAAGATCCCATTATTATGAATGCTTTTTTTTCATGATCCCACTGCTGATTTTTTTCCTCCTTTTGTCTAATTTCTTGTTTGGCTTTTCAAACGAATTGCTACAAAAATTATTGCGCTAATATATGAATCTATTTTAAATTGGGTTCTAATTGCGTCTGACCTTCTGTATAAATATGCTATCGGCAATATCTCAATTACTCAGGTGAAACACTCATTAGGGAAGATATCTATTTCCACCGAAACAATACGTGGAATTCCTGATCGAATTAGAGGAATTTCGGGAAAATTGCTGAGACACTATGAGTAGGTAGGATCATTAAATGATCGTTAAGCAGGGTAATTATTTTTTAAGGTATTTATGTTGTTAAACTTAATTATTTTATGATCATATTTGACAAAATGTCTAACCGATTTTTTTTTTTCTTATTCTTTTCCAGGTAAATATTTTTCTCATTAAGATTTTTTTCTCGCTTATGCTTCCAAGTAAGTACTAAAAGACTCATTACTCTTGTTTGCTATTTCGCTTTCTTTGGGATCGATTGTAAAAATTTCGAGGTGTGTAAAACTTTCTTTATATTTACACAATTTGGTAAAATCCAAATATTTATGGTATGCTGTGATTGATCGCACCTTTTTAAAAAGAATCTTAACGTATTTAAGATAAATAGATTTTTATTGTTTTTAACGTGCCGCCAGTAAATAAATTGCAGTTCCCATACGGTTAAATAAACAGCGTTTTCGAAGTTATATGAGGTTTTTTTTTTGTTTATATCGGATATTTGCATTTTATTACATCTCTTCATGTCCATTTCTTTGAAAAAAATTTTGTTACCTTCAATTCGGTGTTACTTATACTGTAAAAATTGTCACATTTCGATTTTTCAAAGATGATTCTCGTGTCCACGGTCAAAGTGGAGCCCGGGAAAAACCCTGTATTTGGTGCCCCCCTCCCTTTTCAAAAAAAATATGATGAAATGTAGTTTTGTGTATGCTTGGAAATCTTGAAAGACCGCTCAGGGAGAAGAGATTTGTCTTAAGTTTTGTTTGTGATCATCAAATTTTTCTCGTGCAAAGTAAAATAGCTAAGATACATTTTTTATAGTCTCGCGTACACATAAGACTCTAAAAGAGGTATCTTAGATCTTCGGTATGGAACAAAAATTGCGTCGCAGGCAAATTTAATAAAAATGCTTTTAGTCAGAAATAAAAAAAAACATAACAAAAGCTATAATTGCCAATCTGGTTATTCCAATCGGATTTTTATGTATGGGAGTTTTATGCAGAATCATATCCTAAATAACTTTTGTTCTTGGACTTTTTTGATAAAATTCACCGTTTTTGAGATATTCAAAAAAAATCGTTTTCGTTCGTATGAGGGGTACCCCCCTAATGGTCCATTTTTGCCCATTAACGAACCTAGCCTTGCATTTTACGAAAAACGAATCTGCGCAAAATTTCAAGCCTCTAGCTCAATCCGTGCGCCCGCAATCCGCGCCACAGACGGACGGACGGACGGACATGCTAAATTCAACTTTTTTTTATCATTCTAAACACACTGGTGTAATTCATTTTTTTGTGTGATGACGGGATCTTGGCGTTACAAACGGTAAGGCAAATCTAATATACCCTTTGGTTTCACCATACGGGTATAAAAAAATACGCCGCAGGACTTTTTTAAAATTTAAATACTGCATACAAGTCAATATTATTGCGCCACAGGCGAAAAATTTTATATGCCAAGGTCAAATCTACCCTTAAATTAGGGTTGCCATCCGGCCCTCGATCTTTCCGGACGCTTTTCTCTATTTAAGGGGTGGTATGTGCTCTCTAAAAAGTTCTCTGTTTAACGGAGTTAACCCCATAAAAATTCGTCGACTAGATTATGAGATAGCAGATGAGAGGTTAGAGGGGTAGCGAATTCCTGCTGCAAACATGGCTAAAGGCAGCCGCGCCATCCAAAGCAATGTGATCCAATGGTCTCCATCGAGGGGTTGAAAAGTTACAGGGGAGCATATTTCTTTGATATCTACAACCCAACGTATATACTCTTCTTTTTTTTTGGGAAATCGAATAAAACCAGAAATAACTTATCATTACCGGATCTATCGTTTCGAATTTAAAAATTCTAACGCCACATTCGAGGTGGCATCCCGTGAGTGACGTTTTTAAACCTTCTAAAGCTCATACTTTATGGCAAAAATCAAGCGTTTAAAACACCAAACCTCTATCCACACCCTTCGGATTTGAAAAACTCCGCCCTAGTGAACAAACACAGCATCTGGTTTTCAAATCTCCTTAATCTACAGTATTGAAATCTTCAATCTCAAAATTTTCATTTGGTGATTTTTATATTTTTCCAGCCCTTTGCATTTTCGTGACTGTAATAACTCAGATACCTTTTAATCGTTAAAATGCCTTACTACCGGTTTTCGATTTTCTTCAAATCTTCTGCGTAAGGATCGTTAATCTGGAACGTTTTAAATTGCTAGATTTGTGATAATTGGAAATTGGAGATTTTCACTGAAACAACCGCGCCCCCTTTAGAGATTTCCATATCACTGGATCTACGAAGCGGTCGTTTCAATTCGATGCGTTGTTATTCATGATGCAATTTCAATATTTTTTTTCTCGTGAAAAGTTGTTTATTTGCTTTATTTGGTTTTATGGTTTTTTATGATCTCAAAGATGGCTATTTATGCTGTGCACTGAATGAAGATTATTATGGTGGACGCGTGCAATTTCAATAATTTCTGGCACTTGGACCTGGGATGTGCTTGGGATCCGGGATACATGCATGTATTTTAGTTCAATTCAAGATTCAGCTTTAACTTCAGTGGTGTCCCGGATTATATTATCTATTCATGGCAATCGACCAGTGTTTAATAATTTCTTTACAAACTCACTAACGAAATCAATTTACGGGTATTTCGCATTCAGGTGCTCACAATGAATATGTAGGTACCATTGATGGTGTTCTTATGTTTGGTTCATGTGGATGGGTGCTATTTATGTTGGGCTGCATAGCCAACATTAGGTGGCTAAGAGTTGGGGATAATGCACATTGCTCGTTTTCAGATGATTGGATGCATGGTGTTGGACCGAGGTCGGACGAATGGACAGAAAATAACGGAAATCGAATCAAGTGCTACTGAAACAATTATTTTCTTAACATGAGGTCTGTGATTGCCCGAGCATGTCTTAACGCTATGTTCAATTAAAATCAAGTCATGAAACCGATGGCAAAGTGTCCGATTATCTGCGTCTCATTGCCACAAATCCACCCAAAAACGACGGGATTTGCCAAAGCCAACGAGCATAAAAAAACAACAACGATCGATGACACCATATCTGTTATACTGTTACCTGTTGCATGTCGGATACGACAACAACGAGGCACTGTTCCTAATCGAATTGAATTGCATGCATGCATTTACGAATAACCGCCCATAAGTGCACCAGGAATACTCAGAATCGAAAAATGTGGCCAAAGACAGATTGGTGCATTGTGGATTCTAATGTGGGGAGGTTTCCATCGGGATTCTGTCTCGTGGTTCTACTTCTGACATACGTGTATCAGATATTAGATAAGGTCAACCAACAGTGAAACTCTAATAACAGCACATTCTAAGGTGGTTTTTTCTTAAGACTTTTGCATTGGAATTCCCGAATTCATTCTTCGGTGACGTCCTTTGCAGGATTTCTTGTGAGGGGAGGAGGGATTTTTGGAAACATACTATATTTTGTAAGGATACGTCCTTGTAAGGATACGGAAGGTCCTGTGCGTGATTAAATTTGCCGAAGAAAATCGTTACTGTAAGTTTTCCGATTCTGACGTTAAGAAGTCTGTAAGGACAACGGAATGTCTTGTGAGGATCACGTGATTCTCATTTTTCTTACATTTTCCTGAAAAGGATACAAAAAACTACAATTGCCAGGGTACAATCGTCAAATATTCAATATGGGGACACACAAAATTTGTGTCTATTTCATTTTACCCCTGCAATTTACCCTGCAATTGCCGGGCATTTCAGAGTCTAGCATGGCGTAGAATAATTTTATTTTACAGTCCAATATAGCTATTTTCACTGCCTTGTTATGCCAATAACTCATAGATTGACGCGCCTCAATTTTGAGATGATTCGCCTAATTTTTGCGTCATTAAAAAATTGAAAAACGATGACGCATCTCAATTTTTAAAAGGAAAATCTCATTTGAAAAATAACTAGCCGCGTATGAAATGCAGAGCAAATAAATAAGGGCAACGAGTGTATTATTTTTTCATCCAAATCCACTGTTTTTGATTGACCTCTAAGCAGCATGTCAAACTCGGCATACACCTGAAATAGACGTACAAAATTTTTATTGAAAAATATCCATTTGTTTTGGATAGGGGGTGGAGTAGTCCGATTGGATTTTTATGTATGGATGAGTAATGTAAAACCCTATACATTTTACCGTCATAAATTTTTAAATACAACTCATTGTTTTCGAGAAAATAGTAAAAAAAAACTGTTTCTAGGGAACGGGTTGGAACGGGTAGGAACGTGGTGGAACGGGGAGGAACGAGGTGGAACGTGGAGGAACGTGGTGGATCGGGGTGAAACCGGGTGGAACGGGAGGGGGGTGGCGGAGATAATAGTCCGATTTACGAGACACGGAACTGTAGAAAATTTCAAGTCTCAAGAATAATACTCTCAAAATTGAGGTCAAAACGGTGTTAAAATGAATATTCAGCTCCTTAAAACAGAAATGTAAAATTAACTCCGCGATACGGGTTAAATTTTTTCCTGAATAACACTGCGAGGTGCTTTTAATTATTTTTTTTGAAGCGGTGTTGATTTGTCCCTGGATTTTTTCAAGAGTGTGATTATAAAGGACTCATGTTTTTATGTTCGATTTTTTTCTTATTTTTCCGAATTGCTTTTTAGTTTAAATCAGGGATAAAATATCACTGACGAGCAAATTCTACTTCCATCCGGGTCACTTCATAAAAATTCCACTGTTATAGATTTTTACTGGTGCTTTCTAACATGAGTAGTCCATGTTATCACGTAGATTAGGCAGAGATGAGAGAAAGGTTTACAATCGATTTTGCATTGTAATGATTTGATTACATTTACATCAAATCTTGTCCCTCCTTGGGCATCTCTTTAAGGCAGTCTTCAGTTACGGAGGCTAAATAACATCTAGATGAGGTGATAGTTGCGGGATCTTTATCGACCGTTGTAATATGTGGACACGTCGAACGTTGGGTTGCATAGACTGATCACATTATTTTTGCATCAGTCTTCAGTTTTCCTTATCCTCATCGCTAGAAATTTTGTAACATCAGTATTTTTTTTCTCGATTCCGGTTGAACACCGAATGTTCGAAAGTTGTGAAGTTTTTCGCGAGTGTTTGATGCGAGCTCGTGTCCGGAGATCGTGTTGTAACATGAAGTAGACGCGATATTTATAGCCAAAGATAAAAATTGTGTTCCATGTAGGTGGCTGCTCACGGATTTTACTTAATGTATACAACAACTTTAGCATAATGATGTGCAAGTTGATGTCGATTTTTCAGAAAGTCTCCAGCAACAATCACCGTTCAACAATTTTTAGCATTTTAGCATTTTCCTACTGATATTCCAGTGTAAGTTTTGCAAGTTTCGATGCGACTGAAGCGTAGCATAATTTTACGGTTAGTTCGACTAAAGAAAACGATCTTATGCGGATGCCTTTTCATTATATGCATTTCTAAGCGCTATGCTGAGGTGAACTGGACGAGGAAGATGAGGACGAGAGGTCTCCGCGTAACCGAAACGATGTACAAAATTGATGTTTCGGCCCTCATTTGCAGTTGAGGAGCAAACGTTTTCTTAGCTGTACTTCTTACCTGAACGGATGTATTCCTAATTCACGTGGTCCACGGTAAATATGCGAATGATCTTCTCCGTACTGACTATAAAATAGTAGCGTTTTAGTGATGCTTCTAAATTCCGTTCAGTTTGAGACACGAACGGATCGTTTGGGATCTTTTCGAATTGATCGGATGAATGGTGGTTTTGTATACGTTGTTTGATGGGTCCCGGTGAAATGACGACGATCTTCACGAAGACGAAGAGTGAACATAACCAAATGGTGATCCTTTCATACCCTTAGAGAACGTCATGATCACTCGACGTCGACGAGGCGAAGACATGATTTTTCTGTTGACCCATACGCCTTGGAACACTAAATTTTCAGGAGTCTGAATAATAAACAAGATTGAATTATTCGTACTTCTGTTTACATTTATTTCGATTTGCATATCCCATTACATTAAATCGTTCTAACCATGGCATGTGATTCAACTATTTCACTCTTTCGTATCTTGTGTTCTGCATAAATATTCAACTATCTATCAATATAGGGTCGCACTATAACAGTCAGTATATGTGATTATCGAAAGGTGGTTTAGGGAATTTAACGGAGGTAGGGTTGAACGGCGGAAGACGCTCTGCAATTTGCATTAAAACGAAGCGGAGAGTTGGTGGTGCCCTTTTTGCCTAGTGATCTTCAGCAAACGATCAGGATAGTGAGGGGTCACGGAATCCAAGAGGAATTGAGTACATATTTGGCAAAGTGCTATCTATATCGACTGGTTATACCAAACCCTACGATTAAGTTGGGAGCAGCCTCAGCTCAGCTCCGATCCGTATACGTTTTTGTTTTTCTTTGCCGTTTTGCTGATGGGTTTTGTTAAATGCAGGAAGGCTAGATAGATAGGTAGACGGAAAGGTAATCAGGTAGGCGGAGACGGTTGCGCGCACGGTAGATTGGTAACATTGTTAAACATGTTAAGGAACTTATCTAAATTTGTGATTCAGATTAAGTATGCAAAGAGCATGATTCCGATGGTTCGGTTTGGTCAATTTCTATAGGCACAAGAATATAACTAACCTCCGTCGCCGCCGCCACCTGATGCATCTTTTGCAACAATTTTGCATTTCCATCGTCTTGATTATTGCGTCGGCCAAACTTGGTATTCGAACGAACCGAATTTTTCCATTCTCTGGCCATTTTTCCTTCACGATCAGAGTCATGTCGATGTAGCTTTTTGTACGGCACGCTGGAAAGCCTCGTTCGGTGCATGCGATTTCGACTTTAAGGTCGCTTTGTGTGATAATGAGACAATCCATTAGCGGCTCCTCAGAGACGCTTCTTAACCTAACCTGCTAAGTATTTGGATCTCCCCTATTCAGAGTGCCATTCCGTTCGATTCGGTTCGATTCTCAATATAGTATCTACTCGATACTATCTGAATTCCAGTGAGCTTCATCTTGATGGCTGCGTTTAATGCTCAAGTTTGCGCGTTGAGATTTTTTTTTAACTTCATCCACCTATGCTGTGGTTACTTAATGTAGCATAGATCGTATATGTTGTATGATGCTACAAATATTTCATTTATCCTCGTACCGCACCTCGCACGATCATACCTGGGATCCTCTTTTGATCGCTTTTTTTACCTACCTTTTCACATAACGAACGTATTTCACGATCAGTTATTTATTTTTTTCTTAATGAAAAGCCTTCTACAAGTCGCGCTTCCTTAAGAAGATCCAATTGGATGCGATGCGATTCGATCGATGTGCGATCGGTCCAGTCCGATGACGTTCAACATATGATTTCATATTTGTCCATACACTGATTTATGGTGACTTCGGTGCGTTTTTCCACATAATGAAAATCGAATCAAAAGGGGATAAATAAAATTGTTGTTATACAAAAAAAAGGCAAAAATAAATATAAGGAGATGATAAAAATGAAGAAAAAGACCAGGTATACCTGGATCACCGCGGCCAAGGTAATAAATTTAGTTATTGTTAATTTGAAAATAATACCCTTATATGTAGGTTATAACTCTTTAACAATTTATGTTTCCTCGTCAGATTTATAATTGGATGTTCCCTTTAAGTTTAGTTTACTGTCCGTCCGTCTACATTTTATTTATATATTTATATAGATTGATTGTAACGCATTCGTTTTGCGGTACATTCGGGTTTGTATGCAAGCAAAACTAAACCTACTGTGAGCATGCATCCCGGAATGGCTGGGACAATCCCGGATTCAGGCAGGGTGTCTCGGCTTCGCGGAAACTAAACTTTTGTCCCGAATTTTTCAATTTAGTCTTATAATCGATCAATCGGTACAAAAGCGATCACAATAGATACCAAACATACTCTACTTTGGCTGGAGGTTACTGTAAACTAAATTTTTTCGCCTGCGGCAAAATTTATAAATGTGGCTTCTTCCCTATAAAAGAGAAAGTTGACAAAAATACAATCTCTACTCTCGACTCTTAGTATCGGCCCGGCCCAGAGGGTGCAGTAGAGCACACTAGCCCTTGGCATTATTTAAAAAAGAGCGCCAAAATCACCACTCAACCGGATGCTAATTTTATGAAATCAAGACGTTCAATGTACAATAAATGAAGGGTTTTTTCTCTAATAACTATAAATTTTTGTACCCGGGTCTATATTTCTTGATGTGCCAAAACTTTCCCTTGGGGCGCAGTTTTTTTTCGATTTCTCCCTGCGGCTTACCTTTTTTTACAAACTTTTTCGTCTGCTTTCTAAAATAAATTACATTTATGATTTTTTATTTCGTACACAAAAATCAAAATTGAGACAAAAAACCACTGTTATCATTTTTATTTTCGGAGAAAGTTCAGGAAATACAGCGAGACTGTAGGTACGGCAGCGGGGAAGAAACTTGTTACGAATCCGCTATAGAGGAAGCACAATCTTATCTTGGGGTGACGTGAGAAGAAGAAGAAGAAGATATTGAGGTGACAGAGAAATACTGGGTTAAGAACAAGTCCTGGATGTAGGGGGTGGGGGAAATGCAGTGAAAGAAATAGAAAATTTTAATGTTAATGCATTAAATTGAGAGAGGAGTCTGGTGAGGAAAATTTGTATATTCAGTGAGAGATGGACATCCAGTGTAAGAAAAATTTGATAAAAGAGAAGGCGAGAGCGAAAGAAAGAAGAATTAGGAGATATATAAGCTTGCGAGAGTGAAAATGTTGCTCTTGGTGAGTTGTCGGATTTCGGCGAGAGTTTATGCTAGGTAAAAAGCCAGTTGCGAAAAACGTCGATAATGGGAAAATTCCATGAGAGAGAAATACAGAGAGAGAAAGAAATTTTCTTAGAAAAAAATTTCCTGCCAAGAGTCAGAGACGAATTAGAAAGTGAATCTCAGTGAAGAATATTGCGGCCACTCTATCGACTGTTTTTGAGGATGACAGAAAAACAGATTTCAAATCAGGTTCCAACTAATTTTTAAATATTGCATTTTTAATTTAAAATTTATGGTATTTTCTGTTTAAATTTATTTTTGCAAAATTCTAAAAGCCAATAGGAATAAAATTTTCGCATTCTCTTTCATTAAGAAAACGATATCCCAGTCGACAAAACTGTCGAAGTTGAAATGGATGAAGCCTTGATGAAGTCCATCTTCCATATTTTGCTATGGAGTTAATTTTTTCTCGCGAAACGATAAAATTCCCAACAGTTTTGCCATTTTACAGCAAACCATCCACTGACCATAGGATGAACTAGGGGTCTTTAACGATGGCATTTCAAGATGATTCTGTCTGAATCTTCACTAAATCCGACGGCAATGCCTAAAACCCTAGTCGGTATCTCTTGTTTCCCCGTATTTCTGGCATAATCGTGATCTCACCATTTTGTTGAGTTCTCTGCTAATAAGATAATTATGGACAAAACAAACAGCCCAAGTCGTTCATCTTTTTAGCTTTAATCGAAAGTAAAAGAAGCGATGATTTTCCCTCAAGAAATATATGGAAGATGGATAAAATAATAATAATAAAAGTGGATATAATTATATACAAAAAAAAAAAACAATGAACAAAAAAACATGCAAACAGGAGAAAAGTTAAAGGAAAAAACAATTAAGAAAAAAAAAGAAAATGATGATGAAAATTGTAGACGACAAAAAAGGGTTTTAAAGCGAAATGAAACAGAAGCGTAATTAAATTTTAATGGCATCGGTATGGTTGGTTTGGTTCGAATCATGGATATATAATAGAAGATCAGTTATAGAGATCACCTGGCAAGGTAAGATACACAAACGCAACACAACACATTATTGTGAATGGTTGTACCTGGATTGCTTTTGACTTGCTATCAGCATGCAGAATGCGAATGTGGACGGAAGACGGTCTTCCATATTTGCGGCGGTGTGGTTCGGGGGTTAGTTTTTATTTAAAAGAAATTTGCCGGCAGTCTTCTAAAATAACGTGCGTGCCATGCCGATACTGCCATACGATCGATGCTGGTAATAATGCCGGCCGTGCCCATAGTTTCTACAATTTACCTGTATTTCATCTAAACTACCGTCTTTCAGTACCACTTACTCTCTAACCGTAGCGAAATATCATCGTCTTTTTGGGATCTATAACTCAAGATGACTGGGATCCAAATGAATTTCGACTGTGGTACTTCAACGATCGTGGAAACTGAATCGATCGGAAACTGGATCTTTGAATCTGGATGTGAAACTGGGATTCATTGCCACAGATTTGCAGAGGACCCGGAGGATTCCATGGGGGTTCTTGAATTAGTTTAGCTAGGGCTACATAGTGTAAAGATTCGTCTCTCTCTATCGATCGTTATATACCTGGAATTATTGATCTTTTGCTCAAATGACTTGATCAAGTCAACAGTTGGAATGCTAACTATATTAAGTGGTTTTTTCCTTTACCAGATAATGATTTCGCTTCAATACAATCTGTCAGTTAAGGCAGCAATTGTTCGATATGAAACAGATCTTTAAGGAATTATTACCCATGCGAAGTTCACCAATAGTAAGTGGACTACTACAACCTATCCATAATATAAACTTTCAATCCGTACAGGTTAAGATTTATTTTATTTGCTTGGAACTGTGTGTTATTTATTTGATTTTATTTATTTTCTTGATCAAAAGGGAAGAATTTCCAATTGATTATCTGGCTATTAGTAAACCTGATTTGTAAATCTGGTCGTTTATAATCTTTTCGTTAAACTTGGACTCGATTGAGTATTCCTGATGCAATGGCCAGCGTTTAATCGATTGCAACTTTAACGCAACATTTCAATTCTACAGATTTATGACTAATTCCCCGTCCGCATCGGTTACCATTTATGGTTGTAAGAATTTCTGGTAAAAACGATTTTTGTATGAAATTCCACAATTAACCTGAACTGAAATTGTTGACCATTTCTGATCGATTTCAATAATTATTTAATCTAAAAACTTACCATTTTCTCTATGGATTTCTCATTCAAAAAACAATAAATTTAAATTGCTATATTCGTATAATAAAATTTATTACCATTGCGATATATGAATTGAGTTTTTATCTAAAATGGAATAATTTTTTTTAAATTAAATCCGTCTTTTTTGTACTTTTTTTATTAGAGCTTTTTATATTTGTAAGTTTATATAATTGCGATTGCCGGAAATTTTGCAATTAGATTTTATATTCAAAACACAAACGGAAATGTCTGTTTTGATTCTTACATACTGTTGCAATTTCTTATGTATTTTTCAGAAAATTTTTCTTATAACAATAAAAACATATCAGTTGTGGTCAACACAAAACTTTCCTCTGCAATATTTAGTTTCGGAAAAAATAGGGTAAAATACCCAGATCTGAGCCCCCTCAAGCCTTTTTTCACTTCATACCATATTTTCTTTGTCTTCCGTATACTTTCTGAGAAACTTATACTTACTGGTCGAAAGTATGGAATGTTTAAATTAAATTAACATATACATATTCCTCAACAATTTGGATAAAAAAAAGAAATTATGTGTAAATGTGGAAATTATCCCAAAATCCAGTTCTGAGCCCCCCGTATTAAATTAAGTACGCCTAGTAACTTATAGAAATAAGAATTGAATTCGAAGAATAATTGGTTTCATCACGTTGTGAAATGTTGTTTAATCGGCTCAATCGCGCACAATTCTTGATTTAGCTGGAAAATTAACAGGGGTGCTCAGAACTGGTGCCGGGGCTCAGATCTGGATACTTTACCCTATTTTAGTAGAAAAAACTTGAAAAAAGTATTGAATTCGTATGGGGGAGGGGGAAGGAGTGGTTCAACTTTTTTCGATACGATGCACAGTTTTCAAGAAAACGGGAAAACGTATTTCTCTTATATGGGAGAGGTGGGAAGCAGTGATCCGATTGGATTTTGATGTGGGGGTGAGTTATGTAACATCCTATTTTAAACATATTTTATCTCTATAAATTTTTCAATATGACTCAATTCTTTCGAAAATTTTAAAATACAAAATTTTAAGTCTCTAGCTCAATTCTTTCGAAAATTATGGTGTCCACGGGCAGTCAGACGGACATAAAGACGAACGGACGGACATACAGACAGACAGACGGACGAATATGCGGAAATCAAAATATCTTGTCATATTAAACACCCTGACGTAGTTCATTTTTCTGCCCGATAATTGGTTCGGTGCGTTACAAACGGTATACTAAATCTAATATACTCCTGTATGATATATCATTTAAAGCAGGGGTGTCCAACCTTTTAGCTTTCCTGGCCCACATTGGGAGAGGAGGAGTTATATTGGGCCACAAATAAAATATACTAACCTTAAAGACTGTTGATTGGTAAAAAACGTAGAATATTTACATACTTAGTTAACAATTTCAAATAATTTAAACTTCATTAATTCATGAAATTTGTAAATACAGTAGAATCCCGATAATTCGTACCCCGATAATTCGTATATCCCGCTAATTCGTATGAATTTGCTGGTCCCTTGAAATACGAATTATCGGGATTCTACTGTATATCAGTTTTTGTTCGGCCACATTCAAACACGTCCTGAGCCGCATGCGGCCCGCGGGCTGTGAGTTGGACAAGCCTGATTTAAAGCATAAAAATAATTGGAGATATTAAAATTCTTTACAATTTTGCCTTTTACCGATAGCTTTTACCTCGATAATGATATTTTTAAAATAAAAATTAATTATTTTTCAAATCAACTAATAGTTTTTTCGTCGGGTTTTACTGTAAATTGCGCAGGAAAGTACATTTTCTATAAGAAATTCATGTACTGTTCACAACAGATTTTCTTTTTTGAAGTTAAAGAACTTACCTTAAGTGTTTTTTGATGGAAAACCTCCAAGAACCGTGGGGTAAAATATTTGCTGGAAAATTAATTTTTAACTGCCAGGAATTTCTGATTTCAGCAACTCAACCCATCTACGAAACTACATTTCCCTTTATTATCCGAAATTCAAATTACTATGAAATAAAAGTTAAAAATATAGAAAGCAATCAGTTTGTAGTTGGATTTTATTTTTCCAGATAAGCAATATCGGGTATTTTTCCGAATAAATTTGAATTTTTCCATAAATCAAAACATTTACATGCCATGCGATTCTGTGCATATTTCCAGGGAAATTTATTTGATTTTTTTTTTCATTTGGTTTTTAAATTGGAATATTTACCGAGATTGGTCATTTTCCTGTTTTTACGAAATGAAAAGCGGCTATCGAGTGAAAAAAGCAAATGCCACGTGAAACCACAGGAAAAGCGTAATTTTAGGTCAAATCGTTTTGGGTCAAAGCACCGAATGAGGTTTTGTTTGCTTCCTCCTGGGCGGGTGGTTTGATGGTGGCAATTTAGAATGCGTGAGGGTGGAAGTTTGCTTTTTTTTTCATTGTGTATGTTGGCATATATAGAGGTTACCTGAATTAAGCTAAGGGTAGTCTAAATGATTGCACTATAAAATCTCGACAGGAGAGAAATTTTGTCCTGGGAATGGATTTTGTGCGGGGTTTTCATACATTTACAAGTTTTATTGCAAATAGGCTCCACAATCCACATATAGTTGATGTTGAATCGAGGCCTCAATGCTAGTTTTTGTCGTTCTTTCGAATGGGAATCAATGGAATTGAAACGATTGTGTTACACGTAGGTTACGTGATTTTCCTGGTAGGTTACTTGCTGTCGTATATCCCGAAAGTAATCAGTTTTGTCCTGGTTTTTTTTTTTGTTTAGTATGCCATCGTGTTTCACATTTAAATTTTTTTTGTCATTTGTTTTTTTTCCCTCTGAATGTGATCCCATCAAACGAATTCAACAAATATTGTCGTAGGTCGTATACGTTATCCGACATCAAGGTGTACAGATGCTGATGGTCGGTTTCTCTTTTTTTTCAGTTTTTTGTTTAGATTGGATAAACATTGCAAGCAGCAAACGACAAACAGCAAAAACGCAAACGGCAAATGGCGCAAAGCAGCAGGGTATCCAGGTAGCGTCCCAGATTGTTGTCCTTTGGTCCTTCTCCATTCGTAAAAAAAACCTTGTTTGACTTTACACTTGTTCAGATCCGATGATGTCTTTGACTGATTTAATACGACAGGACAGAGAATTGCTGAAAAGTATTATGGGTCGGGGGAATGGTATAAAAAAAACTAACATATCAGGAGGAGGCCATAGGCAAGTAGTTTAGGTGAAATAAGAAAATTCAACATGTCAGCCACACGGTAGATTGTCAAAGTTTATTGCCTGGAATTCAGGGATCATATGTCGTTGAGACTTCATTTTTCTGTTGTTGTTTTTTGCTTGCGTTGATTTTTTTCGCCCAAAAATTTTTTTCCTGCTGCTTGTGCCGGTGGTGTCTTAGGGATAGCAAGACATATGATCTGTCAAGGAATACCAACAGTTGGGAGTGAACCTGATCGAACCGAAATCATAGTTCCTGGTGGCTGAACGCTCGTAGGGATCAACATACCGATCGAGGGCCAGATTCCATCTTAGCCGGTTGATCAGTTGGTAATCGGCGATCACTCACCTGGCGCGATCAGATTGCTTTGTTGACTTACTGGTATTCACAGGTATTTTGTACAAAGTATCAAACGATAACTGGTTCTAATATGCCCTCTTATGCTGACAAATGACGGATTAATGCCTTTGTTATGCCAGACTGCTCCCACAGTCAATCTTGTTGTGTATTGCGGATGATTGTCAAGCTCCAACATTGGATTTCTCGCGTATACGACTAATGTGTGTATATACTACGGATTGTCTATCCATCTGTATCTTAATCAGATGGAGGTAAAATTGTAACCCCATGTGGGGAGCCCACATATTTCTTTTGCATAGTGCGGTGCACAGTGGGCCAAAATTTGTTTGATCCGGTATTGGAAGATTTTGTGGGAATTCCTCACACAAAATTTACCGATTTTTGACACAACTTCCACATGACATTCTAATTTCACATAATTTTGCTACACATTATAATCCCACTTAGAAATTTGGCTGTAAAAAGAAATAATAAAAACAAGATTTTTTCATAAAAACCGTCTTTTAAAGAATTAGATCTGGTAACTATATTTTACCGTGTTAAAAAAAACTTCTTTTAAAACCAATACAAAATATTTTTGGTAAGAGAATGGTTTCGAAAAGAAAGACAAAAATTATCGTCAAATCAGAAAAAAAATTATGAAATATCAATAAGGGGGACTGTTTTTAACAGAAAACAGATAACGAGAGAGGAGGTCCATTGAAAAGGTGAAAAATGGCGTGACCTGTTTTATTTTTTGAAATTTTTTTTGAAAAATTAAAACGACTCACTGTCAATTTCTATAAAAGAAATGTGTCGCAGGCGAAAATTTGCACCGCTAACAGGGAAACAAATTTTTAATTTTGTTGAAAAATAATTTCAATTGACGTTTGTTTGAAGGAAAAAAGTCGAGCCCCTTCATTAAATAACCTGTAGATCCGTTACTTTTCGAATTTAATAAAAATCGATTTTATATTTAAAAAAAAATCGCATCACCCGGAAAATTGTTAGGTGGTCACGGCACACCGGTTTGGAAACACTGGACTAGGGAGATGTCGGACATTTTGTGGGGTGGTTTTAGGACCCTTGTATCAAACTAAGACGTCGAAAGAGACAAAATATGAAGTTGCTCTTATACTCGACCTTGACCTTCAAAAGTGTTCGCATGCGGCGCAGTTTTTTTAAGTGTTTCTCCTGGCAGCAAATTTTCTTGAAAGGATTTTTCCTGCGGGCTGTTCTAAAAAAAATGTGGCCCGCGGTGTAAAGTTAGGTCCGGTTTAAACGACTGCGCGGTCTTATGTGAGGATGCAGAGCGGCATATTTGTCGTATTCTTACGAAATGGAATAGCTTTGTATTTTTTATACTCGTATGGTGAAACCAAAGGGTATATTAACTTTGCCTTACCGTTTGTAATGCCAAGATCCCGTCATCACAGAAAAAAATGAATTACACCAGTGTGTTTAGAATGATAAAAATAATTAATTTTTGCATGTCCGTCCGTCCGTCCGTCTGTCCGTCTGTGGCGCGGATTGCAGGCTCACGGATTGCAGGCGCACGGATTGCAGGCCCACGGATTGAGCTACAGACTTGAAATTTTGCGCAGATCCGTTTTTCGTAAAATGCGAGGGAGGCTAAGTTCGTAAATGGGCAAAAATGGACCATTAGGGGGGGTACCCCCCATACGAACGAAAACGTTTTTTGTGAATATCTCAAAAACGGTGCATCTTGGGGGCATCTCTTTGCCTTTCGCATGGCCTTGAAATAAAGGATCGACAAATAGCAGTTCAATTTATAAAAACACACAAAAGTCTACTACTTTATGAATCCTTTCTGTTTTTCGATTGAATAGAATTTAGCCTTTAGTTCTTAGTTCCAAATCATCTTTAGACATAAGTGCGTCGTTACCGTCGCCGTTGATGTTGTCTTATGATTTCAAGATCGTTTCAATCGATCGACTCGTTTCGATCGCGTCGATGATCAATGCTTCTCCTCCCGCATTAGTCGCATTAATTGATAGTATCTCGTGTCGAATGATAGATCGATCCCTTTGGAATCGATTAATTTAATTTGAATACCGAACATATTCTAGCCGAACTCAAAACCTTGTATAGTATTACGGATATAACTATTTCGATATCTCTGATAAAACTATTCGCTTGTATGTAAAATATATTTATGCTGTTATGCTCACGTAGAACTCGTTCGATCGTTTCGATCGTTGTTTAATTTCATATCGTATGCAGACATTATAAGAATCCATCATTCGGTCGATATACGCATTTGATCCTCTCGTATTTGATTGAAGCATTCTTCCCTCCTAATTGTTTAACACACAGGCCCCCAAAAATCAAATTATTTTTCGACATAGTTTATGCCTGATTTATGATGGATTAAGCTTATATTTCTTTACCCACTTAAAAATTAAAAAGAAAAATTGATTTGGCTTCGGGCGAATTATGCTTGACTGGTTCGGATATGGGGCTACATGTGAGTGAGTACTTGGACCTGGGAATATACCTTTTGGATCATCTTACGAGTATACCGACTACCAAACTGCCAAATACCAACCTACCCATATCAAGACCAGAAAACTTCAGACTTGGCTCTAAGACCAACTATACGTAAGATGATGATGGTCATGATGGTGCTGATGATAGTTTTTTTTCTCTCTCATTTCGTACTCGTAAGATAGATACATGAGGCTGAGTGGCCATCTTCCGGCACATGTATGCGTTTTGGTTTAACGATCGCTCAATTGTTGTTGATCGGTGATCGTGGTGTGTTGAAGTACCGGCTCCGGTGTTTACCTGGCTGGCTGCTTCCAAATTCAGAGCTAGTCTACTCTCCACTGTCTAATGTTGCTGCCAGCAGCAATCCGCTGCTGATGAATTGTTGGTACACATGGAGAAGATCTAATCGGACTTTGGAGAGCACTCATTTCTGAATCAACTCTGAAGATCAGGTCATTCACTTGGCCACGGACAGGCCATGCCCACCTCTTCTTCTGTGCACACACGGTGGTAGTAGACCGAGAATGGACCGGACCAGGTGAATCGAGGGGCTGGTCGGTGGCGATCGAGGAAGACTACAGCAACATTTGAGAAACGCGATTTTGAGCAAAGTGTACTTGGATTGTTGAAGTGGTGCTACCACATCTCGACTTTTTTTTGGATCTTCCTCGACTCGAAAGGCTTGCTGCTGTTTTGAGATCGCTGCCTCTTTTGCTGCTATGTTGTCTTCTTCGACTTGGATATTAGCGATCGTCACTGCCGCAGCATAATTCTGTACTGCCAACGTCTTCAACGTCGCCACTGATTTCTTGGAGTGGCTGCGATCAGTTCGGTTACCTGTAAACACAACGGCAAACTAAAAGTCGAGCAAAAACCAGCTTTTCGATCTTGTTACGTCAATCTTCGAATTAACAAATCCATGGACATAAATATTGTTGGATTGGATGATACGAGTTGTTAACACATAAATAAGTGCATGGTTTTTTATGCCTACATTTTCGACCTGGATGGATGATGGCTCTTGAATGTTGGGCTGGTGGATGGTTTCGGCTGATTCTAATTTTGGTGGTGGTGGTGGTGGTGGTTGCAGGGATCATTCCTCTTGTGGCGCGATCCCGTGCATATTCGAGTGGTTTTTTTTCTACATTTTTTCACTGTTTTTCGCATTTAGTAGGCAGAGTATTTATTTAGTTTGTCATGTGCAATGCGGGGAGCACTACCGATCAGACCCGATCCTCAGTTTTCCCCAAGGGTCTAGTGGCTGATATTCCAAAGTATCGATCAGCAGTTTTTATATTGCGATCTCCAGGGATTGCAAACACATTTAGGAATTACAGAATTCAAGAGAAGGCTTGTTCGATTTGGTAAGAAAGTCTTCTCGACAACATTTGGCCAATATCAAACACAAAGATTTCGATTTTCACCTGGAATCACTTCAGGTAATGCACTCGAGTCGGGATTTCGCGGGTAAGATCATCACCGACATCGGATCGCCGCATCAACGGAAATGATCGGCAAGATCGCTGACATGTCCTGAAATGTTCTGAAAATGTAACATCCATAAAACCCTTGTCAAGGTGAAATTCATTCGAATGTTAGCCAAAGGAGGCGATTGATGGTCGTCTGCATACCAAACCAACTTAAAATGCGATTCATATTCTTCGTTTTTCTTCCCATCCAGATCTTTGGAAAATCGTTCGCATTCTGTTGTAAAATATGTGCCGCTCGTTTATATTTTTGCTAACGGATCGGTTTGGATTCAATCGGCAAGTCATTAGCATATGTAAAATTGACGTTTGGACGACGACCGACGACTTGAAAAAGGTGTATTGAAAAATGTATTTACGTGTGCCTTAGAATATGTAAGTACGAGTATAGTTAAGGAGCATAATTAACGGGATTTGTTAGCCTTAACATATATCTTGATTATGTTGTAGGTATTTCTTGTATACCATATCGCAAATATACAAAAATAACCTTTTTCAATTTAGTTCAATTTGCCTTCAATCTCAAATGTCTACTGTTTTTTTTCTTATTCCTTTCTTTGAATTGTAAAATGCCAGACTGTTCGTTAGTAACAAGTCATAAAGTTTTATTGAAATTAAAGAGGAAGTCGTTGAGTAACATGAAAAGGACTTTGGGATAATGCCTGTCGTGGAAAATCTTCAATCACGGAACTGATTTAAGTTGACTGAAGTTGTATTATGTGAGAAATATTGAAAAAAAATCAGAATCCACTTCAATTTATATTGTGGCTAAAGGTAAAACAGTGTTTAAATATGGTGCTTAAAAAAAGTAATTTCTTTGAGGGGTCTAAATGCATTACTAAAAAATTTCCCATGATATAAAATTGTTGCATGAGTTTTTATCAGAACCCACCAGGTTATTGCCGTTTTTAGGGATGTTGGTGGAAGTAGAATATTCCAAGACAGACCAGTGCAATTTGGGGGATGTGAAATATTACAATCCTCGCTATTTGATTGAACTATTGAAATTCCTGAATTAATAGTCTTCTACTGAAAATCTTCAGTTTAAATGCAAAAGGGAAAAAAAATCTCACTAACGTATTTAATGTCGGTAATACACTCTTGGCGAATGAAGGCTAGTCATCATGAATGCGAAGTTTAGTCATACTTATGCTTGGCTACGTCAAACACGAAAATATTCAACTTTTTTTTTGAATTTTTGTTGTGAAATTTTTTTGTGATTTGGATAGGAAACAGCAGCGCCAATTTCAGATTTTTTGTAATTCATTGACGTCTGAGGAACTCGGTGAATGTTGGCAAGAATGTGAACTTTTGCACACCAAAACGCTGAGAAGAAAATAGTAAATCTAGCTATTTTATAATGAGAAATCGTGACAATAACTAAAATAGTTAATCCCAATTACAAAATAGTTAATTTCAATTCCAGAAATAGTCAATTCAGAAATAGTCAATTTAAATTATAATAAATTTAATTACTACAAAGTAGTAAATTTTACTACTAAGTAATTAAATTTGTTATAAAAATAGTCGATTTTGACTGATTTTTTGTAACCGAAATTAACTATTTAGGCAGTAGTCCCGATTGCCCCCTAAAAACTATTTTTTCGCTGCATGTAGATATGTCGAATCACTCGCCTAAGTCTGATTCGCCTGCATTGGGCGAGAGTGTAGTGGTACTACACTTACTACATTTGGTAATACATTAAACGTGGTTCTAATCAAAATGGAATTGAAATCAATTTTGCATAAGGGCACATTTTTTATTGCTGGAAACTTTGAGCACGTTGAGTTAGATTGAGCTAGAGACTGGAAATTTTCTACAGTTGTGTTTCTTCTATTATCTCGAAAACGGTGCAAATTATCGAAAAACTAGCTTGCATACCCGTCGTTGCCGGGTCAAGTTTTTTCAATTTTTTTTAAGGTCTTTGTAGGAGCTAAACTTCAGGCCAATCGGCTCGGTAGTTTCCCCGCGGAAGAGTAACATAGGGGAAGAGCTAAGTTTCGATATCACTTTACCCCCTCCCCTTACTCCCCCAACCTCTCGGGCTACTGTTTAATGGGTCTATGTTGGGGCTGGACCCCCGACGAACATCTATGCCAAATTTCAGGCCAATCGGTTCAGTAGTTTCCCCGCGAAAGAGTAACATAGCGCAAAAACTTACTCCCCCACCCCTCGCGCTACTTTTCCGTATGCCTATGTTGGAACCAGAACTATCACAGACACTCATGCCGAATTTCAAGTCAATCGGTTCAGCCGTTTTTGCGTGAAAGAGGAACAGACAGACAGACACCAACTCATTTTTATATATTAGTATATTTATGAAGACGAAATGTGTTTATCAAGACGAAATATGATTTCGCATAACCATTCCATACATAGAAATCCAATCGTACCATTATTTCTTCCATTTCCCACACAAATCTGTTTTATAAATAAATATTTTGTATGTATTTCACGATATAAAGTATTTCACGATTGGCGCCTGGAAATTGTATTTTTTCTTATGTTTTTGTACGAAATTTAAGTCTTTGTGGTTTACCAAAAACTGTTTCTTACCACAAAAAATTGTTGGAAATTCACAAAAAAGGGTTTCTCTCGCAGTTTTCATTAATATTTTTCTTACAAAGAAAAACGTTTCCAAAAAATCCAGGAAAAAAATTAGATATTAAGGGGTTATGCGTACTTGCAAGGCCAGAAAATATCGTATTTTTTGACACTTTATATACTGTTTGAATATCGCTATTTTGTTTCGGCAATTTTTGAATTTTATGTTTAGCTGTATATGTTTTAATATTTTTTTATTTAAGAAAATTTTGTATTAGTCCTTGTTTCTACGTTGGTTTGTATTCATGATGGAGACTGATTCGAGAACGATAGAAACTTTCTGATCAGTACGAAATCCGTTTCTGGCAAAATTATGAGGATGTCCGTGCATCTATCTGTCTGTCGGTTTGTCTGTCTGTCGGTTTGTCTGTCTGTCAGTTTGTCTGTCTGTCGGGTTGTCTGTCTGTCGGTTTGTCTGTCTGTCGGCTTGTGTGTCTGTCGGTTTGTCTGTCTGTCGGTTTGTCTGTCTGTTGGTTTGTCTGTCTGTCGGCTTGTCTGTCTGTCGGTTTGTCTGTCTGTCGGCTTGTCCGTCTGTCGGTTTGTCTGTCTGTCGGCTTGTCTGTCTGTCGGTTTGTCTGTCGGTCGGTTTGTCTGTCTGTCGGTTTGTCTGTCTGTCGGTCTCCCTGTCTGTCCGTTTTACTTATCTTAGATAACTCGAGAACACGCTGCGCTAGCGACTTGAAATTTTCTGTAAATGAGTTTTACAAAAATCGTAGTTTTCTATCAACTTTTGGAACAGTAACGTTAGCTATAACGGATACCTTCCATACAATTATTTTGTTAAAATAGTTTTTTGAAAATAACTTGAAAACTATGTGCTTTTGGGAAAATAACAAAATTTAAAGGACATACAATTTTCCACATTTTTTGATCTAGCGATTTTTTTTGTGTCTTTAACGGTTGTCAAGATATTTGAAAAAATTTCAGTTTTTTGAAAATCTCTCGAAAATATTGCACTTTTGTGAAAAAATGCATATAACAAAATTTATAGAAAATTAAATTTTCTACATTTTCGATTTTATTTATGTCTAACGGTTCTCAACAGTTTTTATGTATGTCTAACGGTTCTCAACATATTTAAAAAAAAATGAAAACTCGGAAATTATGCACTTTTGTGAAATAATGCATATAACCAGATTTAGAGGAAATAAAATTTCCTGCATTTTCTCCTTCAACGGATTTTACGTATCTTTAACGGTTCTCAAGTTATTTGAAAAAATGTTGGTTTTAGGAACATTTTTTACCCGAAACTAAATATTCCAGAGAAAAGTTTTGTGTTGATCACAATTCATACTTTCATAAAATCTTTCCCTTTTCTAATACTTTAATGGGAAACACCTGTAAAACAAGTAATTGGAAAAAAGGAACTCTTGAGGGAAAGTTGATATCGTACAATTAAAAGACTGTAAACAATTATGTTTGATTTGATTTTTTGTATTTTTCTGTAAAACAAATTCGTTTAACAAAATAATTATGTTATAAACTTACAACACTAGACAATTTTTCTATGTACAACCTTCTCGTGCTCCAGAAGCTCTTAATTCTACGAGTACCATAACATCAGTCATTTTTCTGAACGTTTTAACAATTTTTGCTTATTTTTTGTTTTGTTGTTTTAGAAAACATTTTTTTTTAATTTCTCGATAGTAAAGTTACAAACAATTTTGTTATATGAGAGACTTTTACGAGTATAATCTACTTTACGTGATGGAAAAAAGACAAATTTTCCCAGCACAAATTTTATTTTATTTTTTTTTTTTTTTTACGTATACTGAAGCATTTTTATGTTTCGTTAAACTCTCTGCTATCCATTGTAGCGTGCATAAGTGAATCGGTTTATGTTTTTATGTTTGTCAATTTGTGAATATGCACGGGAATATGCTTTGTGGATGGTCGTATTACAGTCGGATAGAGAGAAACTATAGACAAATTTGAATTTTATTGAAGTGCATACTTGAGTTTAATTGCATTGACAAAATGCACTCATACAATCTAATTATGCTCCGTGGAAAATGGAAATTGAAGCGGAATCAGACTTAGCCACCATCGAGCATTTTGCAACAAAACGAACAATTCTTGTCTATTTTCCGCAATTGAATTTATAACTGGTTGCGGGGTGGTGGGAAACAGTTCTGTCCGATTAACGCACTAATAGCATTCATGCGATGCGGGACGACAAACAACATAAATGGGTAGCATTTGAAGGCGACTGGGCGATAAGATATACTGGCGAGGAAAATACGAAAATTAGGAAAATTTTCAAAAGGGTGGGAGCGGATTTTAGTGGAATAAGAAGTTAAGAAATCCGAGGAAATTATTCAGGAGAGGGGGAATGTAAAATCTGTGCGAAGTGTAATTTCTGAGGGCAGCTTCGACTACACTGGGAGAGTTAAGCTGGAAATTAACCGATTTTTCCTTCAATTTAAACTGAAGTGAAGATCGCATGCTGTTCGGACAGCAAAGAGTTTTCATATGTTTTTCTTTGTTTTATTTATTTTTTCTAACTTCGTGCTGATAATTCTGGTTCATCTTGAACGATAACCCCTTAGCAAGAAGCGAATAATAAACGATTTTTGCAATTATGATTGTGATTTCCATTTTCATATTATCTTCGTCAAAATTATTAGTTCTTTGAATTTATTCTGGCAAAATATTATCAAAAAAAGTTTCAGATTATTTATTCTTGCTGATTTAGAAGCTGTAGGGTCAGATTTTAGAATTAAAGCAATCGCCATTTATTCTTGCTTTAACGTGTTTTTTTACTTCAACGGTTTTTACGTATCCTAACGGTTCTTAAGTTTTTTGAAAAATTTCTTGCAATTTAGATTTTTGAAAATTTCTTGTAATTTTAGAAAAAAATCGTACAATATAACTGAAATTTTCTTATACGAAATCGTTTTGCAAGACAGAGAAGATTCCGTTTCCGAAGCCCCAAAATTTGTTCTAGGTTTCTTATCGTTACTTATCTAATCTTTGATTATTACAAAAATATCTTTCTGTCTGTTAGACTGTCAATTTGTTAGTCTGTGTACAAGATGTTTCAAAAACAAGCCATGAAATTTTATAAACGTGTTTGGTCCAAGATCGGGACGATTCTATCAAATTTTGGTGGAAATCCATTAACCGGAAGTAATCAAAATGGCGGCTTTTAAAAATCGCAATTTCGATTTTTGTTATTTCTGTGGTCACAAGGAAAAACCGCATAAGTCGAAAAAGCGTGTTTTGAGTAATTTGGGTTTAAAGTTTTGATTATTTTTGTTTTTGCAAGCAAAACTGACTTAGGTTATATGGTTTTTGCTCTGCCATTCCTCATAGGGGTACAGCATGAAAACCAAATTTGGACAGAATATAGAACTGGATAAGGAGAATTCAAATATGCACCAACCTTTAAAACCACATAACTCGACTTAAGCGGTTTTTCCTTGTGACCACAGATTTACTCCGAAACTAAACGTTTTTCAGTACTCAACGAAAGTTGAAGACAGTAAAATTTCTTAGATTTTGACTTCAACTAGAACTGCGTATCTAAAGCCGTTATCCGTTATTTTACCGTTAAAATCGGTTTATATACCATTGTTTAAAAAAATTGTTTTTTTGCGATTAACACATTGACTGCCATGGTTATCATTTTTGATAGCCAGTAAGCCATGATTCATGAGCGGCCAAGGGTATCATTTTCGATAGCTGGGTCTACAATCTACATGCATACATACATACATTCTACATACGTCTACATGTATTGGCATCTCCCTTAAATTTTTGCAAAATTGGTCTGGCAGTCAACGTGTTAACTCGAAAATAACGGTTTTTTGATGGTTGTATGTATGAGATGAATTAATGAGAATGGCAGCCTTCTCAATTCTGTCATTTACTGTAATCCGCTATCTTGTACCGTTATTCAGATATTTTGATGTCAAAATAAAAAAATGGTCTTGTGAATTGCCTGCAGACTAACGGTTTTTCGAAGAAAAAAACAATTAAAGGAGGAATTGAAGATATTAAAATTGTCTACATATTCGCATTTTACCAAAATCGATATATTTGTATTTTACCGTTATCAAGATATTTAAGATTTTGTCAAAAAAAAATCCAATTTTTATATTAACTAAAATTTTATTCTTCCGGTTAAAGTGTAAGTTGCGCAAGAACGTAGATTTTGTATAAGAATGTCATGTTCTGCTGACATCAGATATTATTTGAGAAAAAGTTGGCGCCAAACTGGCCTTTATTGGTTTTGTTTCGACGAAAATAGTTTGAAAACGTTTGAATCCAAATCGCGAAAATAGTTTGGAAACGTTTGCACCCAAAGTCGTCTAAAAATCGCCAGAATTACAATTGATTAAATTGAAAAGTGGAAAAATCAGTACAAAAAATATCATTTCTTTCATAATTTTAATTTTATTTACAAAATAAAATAAAAAAAACACTTTTTTTCTTTAAAAAAAAAAATACACGTTCAGTTCTGTAGTACGCTTGCTCTTTAAGTACAATAATTATTTTCATTAAAATTAATATGTCTTATAGTTTTTACAAGGAAATTAATAAAATAAATTATTTACAAGATTTACACGATAATTTAACAATAATATCCTTACAATCTATAAGCATTATTTCTTACCATATTGAGTACATTATAAAATCATAATTTCTTTTATATGATAGTTTATTCTTTTAATTATCTTTTTTTGTTTTGCTTTTATAATAATATTTTATAAAGATAAATATCACATTTTTGATTAGAGTTACATCTTACTAAATACTTTCAAATATTTGCTTTTCTTAAATAGCGATCTAATTAGCTTCATCTATTAACAATAATTCTTAAAATGTGTGAGTGTCTTATTTTGTATTCTCTTTCGTTTTCACTAAATGCAAACAAATGGCTTCCCATTGATACGTTTATATGACTTTAAAAGATACACAACAACAACAAAAATAAATTCAAGGAAAAAAAATTGTATTGGGAAATGCGTGAGCAGCTAAGAATGGAATACTTAACACCTAAATTGTATCTAAATTTGTTTAATTAACTGAATTTTTGTTATTTTTTTTTCTTCTATTTAAGATTTCTTTATAGTTTTATGGTTGGCGTTTCTTTTTTTTTCGGAAATGACATAAAAAATAGACAAAATTGTGATAAACAAAGGCATTAAATAAGAATCTGATTAAAATGAGACTCACATGTTCTTTATTCGAGTATATTTACAATGGAGCCGCGATATATCGCTGGCAATTTGTAGATTTACGCTCTTTTCTTCTAGTTATTATTGTTGTTTGTCTTGGACTGGTTGGTATACATCTGGGCTGCCATTGAAGAAATCCCAAGAAACCACAAAGACGTCGCATCTTGCATACGAACGAGTGAACGGATTGAGTGAGAATGAGGTCTGCGGTCTGGTTCCAGAATACCGTGTGGTTTGGTTTGGTTTGGAAGCGCGCAGGCCAAAGGCCTAGAAGGCCTAGAGACCTAGGCCTAGGTCGAGATGTGTGTACACTGTGCTGGTTCTGGATGGATCTTCCGTCTTTGTAATCAGCGGCAGTTGGCTGTGGAGCGCATCTTAGCATAATTATGCTATCTTCAAGTACCAGCGCATTTGAAGAATCTCAATTTATCTTGTGCGAACGCATGTTCTAATGTTTTTCGGCTCACCGTGTATGTTCGTAGATTGTACGGTGGACGCTTTTCCTGCTAGCACGCGAGATTAATACGCGAGATGGGGCCTGCGATATTCCAATTCTAATAGCGTATCTAGCCAACTATAACAAACCTTTGTTTTATGTGATCAGGCGAGTGAATATGGTTTTCTGCGGCTGCCTGACCCCATTTGCATATCGACCGACGATAAACGGTGTGGGGGTGTATGTCGACCATTTTTGTCGCCACCAAGAAGTTAGTGCTCCACGATGAATTGGTAGATCGTTGGAACGTCCGCGATGTGTCGCAGAACACCACAATCGGTAAAATTTACACGTTTTGCTCGAATCAAAAGCGAAATATATTAAGCCAGACGTGAATTGACTCTGTGAATTTTGTCGGTGTGAAGTTAGAACTGGAGTGTTCTTCTGCCTATGTGCATTCCCGATTTCAAAGTCTGGATGTGCCACGGCGGAATTCAAATCAGCTGGCGAGTTTCTGAGTTTTAGTTGCCGTGCTCCGGATTAGAGACTAGAGAGGATTGAAATGCGTGGTCCGAAGCATCGCTAATGTTTTTATTCGTCTGTGCTATGAATTTTCAAGTCCGTACCAGGTCACTGCTCGGAATATGTTGATTTAGTGTTAATATTTAACGAGTTCTCAACTTGCCATGAGAACGCGCTCTGAATTTGAAACTAGAGCGGGCGATTCTGCGAATTCCAATGATTGCTATCAGTTGTTTTGTTTGGTAGTTGAACCAGGAAAATTAATCACAGTCAGTTGTTTGCGAGGAATTGATGGGAAATGCGGGATCCTTTGTTGAATTTTCGGGGTTTTGACTGGAATCCGCCTGGGATCTGCCTGGGATCCGTGGAATCCGACTGGAATCTGTTGTTATCCGACTGGAATTCGTTGAAATCTCGCGCAACCCCCATCAGATTTTGTGAAAATCCACCAAAAAAAAAATTAATACTTTTAAATTTCTCACCAATTTCTGCTGAAATTCGGCCAGGATCCTAGAATATCCAAGTAATTCCTCACACAAATTAATATTAGCCAGCACAGACGATAGCATGATGTTTGCGAATTGCTTCGCTTTGGACTTAGATGAAAAATTGCAATCGGAATATGAATCCCAATCAAATGTGAATGGCAACAGTTCTGGGCGAGGAGGAATTCCTTCCATGATGCGGCGACGCGGCAGATTGTTGTTGTTGTTGCTGCTGCTGTTGCGTTAGAATCATTTGTTGTTGATTCGCCGCCAGATTATTATTGCGGCTGATTTGCCGATTACTGCCGCCATTATGGTGGATATTGTGATTCCTAAAGTTGGTGTGCTGCTGCAGCTGATTAGGATTGTTCACACCAACGCCACCCTGTGTCATCGACGCGGGCGGTGCACTAGCCGGGGCCCTCGTATAATTACAATGTGCCGGCCTTCGTTGATTATTCGGGACATCCGGCAGAGCGAAACGCAGCTTTTCCCAAAACAATTTGTCACCCCATTGCAGGTATGTGTTGGTCTTAAGATACAGCCTGATATCAGGATCAAGATCTTTCTGCGGTACTTCACCGAGTAGAATAACAATTAGACGTCGTTTACGATCACGGAGTACCTGATGATGAGCCGATTTGAATTCAAAACGACACCATTCGGACTTGATGAAATTCTCCGATAGTACCATTATGGTGCGCCTGGATGACTCAATCGCCTGTACGATGGTATCAGCGATATATGCACCAACTGGAAAGTCTCGATAGTGTAGGCATAATTTATAATGTGGATCGCCATTTTCTAACATTGGGGCGAGATCCTCGGCGACGAATGCCTCGTCCTTGGAACTATATGAGATGAATGCATCGAATAGCTTATCACGTTCATTTTTATCGACATCTTTGGCACTATAGAACAGTCTGACCCCGAATCGTGAGTGAAACCAGACACGCATCTCTTGTCGAAAAATGAACACTAATAAGGTGAAGATAATTACTAACAAGAACCCGCTGAGAATCGCTATCAGAAATGGAATGTAGTCTTGAATCGGTTGTGGCGATAATATCGTTTTCGTTGAACTTAAATTACCATTGGCGATGCTATCTATTTGTTCAGCATCAGCACATGCCAGTAATGCTGTACCATCGCCGCTAGTGGAACTAGCTGGTGTTGATGATTGTCGATTTTGCTGCTGCTGTTGCTGCTGCCTAGCAGCGGTTGTCGTTGTCGGAGAATCTGTAGGTAATACAGTACTACCATTGTATGTTGTTGGCAGGAATATAAAAAGACCATCCTCAATAGTCGCATAGACATCGTTCCGTTCCCCGCTGATGATACCATCAGCGATGGTGGTATTCGACAGCATTGTACACTTGAGTTTCGTCTTATCTTGAATGAAATCATGTCGATTTATGTAGTCGCGAAACTTTCCAATAAACTGGCAATCGCAGGGCCAAGGATTCGATGCTAATCTGAGCTCGGTCAGGTATGGCGGTAAATTCCAAAATGTAAACTCAGCGATCGCATTGTGATCGATACGCAACACCTTGAGATGATGTAAATGGCCGAATGTGAAATTGTCCACCGTTTCGATACGATTGTATTGTAAATGAAGTTGGTTGAGATTTTCCAAGCCTTGGAATTCATTTCCATTCAATTGTCGGATATTATTATGGTCCAGCTGCAATATTTCGAGTTCACGTAGGCCATAAAATGTCCGATTTCGTATATGTTCAATGTGCGAATGATTTAAGAATAGTACTTTCAATTTTTTGCGGCCGATAAAGGCGTGACTCGCTATCTCGTGAAAATCATTGCCATCCAAATACAATTGGGTCGAGTCCATGGGTATGTGATCGGGCAATTTATTCTGGTATCCAGCTCGTGAACAATCAACCACGTTCGATGTCCAGCTCTGGTCGTGATAGCATGTACACCCGGTCGGACATTCCATTTTACAATCGCATGCATAGAAGTCACAGCAATGGCATAGGGCGAAGCAATGGGTCTCGTATTTACACAGGAACTCATTCGATTTGGCTTCGATTAGGGGGACATAGGTTTTACCCCGATTGTACAACAGTTTACAGTAGATACTCGATAAGTCCATCAGTTTCGGTTGGGTACGCGTCTCCACATTGGTCTTCTGCAACCAATCCAAATTACAATCGCATTGGAATGGATTACCACCGATATAGAATTCTGGTAATTGCCTATCATCGGGCACCGGTGAAAGTCTGAGGGCGTTCGGGTCAAGGGTGCTGATTTTGTTGCCGAATAGGTCGACCCGGGTCAAATTCGGTTTCTTGAAAAATGTATACGATTGTACATTGGAGATTAGATTGTCATTGAGGTAGAGCATTTCAACACTATTCGGTATGGCACTTGCACTAATTTCGGTCAATTTATTGGAGCTAGCATCCAGTGTACTCAGCGAGATCTCTGACTCATATTTGAAATAGTTGCCCAGCTGTGTAATTCTATTCGCATGAATGTCGAGCCACTGCAATCCGGATGGTATATGCGAATAATCGAATTTGTCCAGATGATTGTCGGATATATTCAGCCATACGAGGCTGGGTAGATCTGTAAACAGGCCATCGATGGATTTCAAATAGTTACCATCCAATCGGATTGCCTGCAAATGGATGTTTTTCTGGAATACCATCGGATCGACTCCTTTGATTTTATTCCGCGACAAATTCAATATTTGCAATGAGGTCATCCTATCGAAAACACCCTTTCGTATATAGTCGATGTTGTTCTCGGTTAATCTCAGCCCGAATAGACTTTCCATTGCATTGAAGCTGGCATTTTCGATTGTAGCGATGTGATTCTCGCCCAAATCGAGCGTTTTAAGCATTGGCACCGAATGCAGGACATCCGGCACGGCCATGAGTTTGTTGCCATTCAAATGCAAATCCTGCAGCATTGAGCAATTTTTCAGTGCTAATGGATCGATCCGGGCGATTCTGTTGTAATCCATGGACAATACGAGTATACCATGCAGGCCACGCAATGTATACGATTCGATTGTTGAAAGCCGATTATTCGATAGTGTCAGCGTATGAAGATTCGTTAATTCGGCAAAGGTATTCTCCGGTATATTGTCAATATAGTTCTCTTGTAATTTCAGTATTTGCAGTGTGTTTAGATTACGAAATATATTTGCATCGACTTTGTTAATTTTATTATTGGACAAATCGAGTAATACCAGTCGCTTTAATCCGACAAAAGTGGCTGCATTCACCCACTGTGAACTGAGGTCATTGTTTGATAAATCGAGTACCAATAGCTCTGCTAAATCGGAGAATAGGCCTGGCGCTAAAACGTTAATACTGTTATTGCCCAGGTAAATCTCTCGTACGTATTTCGCTTCGGCGAAAAGTTCCGGCGGCAAATTACTAAGTTTATTCTCCGACAAATCGACAACGGATAGCGAAACTAATCCCTCGAATGCCCTATCGGCTATAAAATTCATCTCGTTACGTTTCATATGAAGATTCTTCAGACGTCCCAAACCGGAGTATATCGCCGATGGGAGATTTGTGATTTTGTTATAGGATAGATCCAATGTTTCGATGGCCGTACCGCAAATCCGTGACTTTCGGGTGCTTAACGAGGCGCTAAAGTGAAAATTGCTAATGTCTTGAATCCGATTGTGCGTGATGTTCAGGTAGCTAAGGGATTTTAATGGGCATATTAGGCCGTCCGGTATCGACCACATATTATTCTGACTTAGGTCCAAACGGTCCAACTGTTGGAAGTCGCTGAATACATTCGGTGCAATGTCCAAACTCATCGAGGACCAGTCCGAATTGTGTGTCTTGACGGTGAGATTCTTGAGGTCCTGCAGACCCTTAAACGATCCCTCCGTTAGGTTCCCGAGCTTACAATACTCGATGGTGAGGGAACGTAATTCGACCAGGGCCCGAAAACTGCCCGGACTCAGGCTACTTTGGAAGAACAGTGCATCGCTGCACTCCAGACGCAATCGCACCGTATTTTGCGGCTGTATCACACTGAAATTTGTATTCTCTAATTCGCTATTAATAGTCCTTAATCGACAAACTAATACTATATCGGTTTCCGAGTAACCCGACCATCGGCATTCGTCCGGCGCCTGATAGAGGACCGTTTTGCTAAGCGATGCGCCGAGTATCGGAAAAATTGTGCTCAGGAGCACCGTCAGAATCGCGTTCGATGTTCGGCGCATTTTTTGTTTGCTCTTTGAATATTCCAATTTTTTTTTTGCGTATGTTTATAGGATTAAAATTCTTAAAATTCCCGTCAGTTTGTCACGTCTATCTCATAAAACACAACTTGGATTAAGTTATCACAATTTATTATATTTATCTATAGATATAATTTAAATTGAATTTAAATTTTTTTCTTCTATCAATTTCTTTGATTTCATAATTTTCATAAAAATGATTGCTATATCACTTCACTAATTCGCAGATAATCATCTTAAATTTCACATTATGCCACTTTCTAATCCGATTAGAACATGTTTTAAGGTAATTCAATACTTAGAACAGGTGGACCGGCCGAGATATTGACCGGCTCAGCGAATACGAATGTTGATTATGATGATGGTGACAAGAAACGAAAAGACGTCGTCGTAGTCGGCGTTTTGCTTAGCACAATTCTAAGTCTTGCCGATTCCGATTGTCTTTTTTGACATCTTTTTCGTAAAAAAAAGTCGCGCGCGCGCGTAAATCTTTATAAAGTGCTGGTGTGATCAGTTTCAAGATTACTGACTGATGCAGATAATGAACCGACCCGATTTATTGAACAACTTGTCAACATAAAACTTTAGCGAGTCGCGTACGCATCCGCTTCCTTCGAACTACTCTCATTGACTGATCGCAAGATTGTGCGACTGCGCTATGCTCAACTCGAAATGTTCGCGCTGCCTGCTGTTTTCTTCGGCTGCTCGCTGTTTCTGCTGCTGCTGGCAGTTGCGTTGAGCAGGAGTAAGCAGTTAGGCTGGCATCTTCGGTTAGGCGAAGAACTGTTAAAGGTAAATTGCTGCTGCTGCTGCTGATGGTTTGTTTGTTGGTTACCTTTTTTTTGGTGGCGGTTGCTTGCGGCGGTCGGAATGAATATTGGCTGCAAGTATCATTGTGTTTGTCAGTTTTGGCCTCACATCAAATTCTGCTACCTTTTTCAATGCTGCCAATGTTTAGCTAATCGTGTTTGGTGCATTGGCTGATCTTTAAGATAGGTTCTCATTTCTTCTCCATATATATAAAAAGCAATGTCTGTCTATCTGTATGTCCGGAATTGGCTCGAAAACCACTGAACCGATTTTGATGCGGTTTTTTCCTATTTGTTGCTTAGACCTCTGTTCAGGTTATAGGCTATGTATTATTTTGCTACAGTTCCCCGCTTTCCCCTCACAATCCTTTATCCCCACCACAAACCTGTTTTTAAGTTATTTAACAGAATAACGCGTAAACCACTGGACTGAATTAGCTGAAAATTTACACAGGGGTACTATATACTCCAAAATTATTGATTTCGAGCGTTTTTTTTTCTAGTTGCTTCTAAAATACAAATTTGATAAAAAAAATTAAACAATCTCGTTTTATACTTCTTCTTAAAGCCGTTTGCATTCAAGAAACTTGATCAACATTCATAAATCAACATTTATTTATGTTGAACTTAAATTATTTAAAGTGAAGAATTTCTTGGGGTAAGTAGGCTAAGCACAACGTAGTTTTTTAAGAACAGTACTTGCAAACGGGGCTTAAGCTCAATTCAGACTAACGATTGAGCTTCCTCGACCAATAAGATCAGAGTTGAAAGCTTTGATCTGATTGGTCGAGAAGCTTCAATCGTAATCGCAATCGTAATCGTAATCGCAATCGTAATTGCAATCGTAATCGCAATCGTTAGTCTGAATTAGGCTTTAGCGGCTGTTTTTAAAGCGTAGTGTATTTTAATAATGTAGTGTCTTAAGATCTCAGAACCAAGTACCCTAGGAGTATGAATCTTTAAGTGATCTGAGGGGCATAAGTATCCAGCATATGAAATTTCATAAAGTTATCTAAACGGTATCGGGTACGGGTTTAAGATATGTACAGGAACAGAAAAAATCCATGAACACCATAACTTTCGAAAGGATTGAGCTAGAGATTTTAAATTTTGCATACGCGTTTGACATCAGTATTTCTTCCTTTTTGGCCCAAAAAATCCGCAAAAATGTAGAAATTGTGAGAAATTTTCATTCAAGAAAAATTTTATGTATGATTTTTTTCTTTGTATGATTTACTTAATTTTCTTATTGGAGTTCAAAATTCGAATTGAGGTCGAAAAATCTTAGAAAACTTGAAGTATTGCGAAACCACAAGAATTCTAATAATTAAAAGTTTTTTTTTTGCAAACCTTCGGTGCTGCTGTGGATGTGGCTTAAAAAGGTGTCTGAAATCCACTAAGAAACACTTTGTTTTGGTATCATTGCGATCGTTGAAAAAGAGAGACTTGCTAGTATGATTCCTTGAGGTAGAAAGAAAGACCAGCTTCTGTACGACTACAACAAAAGGTGCAACGGTCGAGGGTAATTTCCTGAGGTGTATTCTTTGAACAAAACCCTCTGAAAAAGAGAAATAATCAGCTGGGCATGTTGATTGCGGGCAAGAAGCAACTTCTCAGGTAAATCTTATACTCGTCGTACAATGGAAGCACATCAACTATAGATAGACCTTGGAATGTAATACAGAAGGAGATAAAACTATCGCATAAAAACTCTAAATGCCCAGTTTTAACATAAATAAGAGCGAGATATGAAGTCGAAATTGAAAATTTATTTATCTCAGCATTTTGTATGAAAACGGATTGTTTGGGTTTGGTTAATACTTGGCGATTTTCACGGGAACTCTATGAGAGTTTTTGGATGGACAAAAACCGAAATCACAGTCAATGATCACAATGGTCATAGATATTAGGTTCAATTGTCAAGGTAAATATTCCGTGTCTATGTTTTGATTTGATTGATTCGATTGGGAACCGTTGCGACCTTTGATAACAGCATGTTGCAGCAGCACAAATATCCCAGGTGAGTTATAAAGGTATGAAATCTGGTACGGTACTAGACGTCGTGATTTGGAGACCTTCAAAAAAAATTTTCGTTTTTTTTTGACTATCAAATATAGTAATAAAGAAAAATAACAATCTTGACTAGTCACTTACTACTAGGCGGAATAGGTCTGCGGGTCATGCCTCTAATATTAGCGCGATTGTTGATGGATTTTCGTTAGCTTCTTATGACCGTCAAATCATATTTTATTTATGCTGCGCTACCTGCAATGAACCGCATAACTTTATACCGTGAAATATTTATTTTATTGTCTCCCAAAAGAAAATAAAAAAGAGTTTTTTCTTATTATGATATAATTTCGAAAGTTATTAATGTCTCAGCAGGTGTGTAACAGATGCAAATATATTCGAAGCGATTTCGGCTGAAGGTTTGTCTGTCAGTTTGCCGAATATTAAATTGGGAAACATATTAGGACCATGTGCGTAGGTGTTTTATCGTAACAAAAGTTTCGTTACACCGAAAAGGTATACGAAATTTTTCATGAAAAACAAAATCAAACCCAAAGATGGTGGCAGCAGAATGCATTCATGTTACGCACCTTTTGTTATTTCGTATTCATTTGAAAAGAAAAGTGAATCGGCGAATTTTTTCTTCACCCTGGACTTGGAATTATACATGAACGATTTGACCATGGTGGCCCACTGCTGTTTAAAAATTTATTTTTCCGAGTTTGTAATAAATTTTTGGCCGCGTTGATTTAGTGCCAAAAATGGTAGTCGAAATGCGCTACTAGTATTTGGAAATCACACATAAAAACGGCCAAAGTGATTTCGTTTAAAAAAAACGAATTTTGTTAAAATTCAAATGGGCGATATGATAATTAATTTAGACAGTTTATGCGTTGGCACAAAAACCTTAAAACAATGGAATTTCTTATGGCATTATTATGAGAAAAATTGAATGAAATTTCAACACAGTTTTTTCTTGATAGTTTCAAATTGTTGGTGGCTATACTAAAAAAATCTAAAAAAAAATTGATTTAAGATTTTAATTGTGAACGAAGACTCATTTCAACTTTTTCTAACATAAGTCTGCGTCTAAATAAATTCAGGTGTAAAAATTTGTTCACAAAAAAAATTTGAAAAAATTCGGGAATCGCGAACTCCCATTTTCTTTATAAAAAAGGGAAAAAATTGACTAAAATCTTTGAAACATGGATGAAAAACGAACAAAAAAAAAATTCGTAACGTTACACACTTCGTTAAAGCAAAGAAATTTAAATTTTGTTTCGTTACGTTACTGCGTTTCGTACCGAAAAAATTATCATTCCGTTGCTTTCTAATTTTTATTTTGCTGCAACTTATGTGAAAACAAAAATCTGATAAAAACGCAAGTCTATATTATCCATATTGTGTATTTTTTAAAAGCTGTTATTTAACTTCCTTCGTATCTGTTTGTCTGTTCGTTTGGCTGTTTGTCTGTCTGTTAGGGTCCGATTTTGCACCCTAATTTTGACCCTCACTCATCCGATTGACTTGACATTGGTACACATACGTAAGTCCGACGACAGTACAATATTTTCACTACTTCGTCCTTGTAAGGATAAAGGCAGGTCCTGTAAGGACAACGTTTTCCTCATATTTTCCGGGAAAAAATCTTAACTGGGGGTTCTTGGGGTCGCTTCTGGCATTAAGAAATCTGTAAGGATAACGAAAGGTCCAGTAAGGATAACGTGATAATCATTTTCGTCAAATTTTTCGGACAGAATATTTTCTGGGGGTCTTAGGATTCGCTGAATCCGAATTTCTCGTTAATAAGTCCGTAAGTATGACAGAAGGTCCTGAAAGGATGACGTTTTTATCCTTTTTCTCAAATTTTCCAGAAAAAACCTGATCTTGGGGTTTTTTGGGATCGCAGACAGTCGGAAAAATGGGGGAGGAAAAATCAGAAAAAATGCGTTTTGGAAAAACGATAAAAATTCTTTTTCTACGAATTGTATTGTGAACAAAAAACAATCTTTAACCCGCGGTTGGGAATTTAAATGTTTTGGGAAAATTCTGTCAATACCGAAAATCTCGAAATGTTCTCTTCAAAGAAAACAACGGAAGTGTAGTGCGTCACCTTTAAGACGGTTGTGTTAAATCAACAAGGAATTATGAGATAATCCTTTTTGGCAGACATATGTCAGCCAACAATTTGTGGAAATACCAAATAAAAGTGTCCTGTAGCGCATGGTTTTATGGAATTATCGATCCTTTTAGTTACATACCTTGAAGGTGAAGAGATTCGTTTTGGTGGGTTGAGCATAGATCAATGGCAGTTCGACTTTCATCCTCAGGTACCTGAGATTTTGACCTGCGCAGAGTTTTCGGTTTCCCAATAATCTAAGTTAACCTCTGTTAAACCATAACGGAAAATTGTAATTTATCACCTAAGGTACAAGAGATGTAGAGATTATGGATTTTTTTTTATGAGACAGCATAAATATTTAATGATTGATCGGTGGTTAAAAAAACTGTAAATAAATAAATAGAATGGGATGGTAATAAATTTTGAGTTAGGGGTAAATTAGGGGTGAAGTATTAATTTACTGATAGATAATTATGAAACTTTTCTTTAGAATATTAAAACCGATCTAAAATCTTACCCAAAAATATTGAAAATCTGAAATATCAGACATTTTTTTTTGGTTGAAATTTCTACTCTGACAAATTAACTGTACATTTGCTGCAGGTGTATCGTAAAAATATTACGCCATATATTTCGAGTTCAACTGACAAGACTTTACACGTACTTTTGCTACAAGTAAACATTTTTTTTTGTTTACGTGCGGCAGGTTGTTTTTTGGCCAAATTTTTAGTTTGCCTGGTGCAAGTGTAGTGTTTATCTGTCCTGAGAAAATTGTACACCTCTTATAGGCTTACGAAAATTTACAATCTCCTACGTCGTCGCAATGCCTGCCTCGTGTTCTAATAATGCAAGCTGACTTCATTTGCTCCAAATAATTTTTTTCCCTTAACCTACAGCAAGTTGACAGATGCCATCTGTAGGTAAACAGACACCTAGTGTAAGGAAACTTTCCCGGTCCTAGCTAAAATAGTTCTGCAGCAGGCTTAAAACCTTTAGTCCATTTCACTCAGTGTGTGTATATTTTGAAATTAAGGATCTCTTGAAACGAAATCCACACGTCAAGATCAAATGATATTTTTTCCCAATCAAACTTGATATATAATTCTTTTTCCCATTTATATCTTTAATTCCCCCGTTGAACCTGTTCTACGTTGTAAAATTTAAAATGTGACAAAAGATTAATCTCAGGTGAAAATGAATCTGATAATTATATCAAATTGTTACCAATGAATAATTCTTCTCCTTGTGTCTGTTACCTGCCTGGATCAAAATGAAATTCCACATCAATGAAGAACTCGTTTCCAATCATTATTCCTTCTTTTGTAAACTATAGAAATCATCAGACATTTTACAATCTTTTTCGATAAAAATTTTCTCGATTGTATGTTGAACCTGTAAAACGATAGTTAGGTAGTATCACAGCCAAGGAACGCTCATTTACTCATGTCGATCGTTGTTTTTTACTTTCTTCTACGGAGTATAATAAAGTATTGTATTCATGAAAAATTTCGACCTCTTAATTTTGCCTAAAAAACATTTCCCGATCACTCCTGAGTCGATTGGAGTCATATTAAAAAAATGTCTTTCTGTCTGTCAGTCTGTCTGTCAGTCTGTCTGTCAGTCTGTCAGTCTGTGTACAAGATTTCTCAAAAACTAATAGAGCTAGCGCCATGAAATTTTATAGGCATGTTGGGTCCTGAAATGGGACGATCCTATCAACTTTTGGTGGAAATCCGTTAACCGGAAGTATCCAAAATGGCGGTTTTTCAAAAATCGCAATTTCGTTTTTCTCGATTTACTCCCAAGCTACGCGTTTTTTAGTGGCCTTAAGCATGACAAAACTTGGAGAAAATAAAATTTCCCACACTTTTGTCTTTAGCTATAACTCGATATCTCCACCTGTTATCGAGATAAACCGTTATTTCCAAAAAAACAGTTTTTTGCGATTATCTCGAAAACTAACGGGTTTTTGCTGACTGAATGTATAAAGTGAATTAATGAGAATGTCATTATGCACAATTTTGTCTTTTACCGTTATCCGTTATCTTTTACCGTTATTGAGATATTTTCATTAATATGTAAAAAATCATATGTTTGCGAATAATTTGCAAACTAACGGTTTTTCGACAAATCAGTTAAAACAATAATTAAAGATGTTAACATTTTCTACATCTTTGCCATTTACCGTAAATTGATATCTTTTACAGTTCTCAAGTTATCTCAAATTTTGTACGTTTTTAATATTTTTGAATAAACCAAGAATTTATTGGGAGGTCGTCTTAGGTTGACAACGCGACAGGGCTCTAGCGTAAATTGCGCAGGGTCGTAGATTTTGTAGAAGAAAGTTTTGTGTTGACCACAACTGATATTTTTTCTTTCTTTCTGGTTGACCACCGAAAACAACGCGTCCAATTTTTGGAAAAAAAAACCGGCAGGTTTCGAGTATCTCTCCTTTCCATCAAATGAACAAATATGCGACATAATTCTTCATTTAGTACTCGAAATTTAAAGTTTTTTTTTCAACCCTTTGGCAGCTGAGATTGCTGCCGTATGATGTGATGTTGGCTAATGTTGGATCTGATCCATTGGCCACTGTGCATTAAGTCAACTAATGCAGCGAAAATGTGATGTTGTGCGAGAAAAAAAACTGAAATTTGTGCAGATGAAATTCAACAAGAGAAAACATAAAAATGTTGGAAAAGCATAAAAACATTCATATGTCGATCGATGACTGCTTTTGTAATTGGCCAACTAACTCCCTGTAGCATTAATGATCCTCAATCTCGATCATGTGCAAAAAAATATGATTCCCGATCGAAAGAGCGAGTGATCCGAGGCCAACGAGGGGAAAGGTAAAGCCATTCCACAGCCACCGGGCATAAAACCATCACCATGGGCAAATGGGCATTGCTGGATACGCTGCACTGGATATCAAATCTATAGATACATATTTTTTCTTTTTTGTTGTTACTGTTGTTGTTGCGATCTGAAGAGATTTAGTGAGATGGACATGAAGGATGATGGTTCGATGGCCATTGGTAGAGGCATTTCGCAAAATCACATATACGAATATTGCCTGTCATGAATATATCCCCATTAGACGCATCCCCGAGCCACTCAAATCCAATCCAGTCCAATTCAATCCCAATTCAGGTAACATAAACGATGAAGGATGAAAAACTTGTCAAATAATTATTCAGATATTTTATATTATGGACATGTCAAAAACATCACGTTAAAGTGAGGGCAACTTGTCTTCTTATTTATACAATTACGATCGCCGCCTGATCCCAAGATTTCTTACTTCCGATGAGTCTGAGGGTATCTACGTCTGGTCTGCGATATTCGCGCAAACGGAGAAGTCACTAAAGAAGATTCACGACTCCATTCCCTGCGTCAATTCGTCGTCATCTATTCAGGAAAGTTTACTTACTTCACATAAAGTTAAAAATGAGTTGTTGCACCAGGTAAATTCCCCAGCTCAAGTTTAATAGGGTAGAATGCGCAGTGAAGAACTTTTATGTGATTTTTTTCTAATGTGAGAAAATGATCGTAATGAAGAGTGGAATTATCTTCTGTGTGAGAAGAATAAACACACGTACGGTGTCTCGCTAATTCAAGACTCTCCGCCCCTCTTCACAGACTATCCTCTTCGCTTAAAATTATATGACGTTTTTTATGGACCTTCGAACCCTAATAGTATGCGAAATTCTGAGATCCATCAGCGGAAATCTCCCGATAATAAAAAAAACGCGCCCATCTCTCAAAATTTCGGTATTTCTTTATGAAATATTTTTAGTACAGGCGCGCACTGCGATTGTAACTATGAAGTACCAACTGAAAAAATCAAAACCAAAATTTTGACTCGAATCGAATTAAACTTAAGTTGAAGAAGACTTCAGTGGACGTTACCATATGGGAATTGTGCGCGCCAGAACTTAAATACCGTCATTATAAATAGTAACAGTCCCTTTACTGGACACAATCCCATACCATCTTTTCAAATGGCCTTCTTGAAACTCCCCCCGAGGATTATGAAAGCGATAGTACAGATAGTGATGGCATTCAGTGGATGATGCGCCTGGTGCCCAGTTTTTCTTCAACGGTTGACTGTTACTCAATAGCTGGATGGGTGCCCATTCGCCCGTATGCTTCCAACAATCTCGTGTACATAAAAAACGATGCCAGATATTAAATTTTATGGGATATAAAGCGAATCTCTCAGAGGTTTCATGTGCACACAGAAGGCGATCTCTTATTATTCCTCGACTGAAGAATTATTTATGTCTTCGCAAACAATTATATTGTTCAAGTGACTCCGATGCAATGCAATCCAATGTAACCCAACTGTACCACAAGTTTTATGCGTTATTTTCCCTCATACGCTTTTCTTTTGAAAAAGTACACTATATGAAAGAAAAAAAAAACACTTTTTGCTCATTTACAATAACATACAAAGATATTTTCATCTTTTCCATCATGACGCCTCTTAACCTTTTCTTCCCGTCCGCATAAATCCTTTTTTTCTTTCCAGTTTATTACCCGCGCCTTCGATTTGACCGTGTATGAATTTCGAAAGAGTGAACATTGTTATAAAATATTTTATTTGATGATAAATTAAACGTATATGAACGCGTCGTCTTGGAACTGATTCGAAGTCAATGTGATGTCTTGGGGTATGTTGGGTACATAAATTCGCGTATCTGAAAGGTAGTCAAATGGGGAGCCCCCAATTCGAAATGGGTAAAGTGCTGTTGGAGGAATTATTGCCTTCCTTGATTTATTTGTATTTGAGAAAAAAACAACCGAACAGGTACGCGAACAAATAATTTTCATCGTCTTTATGTCGTTGTATATGAGCTATTTTACCTTTGGATCGGTCTCGGATGATTTTATTGTGCGAGGGGAAGAGAATTTGAGTTTGTCCTGGAATTGACCCCCGCTCCTCACTCTTCCAGAAAGTCAGGAGGAATTGGCCGTGCAAAGTGCCTCCCCAAAGTTAAACTTTTGTGTGACAAAAAGAATTTTTATTGTGCGAGACGTGATACGTCTTGGGGCAAAGGAGACGACACACAATAAAACAGCAACGGCTGACAAATTAACAATCAAAGGGCAAAATTCTCGTTCTTCAAATTACTTGTCCTGTGATTTCCATTGCTATTGCTATGCCGAGGGAGACACTCCGAATCAGAAATTGGAGGAGCCTTCTGAGGACGCGTATTTTGATGTGGCAACCGACGCGACGCGGCGCGACGTGAAGAATTCCAGCTTGCCAGATAATCTTGGATAGGCACAGGTAGGCCTGGTGGTAATTGTTTCTCAGACAAGTCACCTTGACGGTGCCAATTGTATTCTTTAAGGGGAGGGGGGCGGGTGGTTTCTTATTTTTCTCTTATTTCATCTGTTTCAATTCAATTCTTAACTTTTTTTTCTTGTACAGGGCATATTTCAAAATGTCTCGTTTTATTCATTCGCATTGTGTAAATCTCTCATTCCGAAGTTCTGCTGCTGCTGCTGTTGCCGCCTGAACTCATAATCGAGCTTTTATGAGGTGAATTTATGGTTGGAATTCAAGTGGATTGGCTCCTTTATGTTTTCTGAGTGCGAATTCTTAAACCCATCAGTGGAGAAATGTATATCCAAAAGTGCAAGGGATTAAAGTTGAAAATATAATTTTCCGAGCAGGAGGCAACAATTGTGGAATGAATGGTTGGTGGCGGCGTCAGTAAACGTGCATCGTTTTTCAATTATGTGATTTTTTTTTACATGAATTTTTCATCGCCGGATAGATGGCAATTTTATATTTCTTGGAAATTTTAGCCATTTTTCATAAGTCCTGTTGCTGCTGGTTGAATTCGACAATAAATTGAGGTCTCTTTATATGCTACTCTGATATTTTATGCGATTTTTGTAATTATGAGTCAAAATATCACTTTGAAGTTATAGTGGAATTGATGTTTGTTTGCATAAATTTTGATCGTTACTTGCATGTTAAAAGGAAACGAAAATATGATTGCGGTGGACAAATTTTGCTCACATGAAACATAAATTGCATTTTTTTATCAATAATAAAGTTGATGTTTTTGTTAATTGATTTTTGGTATGAAAAGACTGTGAATAAAATGAATTGTCGATTTGTCTCATAAAATTGTCAGAAATACGGTAAATCGAAGCAAAAATATCTTTGAAAATATACTAAGAATCCGGTGTTAAAATCGTTCAAAAAACTACGAATTTTCTTAATCTTATAAACTGTAAAAATTTTCTCGGTCGGAAAATATTAGGGAAACCACACAGTTTGTAAATAGTCACGAATAAAATTTATAAGAAAACTAGTAGGGTAAAGTCGGGTGAAATGGAACAGAGGGTGAAATGGAACACCCCCACTATTTCGCACTTGTCAAACATAATTGCTATTGCTGTCGGCAACAGTTTGTTTGGTATATCAGAAAACCTCGACGCGTTAAGGTATCGTCACGCTGCATACGTTTGTTTATTTTTTATAAGCAAAAAACCAAAAAAAAATATCGTTTTTGTCGTAAAACTTTTTTTGTGGATTTTTTAGATTTAATTTTTTTGGTAAGTATTTGGCGGAGTGATTGTGTGGGTACATCAAAATGCACAGTTAGATTCACACTACGTAAATTTATTGATAAAAGCAGCAAGTCGAGACATGTTAGTTTCTGATTTACAGTAATGTCAAATGCAACCAAAAGGGTGAGATGGAACAGCCAAACGGAGGTGTATTGGAACATATAAATATTGGAGCCTATAAAACAAAAAAAAAAAATTTTAAAAATCTTAACCGCGGAAGACAGCTTCCCAAAAATATGAAGACTCGGAAGAAGAAAGGGACGAAATAATTTATATGAGCGAGTCTGATGGACCTGAAGATTTCGGAAAAACAATTATGTAGGATGTGGGGAGCAGTACATGAAAACGCAAAAAAAAGACGACTGCCTTCAATGTGTCATCTGTAGGGCCCGGATTTAAGGCACTTATAAAATGGGAAAAAAGGCAGGCAAAAAGGCAGTATAAAAGACTGAATAAGCATTAATTTTTCAAAAAAAAGGCATTTATTTAAACAAAAGGCATTTTCATTGCACGAATATGACATATCATGTATCACAAAATTGAACGCAGAACGCTTGCAAAAAATTTCAGATAAATTAAATTTATATAAATAAATTTAAAAAAATATATAAAAAGCTAATAGCCGTATAAAGAGCCTCACTTCATTTAAGTAATATAAGTGTTCGCTGCTTTTTACCTACAACTTGTTATAGTGACGTTACTTTAGGTGCATTGAGAATCATAATAGGTAATACGGATCTAATACTGATTGCAAGAAATAATTAAGTGAACTAATAAAACTTACCTAAAAGTTCTTTTCTAATCCCCGAAATTGTTTCTAAATAGCAGGTTTCCAATTCTTTCGTAACGTTGATTCATCTGGAATTTTTTCATGGCAATATTTTTGAAAAAAACTCTTTCAAAATATAATTATTCAATTTCCAAAGTGGAATATTTGCTTTAACAAATGCCATACATAAATCTCTAAAAAATTATGAGTCGCTTCTTCTGCTGATTGCATTTTTGAATAACCCGACTTTTTTTGAACTTGCTTTCTGCAATAAATTCTTGTGTATGGCAATTTTTATGTGTTGTGTCACAAAATACTTTTTTGAATGATTCACTACTTTTTCGCACATTTTGCAGAAAAGCAAACTCCCGTCTGTCGAGAAACAGTCTTTACCAAATGTATTTACAAGGTTCACGAATATAAGGCGGTTTTCTCGTGTGATTTTTGGCATTTCTAAGATTTCAATTTACTACCAAAACTAAACTGATCGTACATTGGCGCAACTGTCATAAATATAGGCATTGCCAAATCAAAAAAAAAATAATGATAATTTTTATGGGTACTTAAATTACCCTAAAAGGAATTTATAAATCTTTTTAAGATCGGAATTATTAAAAAAGGCATTAAAAAAAGGCTAAATGGTCGAAAAAGTGGGAAAATAAGTTATTATACAAAAATGAACGAAAAAATCAAAATAGGCAAAATGCCTTTTTGCCTTAAATATCCGGGCCCTGGTCATCTGTAATTTGTGGTCGCACGAGTCCTGCGCGTCATTTGCAATGACTTGCAATAAATGCGGCAATGCATATTTGAATAAAAAAAAAAGTAGTGTTCCATTTCACCCGACCATGGAGGACAAATGGAACTTTTGATATTTTTTTTAAAATTAAAAAAAAATATTGAATTAACCTTTATTTTATGCCAGAGTTCTGATTTTATTTTTACGTTTGTAATAAAGAATGATTTTATTTTTGTTTCGTTTAAAAAGCTCTTTTATTTCCCGAGATATTTCAAAAATAAAAAAGGTGTTCCATTTCACCCGACTTTACCCTATATTTTTTGGATTCGTTCATATAGCATTACAAGAAGTTGGATTCTTCTCCTCTATATGATATATCATATAAAAGAATATTAGATTTAGTGTACCGTTTGTAACACATCGAACAAATCATTGGACAGAAAAATGAACTACACCAAGGTGTTAGGGATGAGAAAGATTTTGATTTCCGCATCTCCGTCCGTCTGTCTGTACCTGAACACCATAACTTTCGAAACTATTGAGCTAAAGACTTGAACTTTTGTACAGTCACGTTTCTTGTAAATAGCTAGGCTAACTTCTTGGACGGGCAAAATTGGACCATTCCTTCCCCCCTCCCCCATACAAAAGAAACAGTTTTTTGCAATTTTCTCGAAAACGGTAAGTCGTAGTGAAAAATTTATAAAGCTAAAATCTGTTTAGAATATGATTTTCCTTAACCGTTCCATACATCAAAATGTAATAGGACCACTCCTTTCCCACCTCTCCTATACAAATGGATTTTCTTAAACATTTTATCGAGTATTTGACGATTGGCCCCTGGCAATTGTAGTTTTTCTTATGTTTTTGTGCTCTCTAACGAGTCCACGATCCAATGGAGGTCACCCCATAAAAATCCATTGACTGGTTTACGAGATAACCGGTGAAGGGGTCAGAGGGAAGGGGAGTTCCTGCTGCGAACATAACTAAAAACATTCGCGCTATCCCAAGCTATCCAACGCAATATAATTCAATGTTCTCCATTGAAGGGTTTAAAATTTAGAGAGGAACATCCTTCGGGAAATCGCATAAAAAATGCACGACAACAATAAAATTTTTTTTAAATTTTCAGTTTATATAGAATTTTTTCTAAAAAAAATACTTCTTGGAGTTTTTTCAAAAAATAGAGCCAATTTGGCCAAAAACCACTTGCAGAGTCAGGGACATCAAATTATGCTAAAAAGATTGTAAAATCTTTGGCAACAAAATGGCTGTTGTGCAGTGCTATTGTTTGCTTAAATTTAAAAAAAATCATTGAGATTTTGTATCCGCATTTTTAGTCTCTTTCCATTTGGGGTTTTCAGCCACCTTTTAAGCACTTTTTAAATAATGAAGTATCATAACAGCATAAACCAAATTAAGCCTCAAAATAACAATTTTCCGTCATATGAATTAAATTTCGAGAAAAAAGCGTAAGACGTCCTCGAAATATATTTCCTCAAATTAATATTTTTTAGCAAACACCCCTCCCAAAAAGAATATCGTCAAATTATTTGAAAAAAAAATTTTTGATTTCATTCTTACTTCAAGGTGGTAAGAATTTCTCGATTGGATTTTGATCGGGTGTGCATTTCCAGCTTCTTCCCACGACGACCCCATGTGTGTTTTTTAATTTCGAATTCATTCAATTTTGTTTATTGTAATTTTTCCGTAATTGACGCCCGCCCGCGTCCAGCACAACGATTTGTTGTTATGAATTTCCAATTAAACCATCATATAAAAGGTAATTTTGTTATATCGTTTAACCAAAATGGTACAAGTAATTACGTAATGATCGGTTTTTCGAAACCCCAGTAGTCAAGAGCCTCGGCTATTATACCGGCCAAGTTTAGTGGTGGTAGCCTCTCAATATTCAAACTCTTAACTCAACTAACCAACGAACGAACTTCTTGAAAAGGATTTTTTTTTGTTTGTTTCACATCTTCGCGATGTTTTTCAAGATGATGTGGTGGATGTCTGATGTTTGCTAGTTCTTTGCCTGATGATGAGTGTTTTGGTGGTTTTTCATCTGTCCAACGCCCAACGCCGCCGAAGTGATTATAAGAAGTGATTTTCTAAAAGTCATCCTGAAGCCACGGCGAATAAGATTGGTTGGCCGATGTGATGTGAATGCACCTTGAATTAACGCACACTAGGAGTTAATGAAGGTAAATTGATTCGAAAGCAATCGATGTAACTTGTGTAAACGGTTAATAAGTATTAGCTTAATTTACCGTCCATATTATATTCGCCATCATCCAGCATCCAACAGCTTCAACAGCCAGATTGAGATCACCATCAATTTATCTGTAGATCCTCTTTGCAATCTCGCATCAAGTGAGCGACTTAAGTTGAGAGTTATTCGATTTTAGATATCACAGGTACAAAAAACAAAGCAAAACATGATACAAATAAAAAAAAAACAATCCCACAGAGGTAAAAACACAAAGTGCTCAAATGGTAAACAACGGCACGGTGAGGTGAACAAAAAATTAATCGAATATCTTCTCAAACAGGAAATTGATATAATTGGTCCTGCAATTATGGGAAATATTTTAGAAAAGCACTGGAGTAGAAAATTTGACAGTGTGCCATTGAAACTGTCACTTTGCAACCTGCATCCGATGACATAAATTTCCTGGTCACCACCACCGGCAGCCGTCAACCGTCAAACTACCTTCGCGTTTACCTTTGACGGTAAACTAACTACCGCTCGGAAGACCGACGGCGACGTTGACCGTATTTTTGATGGTGTCACGGAACTGCTGTGAATACCTTGTCCTGTCGCACGGACCCCCGAAATTCATACCTTAGAGAATCACCTGAAAACTTACTTTTTTTTCGGGAAAATTCCTTTTGTTCAGAATGGGGTAACAAACAAATACTGAAAGGGCCTGACCGATATGTAAACAAGCGTGGACAGCGAATGAATAGTCACTGGAATGGATGGGAAATTCGCCCCGAAAATTCATAAAATCTACACGAGTCAATAATCGCCGGGTGTGAGAAGAAGCCTAAACGATTAAATTACTAAATGGCACCTACTGCGAAACAGTCGTAGCGCATGTTCATAACTTCTTAATAAGCGTCGTCGGTGCGGTGTTGCGCGGCATGATGCGGTGATCTTGGCATATCAATATCAATATCGGATGCAACAACTCTCGATCGCGCCAGGTATGCACGTTGAATCTTACGTCTTGGTGATTGGTGCGGAGCAGACCGGAGTGTAAAACTGATCGCGACACTGTATTTCTTATAAGGTAGATTCGCGAACGAGGTGCGAAATGGAAAGAAGGAGGCAACACAATTACCAGAGATCGGTTGGCATCGTGCAATTTATGCAAACCATCCGTGCTGCAATTTATTGGGATTTTTGCATATACGTGTACGATCAGTACATGCTGAATATGGTATATTCCCCTCCACCTACCTGCGTAACTTGTTCACCTCTTCCAGCAGTCTCATTCGAAATCGATCTTCAATGAAAGTCTTATTTCACGTCGCAAACGATCAGATCTGATCGAGCCAACAGTCGGATCGAAGAAAAGGTGTTCCCCACATATAAAGCCCTCGCTTTGCTAACATTGTACGACGATCATCTTGATGATGAGCCGATCCAATTCCGATATCTTGAGATATGTCCGATCATCACGACGCATTTAGCAATTACATTTTAAACATTTTAGTAGTTTACGCGTCTCGCAATGGCAACACCGTTTTCACGTTTAATTAAAGCAAATGATGTGCTGATGGAAATATCATCCACGAATGAAGATCGTTCGTATGTATGTTGTTGGGGGGTTTTTTTTATTCTTCTGCTTTAAAATTGTAATGGAAAATCTTTACAATTTTGCCTGTGGGGTTCGAAACAACTCACCCTTAACTATAGAGCGTTTAATAAATATTTATTCTCGAATAATTGTGCGGCGGATAATTTTAATCAAATAATTCCACAGGAAGCGATGAGACCACCTTTAAGAAATTGATTTACAACGTAAAAGGGCAAGACATTGTTAGTTATTGAATGGCTTTACAGTTTATTATTAATTGTATGTCCTTGGAGTTGTTAAATATTTTATCAATAAATTTCAGTTGTGTGAATAAAGTTATAGATTTATAAGAAAACTAATAATTACTGGTGTATTTTATTTAGAATCTGATATGAATTTTGGAAATAGAAAATTTCTGTTACACGTAACGCATAATACGTTACACTTAACGCATAATGCGTTTCACGTAACGCATAATACGTTACACGTAACGCATAATACGTTACACGTAACGCATAATACGTTACACGTAACGTATAATACGTTACACGTAACGTATAATACGTACACGTAACGCATAATACGTTACACGTAACGCATAATGCGTTACACGTAACGCATAATACGTTACACGTACGTTACACTTAACGCATAATGCGTTTCACGTAACGCATAATACGTTACACGTAACGCATAATACGTCACACGTAACGCATAATGCGTTACACGTAACGCATAATACGTTACACGTAACGCATAATGCGTTACACGTAACGCATAATACGTTACACGTAACGCATAATACGTTACACATAACGCATAATACGTCACACGTAACGCATAATGCGTTACACGTAACGCATAATACGTTACACGTAACGCATAATACGTTACACGTAACGCATAATACGTTACACGTAACGCATAATGCGTTACACGTAACGCATAATACGTTACACGTAACGCATAATACGTTACACGTAACGCATAATACGTCACACGTAACGCATAATGCGTTACACGTAACGCATAATACGTTACACGTAACGCATAATACGTTACACATAACGCATAATACGTTACACGTTACACGTAACGCATAATACGTTACACGTAACGCATAATACGTTAACGCATAATGCGTTTCACGTAACGCATAATACGTTACACGTAACGCATAATACGTTACACGTAACGCATAATACGTTACACGTAACGCATAATGCGTTACACGTAACGTATAATACGTTACACGTAACGCATAATACGTTACACGTAACGCATAATGCGTTACACGTAACGTATAATACGTCACACGTAACGCATAATGCGTTACACGTAACGTATAATACGTTACACGTAACGTATAATACGTTACACGTAACGCATAATGCGTTACACGTAACGCATAATACGTTACACGTAACGCATAATGCGTTACACGTAACGTATAATACGTTACACGTAACGCATAATGCGTTTCACGTAACGCATAATACGTTACACGTAACGCATAATACGTTACACGTAACGCATAATACGTTACACGTAACGCATAATACGTTACACGTACGTTACACTTAACGCATAATGCGTTTCACGTAACGCATAATACGTTACACGTAACGCATAATACGTCACACGTAACGCATAATGCGTTACACGTAACGCATAATACGTTACACGTAACGCATAATGCGTTACACGTAACGCATAATACGTTACACGTAACGCATAATACGTTACACGTAACGCATAATACGTCACACGTAACGCATAATGCGTTACACGTAACGCATAATACGTTACAAGTAACGCATAATACGTTACACGTAACGCATAATACGTTACACGTAACGCATAATACGTTACACGTAACGCATAATGCGTTACACGTAACGCATAATACGTTACACGTAACGCATAATACGTTACACGTAACGCATAATACGTCACACGTAACGCATAATGCGTTACACGTAACGCATAATACGTTACACGTAACGCATAATACGTTACACATAACGCATAATACGTTACACGTTACACGTAACGCATAATACGTTACACGTAACGCATAATACGTTACACGTAACGCATAATACGTTACACGTAACGCATAATACGTTAACGCATAATGCGTTTCACGTAACGCATAATACGTTACACGTAACGCATAATACGTTACACGTAACGCATAATGCGTTACACGTAACGTATAATACGTTACACGTAACGCATAATGCGTTACACGTAACGTATGATACGGTACACGTAACGCATAATACGTTACACTTAACGCATAATGCGTTTCACGTAACGCATAATACGTTACACGTAACGCATAATACGTTACACGTAACGCATAATACGTTACACGTAACGCATAATGCGTTACACGTAACGTATAATACGTCACACGTAACGCATAATGCGTTACACGTAACGTATAATACGTTACACGTAACGTATAATACGTTACACGTAACGCATAATGCGTTACACGTAACGCATAATACGTTACACGTAACGCATAATGCGTTACACGTAACGTATAATACGTTACACGTAACGCATAATGCGTTACACGTAACGCATAATACGTTACACGTAACGCATAATACGTTACACGTAACGCATAATATGTTACACTTAACGCATAATGCGTTTCACGTAACGCATAATACGTTACACGTAACGCATAATACGTTACACGTAACGCATAATACGTTACACGTAACGCATAATACGTTACACGTACGCTACACTTAACGCATAATGCGTTTCACGTAACGCATAATACGTTACACGTAACGCATAATACGTTACACGTAACGCATAATACGTCACACGTAACGCATAAAGCGTTACACGTAACGCATAATACGTTACACGTAACGCATAATACGTTACACGTTACACGTAACGCATAATACGTTACACGTAACGCATAATACGTTACACGTAACGCATAATACGTTACACTTAACGCATAATGCGTTTCACGTAACGCATAATACGTTACACGTAACGCATAATACGTTACACGTAACGCATAATGCGTTACACGTAACGTATAATACGTTACACGTAACGCATAATGCGTTACACGTAACGTATGATACGTTACACGTAACGCATAATACGTTACACGTAACGCATAGTACGTTACACGTAACGTATAATACGTTACACGTAACGCATAATGCGTTACACGTAACGCAAAATGCGTTACATGTAACGCATAATGCGTTACACGTAACGTATAATACGTTACACGTAACGCATAATGCGTTACACGTAACGCATAATGCGTTAAACGTAACGCATAATCAGTTACACGTAACGCATAATACGTTGCACGTAACGCATAATACGTTACACGTAACGCATAATGCGTTTCACGTAACGCATAATACGTTAACAGTAACGCATAATACGTTACACGTAACGCATAATGCGTTACACGTAACGTATAATACGTTAAACGTAACGCATTATGCGTTACACGTAACGTATAATACGTTACACGTAACGCATAATGCGTTACACGTAACGCATAATGCGTTAAACGTAACGCATAATCAGTTACACGTAACGCATAATACGTTGCACGTAACGCATAATACGTTACACGTAACGCATAATGCGTTTCACGTAACGCATAATACGTTAACAGTAACGCATAATACGTTACACGTAACGCATAATGCGTTACACGTAACGTATAATACGTTAAACGTAACGCATTATGCGTTACACGTAACGCATAATACGTTACACGTAACGCATAATACGTTACACGTAACGCATAATACGTTACGCGTAACGTATAATGCGTTACACGTAACGTATAATACGTTACACGTAACGCAAAATGCGTTACATGTAACGCAAAATGCGTTACATGTAACGCATAATACGTTACACGTAACGCATAATACGTTACACGTAACGCATAATTCGTTACACGTAACGTATAATACGTTACACGTAACGCATAATGCGTTACACGTAACGCAAAATGCGTTACATGTAACGCATAATGCGTTACACGTAACGTATAATACGTTACACGTAACGCATAATGCGTTACACGTAACGCATAATGCGTTACACGTAACGCATAATCAGTTACACGTAACGCATAATACGTTGCACGTAACGCATAATACGTTACACGTAACGCATAATGCGTTTCACGTAACGCATAATACGTTAACAGTAACGCATAATACGTTACACGTAACGCATAATGCGTTACACGTAACGTATAATACGTTAAACGTAACGCATTATGCGTTACACGTAACGTATAATACGTTACACGTAACGCATAATGCGTTACACGTAACGCATAATGCGTTAAACGTAACGCATAATCAGTTACACGTAACGCATAATACGTTGCACGTAACGCATAATACGTTACACGTAACGCATAATGCGTTTCACGTAACGTATAATACGTTAAACGTAACGCATTATGCGTTACACGTAACGCATAATACGTTACACGTAACGCATAATACGTTACACGTAACGCATAATACGTTACGCGTAACGTATAATGCGTTACACGTAACGTATAATACGTTACACGTAACGCAAAATGCGTTACATGTAACGCATAATGCGTTACATGTAACGCATAATACGTTACACGTAACGTATAATACGTTACACGTAACGCATAATGCGTTACACGTAACTCATAATGCGTTACACGTAACGTATAATACGTTACATGTAACGCATTATGCAGAAATTTTTCTCTTTTATTTAGATGACGAAAGGTGGGTTTCATGAAACTTCTAGCGGCCACTAAATCAAATTTGTAGTATATTTTTTCAAAATTGAAATTCGCCCGCCAACAAAAAAAAAATCGAAAATTTATCGATAGTAAAATAAATTATTCTGACATTCAGTTTCTTCGTCACTTCCACACTTTTGAGTTTATTTCCAAAAGGAGAACTTCATGACTTTTATGAAGAATATAAACACTGGATTTTAATTCGTTCATAAAATTAATCCGCCAGGAAATCCCAAAAAAATTGTCGTATGAATTTCCAAATTATTGCCTTTTAATTGCGTTATAATCTGAAAACTTGAATTGTTTTTTCAGAAATTCTCACTTGTAAAATCTCTTCTTAAAAACTGCATATTCGACTTACAAACCACTTCCTGCCACTTCTTGGCGCATTTTGTCATCGCGATCGCAACGAATTACGTGACGTTAAGCTGTTCGCAATTGACTTCCATAACAAATACCGGGATGGTTAATCAAGCTCATTTTATTTCGTTTTTTTTTTTGGCTCCGAAAATTTTTTCACCACCTAAACGGTCATTTTATCTCGACTGCCTGGACAAAATGACTTTGACGGCCGCTGACATTAATCAAGTTTCCCGCGATTGCCTGAAGCGGCCAAAATTCCCATCGTCATCAACGTCCTCTTCATCATCTACTCGTGGCCGCTTATTGCAAATGCGACAATAAAACCTAAAATTTTTGGGTCGCCAAAAATCATCATCCTATCCTGTAGAAGCCATCCCGCTGAGGTGAGTCCCGTTTGGCCGCTATGCTCTGTCCTGTAAAATCGCTTGTGACTTGTAATATGTTTAATTAGCCTGAAAAAGTCACCGAAAAACATACATCTGAAATCTGATCAAAGATTCGGGGAGCCTGCGACCGCAATCTCGACCTGAACCTGGTCTTCCTACAACGTTTCCCTGTTTGTGGTCCCTCGATTGTACAAGGATCGGATCGTTTTCGGCATCGGTTCAATTTTACCCACAATTAGCGGGGTCGTGGCGGCATGGGAGATTCTCTGGAAGGGGAAGAGACGGCAGCTGGTGTGTAATTAAAAGTGGACGCGGTGGCGATTTAAATTCTTGGACCTCTATTTGATCAGCTAACGAACGCGCCAGAACGGAATATTCTTCTGCGCCTCTTGCGCCGCATTTTCAGAATTGGCCGTTCTCGCTGTCGTCGTCGTCGCCACCGCCGATTTTGCAGCTCATTTAGCCCGTTTATGTGAGTAAATGCGAGCTCCACGTTTTTTTAAGCAGTAGGATCCCCAATCGACAATGTCTTTAGTAGCTTTTTGCTTGGCAAATCGGTTAGAATTTGGTATGGGGACAGGCGTAGCAGCGGAGGACTGCCGACCCCGTCTTAAGTGGTTCTTGTTAACATTTTATGGCCTTCTTGCGAGGAACTGGATCGCATCGCATCGCGCAATTGCCAATTGGTATGGATGGGAATGGATAAATATTTAAAATTTCATATCACGCAGATAATAAGTGAATTATCAACGTGGACTTTGTGGTTCGGACGATGCACATTTATTTGCTGTAAGAATCTTGTAGCATATATTCGAGCATATCGTATTATTCAATGGACTGTGGGTAATGTTTTTATGTTGATTTTTTTAGGTATGTTGGTTTGTGGAATTTTCGAAAAAAGTCAAGTACCTGGGTGTGTTCAACCTGTGTGTGCTGGATGCAAAAAAAATGAAAATAAAGCTAAAAAAATAGAGGAAAAAATCCCGGTTACATAGTCTGAAATGTCTTTTTCATGTATTAGAACACGGAAAAGGGCATCAGGGAATCTTTGGGATGGAAAAAAACCATTTGAAAAAGAGCGCAAAAGATGCAATCACGGAAAAACGACGTCTTGTGTGCATCGATTACGTTATTTGGTTATTTTCCCTCGCATATACACGCCGATGATGATGCATTCCCACTTCGCCCCGTAAGTTGCTTCCTTAACACCATAGGGGCAGCTGGGGATTATTTTACAGTACAGTTTTATTTTATTAGATATAAATTTCGTCTATTTTCTGAACCTTTGAAATTTGAGCGAACCAATACCAAACCATATCTGAAAAAAGACGTTTGAACCGAACCAAAATCAAACCATTTTTAAAAAAGATGGCGGAACCATAACCAAACAAGATTTTAAAAAAATATGGTCGAACCGAACCAAAATCCAGAAATTTATTTAACAGGTTGTTGCAATATTTTCGAAAACGGTGAGTCATATTGAAAAATTTATAAAGGCAAAATGTGTTTAGAATAGGATTCTACATAACTCATCCATACACCAAAATCCAATTGGACCACTGCTTCCCCCCTCTCCCATATAAATGGAATACTTTTTTCCTATTTTCTGGAAAACTGTGCATCGTATCGAACATTTTATAAAAATGAAATGTGTTTAACCCTCCGTCTGACACATGAGTCTGGCCAGACTTTTTCGATTTTATTTTCTAATTCAATGATATTTCTAATTGAGATATGGACTTGAAATTCCAGGTACCTTCCTAAAATGTTCTTAGCTATCTATCTATAAAAAGCTCAGGACGAAATATGCTGTACAAGGATAATTATAAGGACGTTTTGGTGTACACATCGTATTCGTACCACATGAGTCTGGCTAGACTCCCTTACATCTCAGTACATTTGTATGTAAATATTTCGTTTTTGGCATGTGTTCAAACACATTTTTATACCTTGCAGTTGATTTTTTTATTTACTGTCGCAACTAATAGGCACCTTACACGTTCAATATATTGAAGCAAAAATATTGACCGTGTAAGGCAGGTCTAATGCAAACATAATCTACTTTTGAATGTTGTTTATTCGCTCTTCGACATTTCGGAGAACCAATGTGTTGGATAACGTCGAAAGGAAATTTCGTCTAGCGTCATTTCTTCAGGTGCTTTCTACTTCTGCGTTTTGCATGAAACACCACCAAAAATACATGAAATTGCATCATTTTTCATACAAATTGTTAGTGGGTCTGGCCAGACTCATGTGTTACGAATATGACTTTCCGGACATGTGCCAGACGGAGGGTTAAAATACGATTTCACATAACCGTTCCATACATCAAAATCCAATCGGACCACTTCTTTCCCCCTCTCCTATACAAATGGATTTTTTTAAACAAACATTTTGTCTGTCATCATATAGAGTATTTGACGATTGGCCCCTGCAATTGTAGCTTTTCATTTTTATTTCCTTTTTTTCACTTCTCTAACAAGTTTTTGAATTCTGTGAAAATTTGAAGTTCTAGTTCGGAATCTTCTTCTAAATGTGTAAAAAAATCTCAATTTACCGTCGGAACTTCTTCGCTCCATATTTCATTCTTGGCGCTTGGATTTTCGCCTCAAAAATGCTACTTAAATTATTGGAATTTCAAAAGCGGATAACGAAGTATATTTTTTCCGCTCCACTTAGCCCCAGTTATCCTTAAATTTTGAATCCTTTACACTACCCCATGTATCTCCCACATCCTATCCTAAACAACAATCTTCTCCTAAACTTCCGAAGCAAATGGTTATTCCCGCATGTCTTGTGTCTGGGGGATTTTATTTGTTTTAAACATTTATGGCAAATTTGCATTCTCAGCACACGAAGTTCCCGCCATCTTCATCGCGGTGTTCCCGATCCCAATTTCCATATCCAGCGACTAAATATGTGAAGTTTGCCGGGAATTCAGTGTAGTGTGGATCCTAAGCAAAAGATTCGTCCATAACATAATATGCCGGGCAGTTAGTCCATATCGAGCTTCGGAGTTCATGCGATGGCATTAAAATTGCATACCCAACATTATTATAAACGACCAGTCTAATTTATGTTTACAAACACAACAATCCGCGGCGACGTTGTAAAATGAAGTCGTAAGTGCTGCAAATTGTATAAAAAGTAATTCCATGGGGCCACCAATTCAACTGCTGGAGACTGCGGCATAAGGCTGCGGCGGCGGCGCGGCGATTCCATGTCCAACCAACTTGAGCGCTCAGTTCGAATATATGATCGTCCAAGTTTTATGATTTAGCACGATATCATTTGTGTCATCGATCGTTTTGCTTCCAACGATGACTTTTTCAAAAAAATGTTTATTGGTTCGAAATTTACCCGGCGAAAAAGTATGAAGGTTTTCGCAAATGTTAAGTGGTTGAGGACGGTTTGAAGAAAGATACACTTGGGTATGACTTACTATTTATGAGTAGATATTATTTATACTCGGGAGCGGATCTTTGGGCTGGACTTTCTCGTACAAATCGATCGTTTATCACGTACATTGTTTGAAAAACGCCAAGAATTTCCCATTTCAAATATTCACCTCTCGGTTACGTTTGGATTGCCATTTATTGTGCCAACAATTACTCGTCTTCCGTCTTGTAGTTATTCAACGTGAACGACAAAATTATTATGTGCTAGTTAAAATGTATTAAAATTCTGGAAAATATGCTGCGTTTATAAATTTCCTACATAATTTATATTCACATCGTTAAATTCTATTTATTTTAAGTTGTAATTTACAATATTAGCGGCCTTTGTTGAGTGAAAAAAGGATTAACCATTTGGTCTGTTGCAATTATTGTAGAACACTGTTATAATTAACAAGGTTTTAAAATACGTAGATTTTTAGTAAGGGGCTGTGCGTAAAATGAGTCTTGCTAAATTTCGACATTTTTGTCTGTCTGTCCGTCCGTCTGTCCCTGCTTTCTTCTGTCAGTCTGTCTGCTTGTGTATCTGTCTGTGTGTCTGTCTGTCCATCCTTTCTTCTGCCAGTTTATCTGTCTGTCTGCTTGTGTGTCTGTCTGTGAACACCATAACTTTTGAAGGAATTGAGCTAGACACTTGAAATTTTTATCATCTGCAGTTTTCCCTTGTAAATAGCAATGCTAAGTTCTTGAACTGGCAAAATCGGACCATTCCTCACCCCCTTCACCAAACAAACACACAAACAAATCAGTTTTTTTGTAATTCCCTCGAAAATTGTTAGTCTTATCGAAAAAATTATAAACCCGAAATGTGTCTGAAATAAGATTTCACATAACTTTTCCATACATTAAAATTCAATTGGTCCATTGCTTCTCCCCTCCCCCACAGATATTTAGTGGTTTTGTTCGATTTTCTCGAGAATGGTGCGTCGTATTGAAGAATGTTTGCAGACAAAATGTGTTTAAAATACGATTTTACATAACCGTTCCATACATCAAAATCCAATTGGAACACTCCTTCTACCCTCTCGCATAGCAATGGATTTTTGTTTAAATAAACATTGTGTTTGTTCTCATATAGAGTATTTGATGATTGGCACCTGACAATTGTAGCTTTTCCTATGTTTAAATTGGAAAAAAATTTGAACATTTCACAGATAAGCAGATAAAAAGATGCTTGTTTTATCTTGTAATTAATCAAAGCCTTTGATGTGCCTTGATATACTCGTAAGATCTAAAATACAAGAACATGGACTAAGGTGTTTTCATATTTACCTGTTTTTACAAAAAAAACCATCTCTCTGATGTTGGTCTGCTTGTTAAAATCACAAGCACTTAAATTCCAATTTAATGTAAATTCATGTTTCGTTTGATGCATTAAAACGGAATGACTTCTGGGAAATGCGTCGATCATCATTATTCAGCCATCAAAACGATTAGAAAAGGATCTTTCATCCTGCAATAAATCATTCCTGTCCAGATAATAAAATAACCAGAAATATCATTTGGACAATTTGAAATTAACTCTTTTCATAGTCCAGTAGATCGGTCTTGTCTGGAGTTGTGCTAGTTTTGATCTCTTTACGTTTTTGTGAACCACCTTACGATTGTTGTCCAAATGAAGTGAATTGAATTTAATACAGGAAGCATAAGTTTATTTGAGAATTTTTCACTTCAGCGATTACATGCGGGGATCTTAGCTACTAACTAACTACGGGTTACTCATAAAACTCTTTCATCTGCAAGAGCATTTGATACCCTTTAATAGTTCAAAACGATCAAAAACTAGTTTCCACTTAACATACGCTGTTTAACCCTTTGCTGCCATTTGGGAATACATTTCGGGTGCTTCGATCGTAGCTTCGCTTTTAGTCATAAAAATAGTTGAGTAACACTGTGTCGATCATGTGGAATTTACATGCCTACTTACATATAGACCAAGTGATATCCACGTAAATCGAATAATATTTATTCGTAATCAGTGGCGGAACTAGGAATTGGGGGCCTATCCGTGAAAATCTCATTGGGGCCTCCCTGTTGGGGAAAACCTTTTTGCTCACAATTGTAATCGAGGCCATAATCACGGTGTTCGGGTTAAGATGATACGATTCTACATATCTACTACGAATAAAGCTACACCCGACATCCTTGAAAAAATGCGCCGCAGGAGAATTTTTTTTATTGATTTCTTCGAAACACACGCACTGAGTTACAAATTTTGTCATTTACGTACCCGTTTATTTTTTTTTTATAATGAGGAGGCAAAGCCATACATCCGGGACGAAACTTGTATCTTGCGCCTTCTTTTCTCGTTCCCAAAAAATAATTTATAGGTGCCTGGACATTTTGAGTTGCTATCAGATGGAATATTTGTCTCAATTTAGTTTGGAATTATCTAAGCGAAATAATATCGAAGTCTAATTTCTTCAAAATTAAAAAAAATAACAAGAATGGTCCACATATTATCGGAAATTGCAAAATGAAATGCGCCGCAGTCACATTTTTATTGGTAGATTTTTTTCAAAACTAAAAACTGCGTAGCAGGTGAAAACACACATGACCTCAGAAACCATGCCATCTTGCCCCTCCCCCTCCCCCTTCACAATTCGGTCATATCGCCCTTCTGGTTACGCCTCTGCTCGTAATAAATTTTTCCACACGGATTTCATTTCGAAAATCATGTTGGAATAAAGTGACGGCAAAATATGATCGTATCTTGACTTCTTCACAAGAATCGAATGACTTCAGCGATAACTTGGACTGACATCCAAGCGAAATGACGCGCTCTCATGTCACGGGAGTAACGTCCGTTCTTGCACCTGAGATCATCGAAAGACCACAGACGTTTCGGCCTGGTAGATTCGCGGGACCCCAATTCGACATTGATTGATGACGTGTCAAAAGTTGTCAGCTTTTCATATAAAATTTGCATGACACCCGCAACTTACACGCCGCTGTGAGACTGTCAGTCGGAAAACCTCAAATCGCAAAAGATTCTCCAGCGGGAAAACAACATCGCCGAATTTTATTGGAAATTTCGAAATTCTTACCAGATCTTGAATGATTAGTCGAATATCTCTGATTGTCGGTGAATTGTTGAAACCTGCGATGACCACTTTGGTGGTCAATCCAACTCATCGTTTCAATATAACGACGATCATGTCCACATTTGGCTGTTGTGAAGCCATCAAAGGTCAATTGGATTTCGTAAATCTGATTGTGGCGAGGCGAGCGAAACCGTCCAGTCAGATTTTGAGCGATTTCACAGAATAAAAATTGCAACAAATTAATACAGAAAAACAATCGACGGAATTCTCTCAATTTCGAGATACGATCGATTTTCAAACAAATGATGATCAATCTCGGGTTCCCAAAAAATTGAAGACAAAAAAAATCTTAACATGTCTGTAAGTACGTCTCCACGTATGAAATATTCATAGGTAGAATGCAAACTCATTTCCTGCTTGAAATTGCCCGTAATTGCTAATCGATTTTGCGACCTGAGTAATCGTACCTTGTTAGCAATTATAAATTATGCCTTTTTTCCAGGTACAAATATTAGCATTAATCGTAGAGAAAGTTCCATCAGTGTCAGTGAAAATAAAAGGATTACTTTCATTTATTGATGAAAAGTTTTTTTTTCCGCATTGCGGTTTTGATTATTTGCGGTTTTTGAAGGTCAGAAAACACGTTTCGAATGATTAAATTAATTTTCCCACAGTTTTGTTGTTTTAGCACATGTGGTAGGATCTGACAAATTATTTCCAAACGATCCAGATTTTGGCTTCTTTTTTTTGTCGCTGTATAATAAATATTGGATCGGAAGATTTTGATTGGATTTTTTTTTAAAGATTTGTGGTTTTATTACTGTTGCTCAATTTAATCATTGGTGGATAATTTCGATCCTTTCAAGTGGTTTTGTTTTTACCTCGAATGGAATTTGGATAAAGTTTTGGTTACGTTCCGGATTGTGGTCGAGATAGTCCCAGATGTAAGCATATTGTATCGACGCCCTGGAAACAAAACGTTTGTCCCATTTTTTTCCAAATTAGTGTAATAATTTTTCAAACGCTAAAAAACCATTATTAAATTCGTACGATATTCTCGTTTGGCGGTTGCTTCAAAGTGCACTCAGAAAAATGGAGGCTAACTCGACGACCTACATACGGCGTAATTGGCCTCGGGCAGGAAAATTTAGCCTATGCGAGGCGCGCGTTCGCCTGCATGAGGGAAAGTAAAACTTGTGTTAACCTGCGGCCGGAGAAATTCTGAAATTAAGCCACGAGCAGGTGAAGTAGGACATTGGGAGCTGCACGAGTTGACCTTAGATAGGCATTTCGAGGATGTAATGTCATGTAATGGAAACCTCTGTTAGCTAGCTAGCGGTCAGAGTTAACCTGACAAAAATTTGACCTGGACATTTTTCTGAGTGTACGTTTTTTTAGTCTGCGGCGCATTTTTCCAACAATTTTCCACAAACAGCTTGTTATTTAAAAAAAATTTACCTGCGGAACATTGCCTTTTATCACCATTTCCGTTACGACTATTTATAAACCAGAAATGACTCCAAAAATTTAATTTGATTTAAACAAGTGGTCCGTATTTTGTGCCGCCTACCGTGCACACTTGTAATTTTTTTAAAAATACGATTTTTTCACAGCGTCCAAAGAAGTATTTTTTTCTTTTTAGTACATTGAAAAAAAATTTCTTTGTTTTTTTTTCAAATTTTTTATTTTATTGTCTTTAGGCGTTTTGTATCCGATTAATTTTGCTGAAAATCAAAAATGACGTCTGCCTCTCGCCAAGCTTGTTGATACTTTTTAGTCTTCTTTTTTTTGCCTTTGAGATATCGTTACGGACTTTTTGACTCCAGAATCGGAATCAGCGAGCTTTTTTTCCGAAAAATTTAAGGAAAAGGATAACTTTATCCATACAGGACGTTCCGTGGTCCTTACAGACTTATTAACGTCACAATAGGACATTTGCGTTTTACGAGGTTGTTCGCAGACCAAAATCCTTGAGTAAAGTTACGCGTCAACATTTTTCTCTCCACATTTTGACGAACTGGTAAAATTACGAAATTTTACGCCCTTTACGAGAAATTTCTGCGACTGCATGAATCCCCCTAGTATTTTTCCCGATTCCCTTTTTCAAATCGCTTTAAAATACACTTTTTTGTCTAATTTAAAAATATGATGCGCACACATTTTTTGTGGATTTATCATTCCCACCGTCGGGTATCAGTTACCATCTATTATTCAAATATTCATTAAGAATCTGTTTTATTTTTTCTAAGATGAGTGTTTGTTTTTATATCGAGAGAGCTATAAAGCAATTAACCAAACAAAAATTCTTTACAACCATCAATTATCCTATTTAAATATTTTACGTTGCTCTAAATTTAGAGAAATCTCCATCAAAATGTGGTACAATTTATTTAAATGTATCTGGGAGGCACAGCTAATAGCTGTCAGAAATTTATAATTGTATGGCCGTGAATTTAAATTCTAAGCTCTTCGAATGGACTGCGTGCATTTTGGGTTTGAATTGATGACAGATCATCGCCATAAAGGTTTATTGCTAAGAAAACGTTTTCCATAGAGGAAAACATTTTTATGAAAATAGCCAAACACCATTTTTGAAATGATACACCGTTTAACCTCAATAGGTAAAAAAACCGTCAGTAGAATCGTTTCCATTTTCGGCCAGTTAGATGAGTATGAATTGTAAACTTTTTTTTTGAAAAAAATAAACAATTTAACAACAATTGGCTCCTCCGTCTTCGTCAAACATCAGAATCTCGACACAACAATAAAGCATGGTGGGATGCATCCACAGAAGAAATTACTTTATCTACATTTATATATGTTTCGTAAGCCCACATACGTTCATCATAATGAAACATTTCTATGCTAAATTATAGAACTTATCACCATCGGAACCTCAACGTTCATGTCTTAAGGAGCCGCACAGTGTCGAGCCAGCATCGTTAGCATTTTGCCCTGTATTAATCCAAATACCGGGCACACTCTCCTATCCGTAGTATCTATAATAGAGTGCGGTTGAAGTTTTTTTTATATTTATTTATTTTTTTTTTGGCCACACAGTACACTATCATTTTCATGTCTTCATCTCGGTGAAATGCCATTTTATAAGCCCAGGAATCATCCATTCAGGCATCAGTCGACAACTCCACCATCACTATTAGTTGGTATATGGCCCGAAGTTCATCCACAGGTATCTATCTATCTACATAGAATAATCTAATTGTATCTTGCCCGCAGTATGTTACTTCGTGTATAATAAGAAGATAGTTTATATAAAAGTACACAAAGAAAAATTTGGGATGAATTTAACTCCAAAAGTGTCTCAATACGCATTTGGATAACTCTGACTTTTATCCATTTGGATGAACAACACTAACAGATAAATAAAGGAATTTATCAGATACTTTTTTAAACTTCACTTTGGTGTTTAAATTTAAACCATTTATGGTCTAAAAATTATCCATTTGAAGTTTGTGAAAAATCCTCTTGGAACTTGAAATAAATCCATTTATTTAAAATTACGCGAACCAAAACCCTACAAATGTTTGATTTTTTACCGCATGTGTGAGAATATGGAGGCAGATTTTTTTAAAAAAAAACACCATTTCTCTCTCTTTATGGCTGTGTTGCTGATTCATAATTTTTAAATTTTGTATTGATACTCTATATGATATATCATATAGGAGTTATATTAGATTTGCTATACTGTTTCTAACGCATCAAACCAATCGTCGGGGACAAAAATGACCTACACCGGGGTGTTTGGTCTGTCTGCCTGTCCGTCTGTCAGTCTGTCAGTCTGTCCGTCTGTCCGTCTGTCCGTCTGTGCGTCTGTCCGTCTGTCCGTCGTTCCGTCTGTCCGTCTGTCCGTCTGTCCGTCTGTCCGTCTGTCCGTCTGTCCGTCTGTCCGTCTGTCCGTCTGTCCGTCTGTCAGTCTGTCAGTCTGTCCGTCCATTCGTCGGTCCGTCAGTCCGTCCATGGGTCTGTCTGTCTGTCGGTCCGTACGTGAAAACCATAACTTTCGAAAGGATTGAGCTAGAGACTTGAAATTTTGTATAGTTACAATTCTCGTAAATGGCTTGGGTAAGTTCCTGAACAGGGAAAATCGGACCATGGCGGAAAAAGGGGTTTCCGCCATACAAACCAAACAGTTTTATGCAATTTTCTCGAAAACGGTGAGTCATATTGAAAAATTTGTAAAGGTAAAAGGTGTTTAGAATAGGATTTTACATAACTCAGCCATACATCAAAATCCAATCGGGCCACTGTTGTGCCTGTTTTCTCGAAAACTGCGCTTCGTATCGAAAAATTTATAAAGATGAAATCTGTTTAGAATATGATTTTACATCAGCGTTTCATCACTCCTTTCCCCCTCTCCTATACAAATGTATTTTTTAAATGAACATTTTGTCTGTCATCATTTAATATATATGGGCTGTAAACTCCCATTGTACGACAAGCCGGGCTTGAACCCACGTATTTCAGATTTGAACTCCAGTGACCATAAAATTTCCACCTTTATCCAGTTGAGTGGTGTATTGATTCCAGTTTCATCCTTTTGGACACACTAAAAATTTTATCCACCTTTGTGGAATTAAAAAAGTAAAAAAAAACTCAATACGGATTTAAAATTTAAAAAAAATCGGATGAAATCAAGTTCACACTGCCAAATTTTTCTGTGTGTACTTAGAACGATTGAAATCTTGAAGAACCGAAGTAAGGCGATTGTAATGAAACGTTTGAAGTTGGCGCCCGAATTCTGATATGAGTATTCGCAGCGGATCGCATCCGTTGTGTCGTGACCTGGTATCATAATTCTTGCACTACATTCGTCTTAATTGATAGTAACGACTTCATACATATGTCGGATGGATCTACATATCTACCTCATAGTATATATTTTTGCTTAGAGCTGATGTCGATCTGCTTACATTCTTCCTTCCACGGATCCAGGGATGGTTCAGTAAAATCACTCTTTCTGTTATATACTCTGGAAATGGCTCCAAAAGTCAGTCATTTTCATGGCATCTCTTGGAAAACTTCAACCGACCGGTGGTTGTGGCTATGACTGAGCTGAGGTGTAGGTCTAAACCCGTAACGAACCCAACTCCACTCAACATAATGTAATGTGGCGAAGAAAATTTCAATTTTTGACATTTGCATACTTTGTATTGTTCCCAACGGACCTGTCACTCGTTAGGTACTCATTAAGTTGCCATTAGAAAATGACATGCTGTAATTAGGAGGAAGTTTTTAATTGCTCGTTATTCATTAGCAGAACTTCATCATTTTGTCTCGTTAGCAAGAAGTTTAGATTTCCATTTTATCCCATGACGAAAAATATTTTTTGATATCTGACGTATGATGATTAGTCTGGCGCTCCGCCTTTAATACGAGAAAATTAGGAAACTTTTTTTGTTATTGTAGTTCCATGCGGTTTATCTGAAACAAAAAGCTAAAATGAAATATGATTTTATGATTCACTGAAAAATTTAAATCAGAACTTACAATCATAAAAAATTCTAGAAAAGGTAAAATATGTGTAAAATAAAGGTTTTAAAATACCCAAACCCTCTTTACCCCTCGTTTACCCCCTTAGCAGTAAAATTTCGAAAAACCCCGCCTTAGTGAGCGCCTACGTGATGGGTGGGACATACTGGTAAAAGTTTAAGTTTCTAGCTTCAGGGGTTCGGGGTGGGCGTTGATAAATCAGTCAATCAATCAGTCAGCCAATCAATCAATCGGTCAGTCAATCAGTTACTCAGTCAATCAATCAATCATTCAGTCAGTCAGTCAGTCAGTCAGTCAGTCAGTCAGTCTGTCAATCAGTTAGTAGTCAGTCAATCAGTTAGTAGTCAGTCAATCAGTTATTAGTCAGTCAATCAGTTAGTAGTCAGTCAATCAGTCAATCAGTGAATCAAACAGTCAATCAGTCAGTCAGTCAATCAGTAGAGTCAGTCAATCAGTCAGTCAGTCAGTCAATCTGTCAATCAGTCAGTCACTCAATCAGTGAATCAAACAGTCAGTCACTCAATCAGTGAATCAAACAGTCAGTCAGTAAGTCAGCAAGTCAGTAAGTCAGTAAGTCAGTAAGTCAGTAAGTCAGTAAGTCAGTAAGTCAGTAAGTCAGTAAGTCAGTAAGTCAGTAAGTCAGTAAGTCAGTAAGTCAGTAAGTCAGTAAGTCAGTAAGTCAGTAAGTCAGTAAGTCAGTAAGTCAGTAAGTCAGTAAGTCAGTAAGTCAGTAAGTCAGTGAGTCAATCAGTCAGTCAGTCAGTCAACCACTCAGTCAACCACTCAGTCATTTTAAAAATGTATATAGATGTAAACTAATATTTTATCATTCGGTTTATAGTATAAATAAGAAATCCACGTGCTGTTCACATCAGATATTCAGAAAAGAAGTAGTAGATGTTGAAACGGTCAGTAATTGAATACGCTTTCTGATACTAAAATTCTAGATTCCGTCAACAATAATTGAACAAGTCGTTTACCGGCAATAAAATTGTTTTTAATGTATCCTATCTATGATATCGAGAAGACATTTTTTCGTAAATTTCAATCGTAAATTTCTTAAATCAATCTCATTCCAACAGACGTTTCTTGAAAGTGTCGATTTTATCTTTACCGTAATCGTAAAAAAGATAAAACGATCTGTTTGTCATTATTTTCGACAACTTATTTTTGATCTATCATTTCTATTTTGTGACAATTTAATGTTATACCATTAAAAAACTGGGAAATACTCGGTAAATAAGATCGTATTTCACGCAGCAAGGAATCACCATCTGGTGACAATCATTTCATTACGTTTGCCCATAAAGTTCTACGAAAAAGTAATTTCAATTCAACGAAGTTTCCAATATCATACAAACTGATACGCAAATAGGATGGGGGGAAAAAATATAACCAGAAAAATATTAAAACGGCCAATAAAATTCACCTCGATGGGCACTTTAGAAGACCATCGACGGGTATTTCTATTTTTTTTTCTTATTCCCTCCGGCTCGGTCCGGGCCGAGATGATGGGTCCAAATCGATCCATGAAATATTCATTGAAAAGTTTTTCAAAAGTCCAAAGTGAAAAAAAAACACTTCTCTAAACGATCGAACGAATGGGAAAAAGGGAAATTGATGCCCGGCAATGGAGGAAAATCACATTTTATGGACACTTTTCTATCATGATACGAAGTAACATCAGGTCCAATATATTACCGGTAATTATGGGCAACAGTACGCGACGATCGATACATAAGGACAAACTTTTCGAAAAGACTTTTTGCCTCAACTATCTGAAAGTCATTTGTAATTTTGGCGGTTGGCCGATAAATACTTTGGGAGGAGTCGAAGGAAAAATCGAAAAGTCGTTGGAAAAGTCTTGTTGTAATGGGCAGGCAGGCATTAAAGACGGTGGTTATTCATTGGTGTCCAGCATCGTCTTGGCATTTTAGAATCCCATCTCAACGTGGATGGAGGGAAATTTAAAATATTATTAGTCAATAAAATTGTGATGAGTCCCATACGTCAGATGATGTCGTTTTGTCATTTTCCATTGTCGTTTATAGGGAAATGTTTGCTATTAAGGGGAAGAATGTCCAGTCCAGCGCCGTAATTGTAAAGAGGTTTTTTTTTGCTGGACATTTCTTCTAATGTCACTGGGTCTATCTTTTTCCTGGACATTTTTCTTAGTGTTGTTTTTTTTGTGAATTGAATTCGACGCATTCCCTGCATGACTTTCGGCGATGCCTGGAAGACATTATAGAGAGACTTCGGCTCCAGGGGCCTTCGCATTAAGTGCTGTAATTTATGCACAAAGATTGTGAAGGCAATTAGACCCCTGGCGGCGTTAAGTGAGACTCTAGCACTTAATAAATTTTAATAATATTATTTCTCGTCGTTTACTAGACTATGCGGATCGAGCTAAAAGTTAAAGTTCTTTCTATCGTCCCTGGTCCCTATTTTGTGTTAATGCCATGTGGATAGAGAAAGTATATATGCCGGCTAGCCTGTCGTTGTTTGCCTTAATCTATGAATGTTCCAGCCGAGATTATGCAATTTCTCATCGGAGAATAATCAAATAAACGTCCAATCCACTTGACCAGGAGGGGGTTTCTCTTCATGCCAACCCCATCATCTCCCTTTGCCCAATTCGAATCAAAGTTTGGCCATTATTCAGAAAGTTGTCCCTGTTGGAGCATAGAAAACTTGAACCATAATTATCAGTTAATGATTCAAGATATGAGCATCGAGACCATCATCGCATCAGAGCAATATTTAGATGTTCAATGTTTAGATACAAATATCTTATAGTGCTGCCTCGGAACAATTTTGGCATCCAATTCAAGTTTTTTTTATTTATATTATTTTGTTTTGTTTTTGTGACGGGTCTGGTATTTTCTGTGTATTCAACTATCCGATATAGATAGCGACAATTATGGACATATCGGAGGGAGTTGAAACTGAATCTGAATCGCTATCATAGTAATCGGCTAATATCGAGGCAAATTAAATATGCTATAAAAGAGCCATTCGCACTTTGCTAATGCGGACATAATTAGTTTTGAGGAAAACTATAGACGGAGAATGCTTTTCGTTTGATTGGAAAGTCAGCCCCCATGCTGATATCGGTCGGCCGGTTGGCAATACAAAATGATTGGAAGCATTTAGTTAAGTTGATTGAACCTTTTTTCCAATTTATGTATCGTTGAGAAGATGAACGAACTTGAAAGAATCAAACGAGAAAATCTTACTATGAGTGGTGTTTTTAGTATTGGTCATGGTGCCTGGAATATATAATAGTATAGAAGTCCGCTGCTAATTTTTAATAAATTTCAAAATTTTCTACACGAGATTCGATCAATTTATATCTATTTTGCAGCGGGAGTCAATTGAGTACATTCTGTGCAAATTGCGTAATCGAGAAAATGTAGAAATTGAACAGTTTTCCTGATTTGTTAAGGAAAAATTGAAAATTATGTAAGATTTGCATTTCTAAACAGCGAGTCGCTGTGCTATACATAAAAATTTTAATTTTTGGTACTTAATTTAGTTTTATTTTCGATTGCATAAATTTTTAATTGTGCTTTTAGCTACCTTTTGTCATTTTTCCACTGAAATTTTATTTCAAAATCAATTGAAAAGCGTACCTCTACATATTTTTTTAATTTTTTTTATTTTTAATCACAAATGCTAACCAAAAGTTTTTTGAGTGTGGTTCGGTTTTGATTCAAGGCTGAATTGGATTTCTGGTTTTTGGTTTCGGTTTTGGTTCAAAATTTGGTTCTGGTTTTGGTCCCTACAATTCTAAAAATTTGGTTCTGGTTTTGGTTTTTAAAATTTCAAAAATTTCAAAAATTTGTTTTTGGTTCTGGTTTTGATTTATTTCATTTTTAACGGTTTAGTGGTTTTTGGCTCTTACACAAGACTGGTAGAAGGCATATTTAATGTTTTTTTCGTACTAGATTAAAATAAAAAAAGTGCTGGACTCTAAATCCGGTCGAAAATAAAAGTAATAAGAATTTTTTGATCCTTAAAATTCAAATTTGAACCGAGCGGAACCAATAAAAGGAATTCTGGTTTTTGGTTTGGTTACAGGGCTTGTTTCAAAATTTGGTGTGGGTTTGGCTCAGTTCGGCCATCTTTTTTTGCATCTGGTTCGGTTCGACCATTTTTTTAAACTGGTTTGATGTTTTTTTTATTAGTTTGCCGCTTTGTCGTTTTCTGCGAATTGCAGCCATTTCTTATATCTCTGTAGTTTGTGGCATTTTGACCCATAATTACGGCTTTAAATCAAATATTGCGTAGGCAATTTAGTGGTGTGAAGTATGGTGGAGTGAATAAACTCAAAATTAGATTTTGGGAAACGGGTAACTCTTGATTGTCGTGTATGGGGTCCCCTAATATTCCTGTAAAATTTTTATTTTTGGGGAGCTGTTTTGAGTTTGCGTATTGGACTTCAAATTTGCTAATCAACTAAATATTGGACGCGTCAAGTCATAAAAAGCCAAAATCCTGAAAACAGAAATATTTGTAACTCCTAAACGGCTCAACCGATTAAGATCGAATCGACAATTTTGGGATATATTCTTAAAAAAAATCGGTTTTTGCGATTATCTCGAAAACTAACGGTTTTTCATTAGTTCAGCGTATAAGAAAAATCAAAGAAACTAGCATTCCTCACAATTTTGTCTTTTACCATTAACCGTTATCTTTTACCGTTATTGAGATAATTTCACTTGAAATTGCTTGCAACCTTAAAGTTTTTTGAAAAAAAAAAAAAACTGTTTAAAGAGAATTAAAAAACATAACAAAAGCTATAATTTCCAATCTGGCAATCATTGGAGACCCGTATGGTGATATTCGTATCAAAATTCGAACAGTTGTACCAAAATTCCACTTTGAAGTCAAACTTTCCAATAAGAATTTTTAAAATTTATTCCAATCGGATTTTGATGTATGGGAGTTTTATGTAGAATTATATCCTAAATAACTTTTGTTGTCGCATTTTTTTGATAAGATGCACCGTTTTTGAGATATTCGCAAAAAACGTTTTCGTTCGTATGGTCAATTTTTGCCCATGAACGAACTTCGCCTCGCATTTTACGAAAAACGGATCTGCGCAAAATTTCAAGTCTCTAGCTCAATCCGTGCGCCCGCAATCCGTGCCACAGACAGACAGACGGACAGACGGACAGACGGACAGACAGACGGACAGACGGACGGACATGCAGAAATTAATTATTTTTATCATTCTAAACACACTGGTGTAATTCATTTTTGTGTGTGATGACGGGATCTTGGCTTTACAAACGGTAAGGCAAAGTTAATATACCCTTTGGTTTCACCATACGGGTATAATTAGAAAATTCTATACATATTTATTTTCTTTGTAAATCGATATCTTTTACCATTATCGAGATATTTCTTATTTTGTAAAATAAAAATTCATGTTTTTCAATAACCTAATATTTTATTCGTCGGATTATAGTGTAAATTGCGCAGAAACGTTGATTTTGTATATGAAAGTTATCAGATTACTTTTCTAAAATACAAAAAAAAACTTTTGATCCATTTTTCGCTATTTTTAATTTGATATTATTTTCATTTTATATTAAAAGAGATTAATAAATGATAAAAGATATTAATATCTTTTTTACAGATGAGTTGATTGCACAAAATTTTTGCACAGTGGAATTTTTTACACGCTTCTAACCGAAATTAAAGCATTCACAAGAATATTTCGCAAGTGGATTGCAATTTACTTTTAAATTGCTTGCAAAACAGAATATTCAAATGGGGTTAATACTTTTTTCTCGTATTTCCATTCAAATCGTATGAAAATTAAATTTCCCTTGCAACATATTTGCCATGCAACCCATTTCCAGAACCATCTCAACATCCATTAACTGTGTTAATTTCAATACTGTAAACTGGGCAACCTAATCCCCTTTAATGGCCATTCCTTTGGCAAACAAACACAAAAGATATACTCTTGGAAAATCATATAAAAAAGAATACAAACTAATCGGAAAATGACACCGTTAAAAGGAATGTCCAGAATGTCATTTCAGTTTTAATCTCGACGTGCCTTCTCTTCATTTTCCAGAATTCTCCATCATCAACAATCCGAAATCTAGCACAGAGACCCCAATCCAATTCGGTCTGGTACCATATCTCGGATTCAGAATCAGATCCCGAGTAAACTGTCATCATCTCTATCTCGATATCCTAAAAGTCCTGTGCAAGATTTGCAATTAGACGATGGCGATGAGTGGAAACGCCATGAATTTCGTCAACCGGTCTTCCAAGTTTTAATGAAATCACGTTCTCACAGGATGTCGTTAAAGCTGTACAATTCATAGCGAAAGTAATGAAAGTTTGCCGTTTTTTGGGTCGAAGATGTACTTTTTATCCAGTCAACTGTGTGTAGCTGCTCAATTCTATACTACCACCGATAGATACCTTCTGAAACAACCGGCAGCAAAAGGACGAGAGGGGCAACGATGTATCTTGGAATAGATGAGGTGATTTTACACAAAGCACTACATAAAGGATATACGGCAGGTGAAAGGGATTTTCAATCTCAGCAGCAGAATTTCACAGTCTCCAATTTCCACAGTCTCCAAGCACGAAAAACAAAAGCATAATTAATAAGACAAGATAAAAAAAATCACCCTCGAAATGGATATACCTGAGCATTTGTGCAGCGAAATTCACCTTTGCTTGATCGCATTGGACGCGATCGCGAGGTTCCTATCCAATTTACTGCAGAAGACCACGACGGATGCGCTTGAATCTGGGCTAATTCCCTTAGTCCAGCGGTATTATAAGGAATTCTTGTAAATTAACTTATTCAAATGTGAGGTCCACCATGTGCAAAATTCCTTAAATGCAAAACTCCCCGAAATGCATATGTGAACAGGTCCCAAAGAGCTTCAAACACGTTTATTTGTCTGGTGCATCGCCACTTCCAACTTCAAGTCGATTCGCGGTCTTGCGGGGCTTTTTTTTTTGTGCATTCTCCAGTGTATCCGCCGCAGGAGCAATGCAATTCCGTGTGTACCAGCGAAACCAGGTAGATTTACGTTCATTAATACGCGAGAAGGAGGCCTCCTGTGCCGCCGCCGTATCCCCATGGCTAGTCTCGTATGTCCACCGTAGTTACATATTCTAAAGGTATTCTCGCGTTATGGCCCTCAACACATACTCGTCGTCGTAGGCAATATGCCAGCTGAAGGTTCGCGGAAATGACCCGTCCATCTGAACCCTGTAATTAAATTGTTAGCGCTCTGATGGGACGTCGGCAGACTCTTATTAAAATGTTAAAAACGTATCAGGTCGCTGACGAGCTCCTAACATAGCCTGTCAACGGAGCAGAAAATTATCCCAAATCTCTTATACGATGGAATAGTAGAAGGGACGGCAGACGGGATGATCGGTCGTTAGTAGTCCCATCGGGAGGTTTTCAATATTTGCATAAAATTCTCTCTAAAATAACCAAAATCACCCAATTGCGAATGTGATTTTTTTCCCCCGTAAAAAAAACCGATTGGGATGGGCTTTTAGGTATTAATTCTCCAATGGACTCTGTATGATTAAAGATGTTTGTTTTTCAGATACGCCTCAGCGAAATATCTTTACTTTAATAAATTGGGATTTGGTCGAATTGGAAGTTTTTGGGCTTTGTAAAGGAAGGACGCTAGGGAAAAGGATGAAGATTCGTTACTTTATTAATTCGCTGATCGTAAGACTGGGCAAACAGCCACTTGTTGATCACCTTTTACTTAATTTCCACTCAACAAAGTTTCGCTTTTAAATAAATTACTGTCTAATTTATAAAAATATATGAATTTATGCTGATTGGCGTCTGGCAGGTGGTTTTCATTTAATTAAAGAGGGGCCAACATCCTGAAATGTTTTTATTCTAAAAACGAAAGAGTCTTTGAAAAATTAAAAAAGTTTTATGAAATAACATTGCCCAAAAATACCCTATATTTAGGGCATTGCAGTTTTTAATATTTTTTATGGTGATTTTTATTTAGCTAATTGCAAAATATGAATATTTTGATAATTTTGCGCGAAATTTAAAAGGTAGGTGAGAGTTTTTCTAAATTTAGACCATAAACAAATAAAAAATTGGTTAATTTTAACACGGTTTTTGTCTTTTGTACAATCTAAATCAGATTTTACTGACAGCCTAATAAAATACCAACCACGATGAAGTGAATAGATAAAGTGTCGAACCAATCATCGGAGTCAAAAATGAACTACACCACGGTGGTAGGGATGATAAAAGATTTTGATTTCCGCTTGTCCGTCCGTCTGTCCGTCCGTCTGTCGGTCCGTGAACACCATAACTTTCGAAAAGATTGACCTAGAAACTTGAAATTTTGTGTAGTTGCATTTCTCGTGAATAGTTCTTGAATGGGCAAAATTGGGCACCATTTCCTCCCCCCTCTCTCATACAAACGAAACAGTTTTTTGCAATTTTCTCGAAAACGGTGAGTCAAATTTTATATAACTCACCCATGGATCGAAATCCAATCGGACCACTGATTATCCTTTCTCCCGTACAAATGGAATACTTTTTTCCTGTTTTCTTGAAAACTGTGCATCGTATCAAAAAATTTTTTAATATAAAATGTGTTAAGAATATAATTTTACATAACTTATCTGTACATCAAAATCCAGTTGGACCACTCCAAATTTAAGAAAACTGAATTTAAGAATAAATTTAAGAAAACTAAAGAAAAAATCATATCCACAAGAATTAATTTGAACGAAAAATCATGATTGCATGCAAAAAGCAAAAAAATTTATATTCGCCTTGGTTTGAATGAATTTCTTACATTTTATCGCATCTTGTTGAGTATTTCTTCTCAATGTTTTTTAGACCACGAACTAAAAGTTCTTGATGGTAAACAAATGTCGAACCTTGTCCATTTTGAACTTTATTTTCGTTTATTGTTCTTGGGAAAAACATTGATTCTGGTCGAATGGAATCAAATCGGATATAGAATCGATCGAAATTGGAAAAGAAAAACAACAACCTTCCAAATAAATTTTCATGTTGACCATATCTGGTCACTTTGTTTATGGTTAAATCGAGATCATGTTGCTGTTCTGATGTCTAAACAAAACTATTGTAAAGTGCTGACCAATTCTGTTTCTGTTTATTGGTGTCAGTGGCAATGGTAATGACAGTGAGGCTCCCCCGGACGAATTTTTCCATTTGACCGCTGCTCGATGTTATCCTTCACCTATAGGCAACATTTTATATTAGGGCAGCTAGCTAGATTTGTATACCTGTATATAAGATGATAGTCATAATTGACTAGAATTCCGTCTGACCGCATATCACTGGAAGATCCGATACCTACGTTAAAAATTCAAAAACTAAAAATGTGCGCGCGCGATGAAAAAAAAACGACAAAATAATGAACTCATGACACGCATTTAATTGTTATATAGAGTGCTCATTTGCCCCTAACATTATTGACAGAATCACGAAGAACTTGTTCTCTGGACATTTTGCGCCAAAGAATAGGATCATTAATTATTTTCGTGACTTGGCTGGTTTTGGTTTCAGTTCCAGCTTTCAGTTTTTAGTTTTCAACATTTGGCTTTTTGGTTTTGTCGGTTTTGGCTTGCATTGTGCCTTTTTGGCCAAGGCCTGATCTGATGTTCTCAACATTGAAATTTTTATGCTTAAAACCGACTCGTAGCACATCTGATAAATTCACAAAAATTTATGTTTCCATTGGAAGTCGGACGTTGTCGTGGCTATGGCGGAGGACAAACAACCACCACCACTGATTCCGTTTTGCCACATTTCTGGTTCATTTTCAAAAGACTATATCTACTACAATACATACCAGGTTAAGTATCTATAATACGTAGATTCCCAACATTCGGAAAGACGATCACAATGAATCCAATCAGAAGATGGCACCTTTTTCCTTCGACATTCAATTCTGTTACATTTTCCTTATTGTTGGCTGGCTCTGTTCTCGTTATGTCTCGGCTTCAGGGTATTGTTTTTGGGAAGGGCTGTGACTGCGACTGTGACACGTTCGGTAACATTGATCATGTTCTGTGCGATTTGCATCTAGATAAGCACAAAATTAGAGTTTCCTTATTCGTTTTTGATTACCAAGTCACATATATCAGTCGCGCACTATAAATTTTTTACAATTTCCATGTGGATTTTTTTTTTGCTTCACATCCATAACAAGGAATGAATGAAGCTCGCACCGGAATCTTTTTTCTACGATTTTTTGCTCTGACCATTATCACACGGTTGAAACAAAAGGTGAGATAAAGGTGCGAAGGACTAGGTCCACTGCGAGTTGAAAGATAGTCGAGGTGAAGCCTCGAGTTGAAAGATAACCGGGTTGGTTTTTTTTTGGTTTTTTGGGTCATGTTTCCTTGGAAAAGAACAAAAGGTACATCAGAAAGGATTAATAATTCGAACATAAGTTCGTAGGAGCGCATAGCATAGACAGGACCCACTATCTTATCGGTAGACATGGAAATTCTGAAATTTTTAAAAAATCGACCTTTTTTTGTTTGATGCGTTTGTTTTACGCCGTGACTGGCTGCGACATCTCACCGTCTTACTATTTGAATTGTTAAGAAATTGTTGAAATCGCGGTTTAGTTTTGTTTCTTTGCAGTTACAGTCAAACCGTAGAAAATGATAGGTAGAAGGGATTTTTGATCATAAAAAATAATTAACAAAAAGTATGTGTTTCTTAATAAAAAAACATAAGGCTACACTTGCCAAGGGGCAATCGTCAAACACTCGCTATGGAGGAAGACTAAATTTTTATAAAAAAAAAATATTTGTATGAGAGAGGGGTGAAGGATTGGTCCAACTGGATTTTGATGTATGGATAAGTTTTGTAAAATTCTATTCTAAACATATTTTGTCTCTATAAATGTTTCAATACGATTCACCGTTTTCGAGAAAATTTGTAAAAAAGCTTTTCATTTGATGTTTCTGATCTGACATTTTTGACCAGCATTTTTTGTTTGTATGGGAAAGAGGAGAAGGTGGCAAGGACGGAAGGAGGGAAGGAGGGAAGGAGCGAAGGAGGGAAGGAGGGAAGGAGGGAAGGAGGGAAGGAGGGAAGGAGGGAAGGAGGGAAGGAGGGAAGGAGGGAAGGAGGGAAGGAGGGAAGGAGGGAAGGAGGGAAGGAGGGAAGGTGGGAAGGTGGGAAGGAGGGAAGGAGGGAAGGATGGAAGGAGGGAAGGAGCGAAGGAGGGAAGGAGGGAAATAATTTCCGATTTTACCCGTTCAAGAACTTAGCCTTGCCATTTACGAGAAACGCAATTAAACAAAATTTCAAGTCTCTAGCTTAATCGTTTCGAAAGTTATGGTGTTCACGGACAGACAGACGGACGACTGATAGACGGCTGACAGATAGACGGACAGACAGACGGACAGACAGACGGACAGACAGACGGACAGACAGACGGACAGACAGACGGACAGACAGACGGACAGACAGACGGACAGACAGACGGACAGACAGACGGACAGACAGACGGACAGACAGACGGACAGACAGACGGACAGACAGACGGACAGACAGACGGACAGACAGACGGACAGACAGAAGGACAGACAGACGGACAGACAGACGGACAGACAGACGGACAGACAGACGGACAGACAGACGGACAGACAGACGGACAGACAGACGGACAGACAGACGGACAGACAGATGGACAGACAGACGGGCAGACAGGCAGACAGAAGCACTGACAGACGGACAGACAGATGGACAGACAGACGGGCAGACAGGCAGACAGAAGCACTGACAGACGGATATACAAACAGGCAGGCAGACGCACTGACAGACGGATAGACAGACTGGTAGACAGACGGTCAGATAGACGGTCAGACAGACGTACAGATAGAAAAACATTTTTGTAATAATGATCCAATCGACTCAGGAGTGCTTGAGAAATGACTTTTTAAGCAAAATTAAGAGGTCGAAATTTTTTATGAATACTTCATGATAATTCGATAAAGAAAGTAAAAAAATCGATTGCTCCCCAATTTATATTTATATTCTAAAAAACTAATCGTTTGCGCAATTATAACCTGACTAAAATTCTTTTAACTTATTCCAATAAAATTTATTTTCCAGTTCCATGGTCTTAAATAACTATCTAAGTTTCACTGTAGTACAAAGTAAGATAAACTTCATTTGAAAAGGACGTCTCGTCTTCGCACCTTGCTCAAAAACCCTTTAGCACTCTCCGCCTTATTTAATTGAACACGACACGGCAACTTGTCAGAAAAATAAAAGTCTCAACTGAAATGATGGGTTCATTTCAAATCAAAAGTCTTTGAGTTTAACGGCCCACCTGTCAATAAAGATATGAACTAAAACACCTGAAAGCGTCGACAATCGTACATCCATACACACATGGATAATTCCATAACACGTATCTGAATCGATGCCTTGTGATCGTCCTGAAACATTGGATTGATATTGTGGAGACTGGATATCAGTTTTTTTTGGTATTTCTTTGAATTTCAGTTGTTCTTTAGAGCCTAATTTTGATGCTGATCCGAATCTTGTTTGCTACTCGATCTGACCTGAACTTAAAATCAAGAAAACTTGAAGCAATGTGAAATTCACATTGAGATGATAAAAAAAACAACATCCAGTCTGAACTAATAAATTTAATTCTAGCTCATTTGGTGGAAACCGCCGAAAGTCCAGCAGCGCCAAAGACGCCAGCCGCGCTATACCTCTCGAGATGTGAAAAATTCCAGATTTTTGAGGTGATTTTTTTCTCAGACATTTCTCGAGAACGAAATCCACCTTTTCTCGACAATTTTCGTTAGTTAGAATTCGAGAGATTCCGTATGGTAGATTCTTGAAGGGTAAAAGCGCGAACAAATATAAATTCCTGATAACCAAAAGGTTGTCTTTTTGGATGAGGTGCTCGAATTGCCCAGCGATCTTTGTTTTTATATGAATCTTGGGATTCGTCTTCTTTATGAGGACAAGAGAAAAAAAAACTCACAATTCGTTGTGGACCTGATACGATTTTCTAGGCTCATTTGACGGTCAATATTTCAGAATTTCTGGATATCATTCGAATTGGACTGGACTGGGACCTGGGACATGTGATGCAATCGAGACCTGCGTTCCTCCTGTGTTTTGACATAAATCTTTTTCTCATTTCTACCTGTTCATTCCAAACACACACTGGTTGTTGTTGTTTGGTTTTTTTTCTGATCGTTTCTTTGGTTTTCCATCAGCCTCCTCGGATCTCAAGGTTCTCAAATTCAGTCAGATTTCTTTCAGTCAGAATTTTTGTTTCAACGTCTTGACTTCTACCTACCTACCTCCACCGATAAAACGTTTGCGTTGTCCATTGCATTCGACTCGCTCGATCAATCCTCGGAAACGTTTCCCAAATCCCGTATGCCGCCCGCCCGCCCATGATGGACACAGGAATACGTACGTACATCTATTAATTCACCATGAAGTTGATAATCAAATAACCAATTAAGATAACCATGTGTGAAACTTTATACAAATTTTATGAAAATTTATTCTAATTGCTTGTGACATTGAGATCCTCCAGCGCTCTCGATCATCGCCGGGCCCAGTGGTAGCGTGTCGAATGTTTTGGAAGGAACGGAGGCGGCGCGGCGACCAATTCAATATCAGGTATTCAAATTCAACGTACCGGAGGGGGTTCGGCTGTATCGCCGCCGCCCGGTCCGGTGGTATTTTCTGTTTGAACGACTTGATCCCGTCTTGATGGTATTATAAACTTCTAAGACGCATGAAATTAATTCTTTTTTAGTATTCATTTGGTTCAATTTTTTTTCGTGCTGCTGCTGCTGCCGCTGTTCTCGGAGTGGCCAGGTTGTCTTTGACCGGCCCCAGCGAAGAAGTTTCGGCCGTTAACAATTTTTTTTCTCACTCGTTGATTTGTTTATTTGTTGTTGTTGTTGTTGATAGTGCTGGTGATTTTGGGCAATGGGCACCCATTTTGATTATTTAAACGGATTCATTGTCGTTAAATGGGCTTATGTTCTGTGATACCCCCTTAAACAAGACGGAATAATGAGATCTGTCACTGATGTGTAAACAAGAGATTAGCATTAGACAACAGTGCATGATGCCGCGACTTTTAAGTAACAATTCCATTGATGGCCTGTTACGGCAATAAGTTCACGGATTAAAGATTTCACGTCCGTCTGTACATTTCCCCCTTAATATACGTGTAGTATGTTTCACATAAGAACAACAAATCGACACTGTCACTGTCCGACTGTGTCTAATGTGTTTAAGTTCTATTGTTGATTTTATTCATCAATTCACCTGATGATTGTAGTACTATCTACTATGTACACACTTGACCAATAAATTCATAAAATAATAATAATTATTATTTATTGTTATTACAGCATTATGTTTGTTATTTTTATGCTGCTATTCTTACACGAAACTTGTTATGCTTCTTCCTGTTACTGATTTGTTGTCATAATTTATTTCGTTATGTCTTGTCTGTTTTTGGACAGCCAGCGATTTTAGCACAAATAAATCAGCGTCGATTCGCTTTATGAGCTTTTTGTTTTTCATAAAGTGATTTTTTTTTAATTCGCTGCTTTCGACGTTCATCCAGTTTTGTGTTACGCGTTTCGCTGTATTTTTCACGTATAAGGTTTTATTGGCTTTAAAAGAATATTTTACGAGCGCTGTAACAAGGATTTTGCGTTAAGGTTTGTTAAATTCCTGTGTAATTTGCACCGATTTTATGATATTTAAAAAACATAAAGACGAAAAATGAATTTTTTAAGGTGAGGCGATGAGTCGTTGAATCCTGATAAAAAAAATATTCTTGTTTGTCTCGAAGCAAATCTCATTTTCGACAAATATTGATATTTTAACAACCTCTGCTTCAGAATACTAATTGGGATACTTTAAACTACTTTTGTAAGAGCAGGCAATAAATTATCAAAAATATTAAAAATATTGAATTTTTCAAAAGGAAACATAAGAAATACTACAATTGCCTGGAGGTCAAAAGAACAGACACAATTTTTGTAAACAAATCCATTCGTGTGGGAGATGGAGGAATGGGTGTTTCGATTCGACTTTGATGTAGGGAAGAGTTATGTAAAATCATATTCTAAACACAGTTTGCCATATAAATCTTTCGATACGGCTCACCCTTTTTGGAGAAAGGCATTTATATGGCAGAGGGACAAAAAATGGTCCGGTTTTCCCCGTTCAATAACTAATTGCTGTACGCTATTTACGAGGAATGCAATTGTAAAAAAATTCAGGTCTCTAGCTCAATTCTTTCGAGAGTAACCCCCGTCGCACACTTCACCTAAGCGAGCTCAACTACGTGAGCTAAGTTTCTCGCTGAAAGTAAAATCCTTAGCATTTGCATTGGCGACCGCACACTTCAGCGAAACTATGAAACTACATCGCGTAGTCATGGGATACGCGGACTAAGCTCGCTCGCGTAGTTCAGACCTCAACTACGCGAACGACTTCGCTGGCATCGCTGACACTCACATATAAATATTTTCGGCGTTATACAGTGTAGAATCGGTGTTTGCAAAAGTGTAGTATTTTGTGGACATAAAAGTATAAGGAAAACGTGAAAATTGAATTCTTTTGCGGAATATTTTCAATCGCGTTAAATAATTTATATCTAAAAATGGCTGCAGATAAAGTGGAAAAATGCATATATTTACCGAAAATATCGCCGCGTAGCTTAGCTCAAGTGTGCAACGAGGTGAGCTAACCCAGCTAGGCTATGTAACTATAGCTAGCATCGCTCACATAGCTTAGTTGAAGTGTGCGACGGGGGTAAGGCCCGCCTTACACTTGAGCTAAGTTAGCTCAGCTATGTGCCTGTTTCGAATTTTGCCTATTGAATTTGTTGTTTTGTACCAGTCACGAAAAGTGACGCGTCTAAGATAATCGACCTATAAATCTTTGATTCTCATATAGAGTATAAAAATTGGGTTTAAAAGGAATTGTTTTTAGTTTCAAACAACTTTTACTGAATTTCAGGATTTGTGGCCTCTAGGTCACTCTGGTTCTCAATATTGCCACAGTTTCTAACCCTATAAGGTTTTCCATCCTATTTTCGATCCTTTTTTCGATCCTTTTTTCGATCCTATTTTCGATCCTTTTTTCGATCCTTTTTTCGATCCTATTTTCGATCCTTTTTTCGACCCTATAAGTTTTCCGTATCCGCCACTAGAATAGTGTGTCTAATATATAGAAAATACGTGGAATGCATCAAAAATGCTAGTAAGGAAATCTATTGATCGCTAGAGGAGGAGTAGTGTGGGGAAGGGAGGGAGCGTCGATAAAAATCAATGAAGCTTTGTTTAATGTGGGCGCATCTGCGAGCTGTTTGCAAACTGCTGTGTGTACGCGGCATAAGAACTCGACTTGAGTACTTATAGCTCAATTTTCCCAAACCTCAAAAGGAAGACAAAAAATTATTCAGTCAACCAGAACGATTATACTTTTTGTGATTCACAATTGAATCATTTCTGATGAAGCTCAAGGCGCCTGGATGCGGATTGGTACGCGAGCGAGGGTATGAGACATAGTTTCACTATTTAACACGTTCATGATTAACCGACAAGAAATATGATTGATTAATCACGAAAATTGTATACCTACAACATTTCGTTGTAGCCCTACAAGGTTTGTGGTTGATTGAAGTTTTTCATGATGAAAAAACAAGAATCATAATATGTCGGAACAATGGTTGTGATTATTTTGGTTTTAATCACGTTTATTCTTGTATTAACCACGTTCATTGTTGCTCGAAAATGTCGTGATCAATGTGTCACGAATCCGTATTTAAATCAACTACATTCGTGTTAAAATCAAACCATTTCCGTGATCTTTTAGTCAACCAATGAGTTGTTAGTTGATTTAATCACGTTGCATAGTTGATTTAATCACATTCGTAGTTAATTTCATAATTTTCATTACATTGTTGGTTAATCATGAAACGCAGTTAAATAAACCAATGATTTTTCTCTTCGTACAGGTCTTGCCTAAAACTCCAATTTTTAAGTATGTGATATAAATAAACAATTTACCAACTTCAAAAATAAGAACCGTTGAAGATAAAATTTATTCTTAAAATTAATGAAAAAAAGAATCTATTGGAAACACTTCATGTAAGAAAGTCATGCAACGATAGTTTTTACCTTAAAATTTCAGTTACTTTAACAAATTTATTTTTTAAACATGAGTTTCGAAAATCCCACCAACGATGAAGTGGAACACTTCGGATTTATTTTCAGTTGAAGAAATACTCAAGCATCACGACTGCTGTTATTTCCACCAATCATAAGAAAGTAAACAGAGGATTTTTTTTTATTAAAATGAGGTCCAAGTGAAGTTTGGAATTTAAATTCACATAATTTACATTGATTTTCGGTCGTTAACATTGTTTGCCATGGAAAAAAGACCCCAGCAAAGAAACGAAAAAAAAATAGCAACTAACTTAAATAAGAAGAAAAGATCGTGCAAATAACGACATGGACTTTATAAGTTTTTAAGATCTCTTTGCTTTAGCGAATTTTAATCACTTTTGGTCTTTATCTCATTGGACTTAATGAATTTCTATGTGAACTTTTACATTAAACTTATGAATACAATTTCATAGTGAATTCTTTCTTTGCGAAATGAACAGAAAAAAAGAAAACACAATTATGAAATGGAGAAAAATATTTGTTAATTCCTTTGTTCTAGGCCGAAAGTAAAAATCATTCTCCAATACTGATCATTATTTTATCAATTTTAATATTCAGCACGTTCATCTCGCATCCATCTCAAGATGAAGTACTCAATTTATTTAACAAGGAGAGAATATTTTGGCCAAACGAATAATGTTTTTTTTTTTACTTCTACTTCATTTCGTATTGTTAGTTATTCATTCACCTGTCACTCATGTTAATTTCAAAGTCTATCTACAGCGATTACCCTAGTTATACATCGAGATGTTTAGGCTGCTTTAAGATGGGATTCAGAAGAGAAAAAAAAAATTACTGAATCGAAAGAAAGCCCTCGATACGACGCGACGCGTTCGACGGTCCGAGCAGCGTGACTCTTCAACAAGTCAGGTGAGCAGCTGAGTACTAATGATTGAGTTGACCGGGCCATACCTTTCTATATTTTTTTTGGGATTACCCGCGATATCCTCAATTGCCCCTCATCCGGAGCCCTTGATGGTGTTTTCCACTTTGACAGGCAGTACTCGTTTATGAGAGAATCTTTAGCACGACGAACGAACGATGTCGATTGTGATGGGCAGGTGCAAAATCAGCCAGTACTTCACATTGAACTTGCACGCATTTACAACTACTACTACTATTTTTGGTATCGAAATCAATTCCGAAACGATGGATCATATCACGACCTCCATATCGAAACTATCATCCGTCATTGGAGCCAAACTGTGCCGATCCGTGCCATGCGTCCGATGGAATATCAAATATCAACTATGTGAACTCACCTATTTAGCCGGACAGGTAGACATTCATTCGAGTATATATCATTTATCTGGCCCATCTATCCAATCACAAATTCTACGGAATTCTCGTCATTTTATTCCCGATGGTTGGTCATCGGTCGTCCATATAAATACTATACTGCCTCATCATCATCATCATCATCTTCATGAGCATCAATATCGCCAACATTATTCACATTCAGCATAGGTAACTTACTCGCATCGTGGATATAAGTGGAGAGATGTCTTCCGGCATCGATGTTGATGGCCAGCGAAAAATTGAAATGAGGCCTCCGAAAAACATTTTCGGACAACTTGATGAATGAGTCTGACAATGATGCCCGCAAATCACTGATTCGCCGATGATCAAGGAGGCCAGGTGTAGAGAATGCAGCGCCGCCGCGTCCAAAATGAATTTCACGGTCTTTATTAGCGTATTAGGAGTTTCATCACAAAATTAATTACAGGTAACAGAACGCCCTACTAAGAGCCAAGTGATTAATAACTTTGGTATACACGAACGAATGAACTGACTCTGGCTCTTCCGATGTCCCCCCTCCACGGCCAAAGTCAAGTCAAATCAAGACTGAAATTGAGGTAAATAATCAGAATCAAATAGAAATCTACATACAAACATGGAAAAAAAAATGGAAAATTATACGGGTTTCGCAGACGGATTCTCTCGCATCAACAACAGCAAACAGCAGGGCAAAAAATTACAGCAAAAAATTTTCCAAAAAATTCTTGCAAAGTTTCACCTCATTATGATGCTTAACGGGTTAATCGCGAGAAATATTTCCCTAAATGAAATGTGATTCAAATGGATAGATTTTTGGAATTTTCATAATTTCTGTGAGGAATTTAATTAGGCTATGGGAAGGAAAATTGATTTCTCAAATTGTTGATTTAATTGTTCACTAAGGAAATGATTTTTAGAAGTTTCCAAAATTATTTGAGTAATTTCTTATACATGTCTCAAACACTTTTTGTTAAAATAGCGACCATTGAGGCGTTCATAACTAAAATATGTACTTAAAACTTGAAAAGAAAAAATCGTTATTATAAAAAAGTATCTATCACTATTTTTTTGAAAATTTTAAGGCTTTTTAGTAGGGTAACCATACGTTCCGGAATGGCCACTATTATCCTCAAGTTGTCTCGACATCGCGGAGACTAAACTTTTGTCCCGGGACCATACAATTTCTTAATCCCTAAAAAAAATTAGTGATTTATAATCACAGAAAAAGTAATTTTTTGAGCACTAAAAAAATTGACGTCCAAAATATTCCATCAGAAATTAAAACTTCTACCGCATTTTTCTTTAAAAAAAAATTCTTCTGCGGCGCATATCATTATATAGTTTGCAATAGTGGGGCGTTTGTGTCTATAGAGTATTCAGTCTAACCATCGACTTTTGATAGATGAAAAGTTCTGCTAATATGTCACAAGCGGAAAATGGTGGTCCTATTGGATTTTGATGTATGAAACGGTTATGTAAAATCACATTCTAAGCACATTTCATCTATATAAATTTTTCGATACGTTGCACAGTTTTTGAGAAATCGCTTAAAAGGTATTCCATTTGTATGGGAGAGGGGGGATGCAGTGTTTCGTTTCGATTTTGATGTATGGAATGGTTATGTAAAATCCTATTCTAAAGTCATTTTACCTCTGTGAATTTTTCGATATGACTCACTATTTTTGAGAAGATTGCAAAATACTGTTTCATTTGTATGAGGAAGGGGGAAAGGAATATGATCCAATTTTTCCCGTTCAAGATCTTAACCTAGCCATTTACGGGAAACGCGTCTGTGACAAATTTCAATTTTCTAGCTCAATCCTTTCGAAAGTTATGGTATTTACGGGCAGACAGACAGACACACGGACGGACATGCGAAAATAAAAATATTTTCTTTTAAACACCCCAACACCCTGGTGTAATTTATTTTTATGTCCGACGATTGATTCGATACAAACTACTAATCTTCTGTGGAACCGAGGCATCTATTAGGCTGAATGTACTATAAAAGTTTTGAGTAATTTTTGTAAAAAAACAAAAATTATTTAATGAAATAAGAATACCGCGCTCAAGGAAGTAATTTCTGAGGAAAATGAAAATTTTTTGATTAAGAAAGTACAAAACTAAGGCCTGTTTCCGTGTACTATTCTTAAAAAATTTAGTTGAGTTACCCTACTTTAACCGTAGAAGTTCTGGGACTTAAATTATTTAAGTTGAACTTAAGTTGCTAAGTTTAGTTGGTACAAATGGCATTAAGTGCTAAACTTAGCAACTTATGTTCAACTCAATTAATTTTTACGTTTTATGTAGGCTAACCAGGACTTAATTTTTTGAGAAGAGTACACGCAAACGGACCTAAGATGTATAGTTCCGGGACAAATGGTTGGTTTCCGGGACGCCGAGACAACATATCTAAATCCTGGAATATCCCAGCTATTCCGGGATACTGGGCCACCCAGAGAAAGGAGAAAAATTTTGAGTTGTCGGGAAGGAAGAGCAAATCTATAAAAAGCCATTAGTGATTAAAATATTTCTCAAATTTTGAATTATGTTTGCTCAAAATATCGGAGTTATAAAAAAACATGACAAAAGCTATAATTGCCAATCTGGCAATTATTGAAAGCCCGTATGGTGATATTCGTATCAAAATTCGAACAGTTGTGCCAAAATTCCACTTTGAAGTCCAACTTTCCAATAAGATTTTTTGAAACTTATTCCAATCGGATTTTGATGTATGGAAGTTTAATGTAGAATCATATCCTAAATAACTTTTGTTCTTGCACTTTTTTGATAAGATGTACCGTTTTTGAGACATTTGCAAAAAACCTTTTCGGTCACTTTTTGCCCATTATCGAACTTAGCCTTGCATTTTACGAAAAACGGATCCACGCAAAATTTCAAGTCTCTAGCTCAATCCGTGCGACCGCTATCCGCGCCACAGCAAGATTCAATTTTTTTATCATTCTAAACACACTGGTGTAATTCATTTTTTTGTGTGATGACAGGATCTTGGCGTTACAAACGGTAAGGCAAATCTAATATACCCTTTGGTTTCACCATACGGGTATAACAATCTAGTAAATTTCTTTTACAAAAAACTCTTATATAAAAAAATAATAATTCCTTTGAAAATAAAGAAATGATGAGATGAATCACTTTCCACTATAGTTAGTGTCACAAATTCGCTATCAAATAACTTGAAACTATCAACACCAAATTAACTTCCAACATAAAGCTGACATCTACAATTTAGATAAATTCTTGTTTTTTTTCTCTATTCTCGTTAATAATTCAATATTGTTTCATAATATTCAAAAAATTATGAGCTAATATAAACCGATTGAATATCATAGCTGATGACTTTTTTAATATTTTTGATATTTATGTGAATTCCAAACTTGATTGACTTTAATGGTTACCGGACGCCCATGATTATTTCGATAAGCATCAATTATGGATGAATTTTCGAATATTATCGAAATGAGTGTGAAAATTATAATTTCAACTTTATCTGGTAGCCAGCCAAGTCTACCCCAAGAAACAATTTATGAGACAATCAATTGAAGACAAAGAAATTCAACACCGGACCGTAACGTAAAGAAATTTGATAGAAAAAAAAACACACGCATTCTGAATTTTAGTTTTTAATAGAACCAGGGAGTTTGGGATGTTGTTTTTTTTTTATATTATAGGAAATATTGAGACTGGAAGTGGAATTGGGATTGAACTGAAACGGAGACGTCCAAAGGTGATTTTATTATTGAAGGAATGTTCTTAATATTAGATTTGCTCCATGTGTATATCGGTATATCGAATAATGTTTAACCATCGTGAGGCTAAATGAGCTAAAAATTCAAGTACAGGAATATCGTTTGATTCACATCAGTATAATGGCTTCCTCAACGCAGTGGGTCAGTTGAGCCTTAATAACTCTTAATAAAGGCCGGTGCGTTTCAAGATCGCAGCGTGGTGCATTTTTCAAAACGAACGAACGAAATTCGAAACTGTTTGGCTTCTGTTGGACCGTCCAGATTGGTAGGCAAAAGTATCCAAAACGGCCAGTCAGCCACAGGTAAGACTAAGGTGTGGGGCCAACAGGTAACCAACAAGTATATTCAGATACAGATTTTTTCCGAGTCTCTCACAAAACATTCGTCCGTTGAGCAGCACTACAAGACAAGATCCGAATTTTCGGATGACTGCAGAGCGGATCCAATATTATAACATCAAATGTTTTGAGTTCCGTTAATTTATACATCAATCCGTGAAAATCGGCAAAAGGTAAAACTTTAAATCGAAACATAATTAGCGTCTTGGAATTCTTGGCTACCGCTGACTTTGATTTCGATTAGTCTATATAGGAAACGAGTTGCGGAAACAATGAATCGAGCGGTATCTCCGATATTATTTATCCCTTGACAATCATAAATTCGATAATGTCGATATGTGAAAGCATACAAGAAGAAATAAAGACAAACTCATATATTAAATATTTAATATTTCTTCCTCACAATGGGCGCACTGGATCGAAGCATCAGCAGCAACCTAAGACGCAAAACGAATTTTTAAATGCTGCATTGGATCTTCTGACCATCGACAGATTGAAGATTTCAAAATTCTTTTATGTGATTTTCGATTGAAGCGAGAAATATTTTTATTACATGTCGAGATCGATTCGACAGTTAAATGGTACCATAATATCCGACAAAATGTCGATGAAACAATTCCAAATTGTGAATTAGTTAGTCGTCGTTGAACGTTTATTGGACAAAAAGTGGGTAATTTATATTGGAATATCGAAAACTTAACAGCCATCCATCTTTGTATCGAATTTTAAAATACATCGAAAGGAAATTTGAAAAAAAAAAATCGAATATAACATAAATTTTTAAAGGTTTTCGACCTGAAAAAAAAATCTATTAAAACTGAATGTCTTCTTAAATATTTATCGGTGGCCATCAGGAAATATTTTTTCTTTGGAAATATTTACAATCTAACAGTTATGGAAATTCTGGGTTATATGATTTGATACTAAAAGAAATGGGTGCAACTCTAGTAAATACATATTTTTTTAAGGCAAAAGTACCAAAAAATTGTGATTTTATAGAAGACTAGCTCTTGGACCCGTCGTTGCGGGGTTAAGGTTCTTTTTTTTTTTGTATAAGGCTTAGAAATACTTTTTTTCAGATATTTTCAAGAAAAAATTTGGAATTCCAAAATTTCGACCCCATTATTGACCCCAAAAGTTCCCTAAAGCTATTATCCCACATAAGTTCAAATGTTTTGAAAATTGAGCTTAATATGATAAATTGGAATTTTTCATTGGTAAGAGAGAGCTAAATATATTTGTAAGAATACAGGGACACGATAAACTTCAGAATAAAATTGTACTAATTTAAGTTGAAGGAAGTTTTCGAATTTAAGACAAAGTAGGCGAAAAATTGACGGTTGTCTTTCAAAAATTTTATTTTTGACCAGCAAATCGCATACAAAAATCAAATGTTTTTCTCAACTCACCTGTAAACAATAAAAGAAAAATATTTTTTGTGATAATTAACTCCAAAGTTTTTACTTTCCTCAGCTATAGAAGGAAAGTATCGTCATAACGGAGACCGACTCGAGAATGGGGGCAGATAGAAACTTTCTGATCAGTACGGAATTCGTTTCAGGTCTATCTGTCTGTCGGTCTATCTGTCTGTCGGTCTATCTGTCTGTCGGTCTATCTGTCTGTCGGTCTATCTGTCTATCGGTTTATCTGTCTGTCGGTCTATCTGTCTGTCGGTTGATCTGCCAGTCTGTCGGTCTATCTGTCTGTCGGTCTGTGGGTCTGTCGGTTTGCCGATCTGTCGGTCGATCTCCCGGTCTGTCGGTCTATCTGTCTGTCGGTCTGGGGGTCTGTCGGTTTGCCGATCTGTCGGTTGATCTGCTGGTTTGTCGGTCTGCAGGTCTGCCGGTCTGTCAGTCAGTAATTTTTATATCCAAAAAATACTAAACATAACATAATAACCAGCACTTTTTGGCGCTTTTACCCTATATTATAAGTATAAAATCTTATCTAGGATTGGTTACAAAATTTGACATCGTTCTGTGAACAAATATTAAATGCATTTTAATGTTAATAGAAGAATCTCCATCTAACTTCAAGTCTACTAAATGTAGCATCTTTCTAAATTCTTCTTTCGTTCTACAACTAAAAGTTTTTTTTTGTGTGAAGAAAAAGGGTTTTTGTTTCGGGTGGTTCTTCATCAGCATATCATCGTAAAATATAAAACGGGTTTCCGTGTTGTAGGTAGATGCGAGTGTACCTGCAAATGCACGCTTTTCAGGAATTAAAAAAAACTCGAGAGAATTTTCCTTTTCAATTTCCACTTTCTTGGCTAGTTAGCTGATTCGTGACTGTGCATTTACCTTATGCGCGATGCATTAAACAAACATAATTATGTGCGCGCTTAAAATTCGTAACGCTTGCCTGCTATAAAGTGCATCACACATACAAGACTCTGATAATGTTTTTGAATGTTGCGCAATTATGGGCAGTTAACGTTTATTATCTTCACATACTGCATGCTGCATGCCAACCATTCAACTCTAACGTGTTCACATTTTATTATAGATCGGAACAAAATTTTCTCAGTTAATTTATTACTGAAAAAAATTATTGTTATTATTTTGTTTTTCGGGTAATACCCATAATTCTTATGTCGGCACTGAACTTGGCTCTGACTGTGGTGTAGTAACGAAAAAAAAATTGACTTCGGCATCATTCAACCCTGAAAAACAGGAATAGCTGAATTTTTGCTGTGGGTTCTTCTCTGACTGATGGATTCAAATTAAAACTTATCGCTGACTTCGGTTTTTTTTGTCTACCTCTTAATAATTTTTTTCTCATATGCATTAATATCTGGAAGGCAGATCCTACTTCCTTGTCGTGTAGATTTCATAAAAAATTCAATTCATTTATGACACGATGAAAAAGGGTTTTCACATATGCCTAGCAGTTGAAATTCCAATATATTTAAGTAAGATGAATTGTAGTTAAGGAAAAGTTGAAATGTGAAATTAATCACGCGTGGTGTTGAATTAACAGTGGAAAATTGTGAATGAACAGGCTTGTAATCAAGCACAGTTTCTCAACGATAAAAATAAATTTTGTCATGAAGAATTGGAATATGATAGCGCCAAAAATTTCTCGGCTTGATGGTTATCTTTTCGCCAGAAATAATAAATCTTTAAATAATTTTTAAACCTGAAAGGTGCCCGTTTTTCATTTTTATTGGTATAAAATATTTTTGAAATTGATTTGAGCTTAAAGTGGTTTTGTAAAATTTTAGTTAATGTGAAATTTCAGACCTTTACCAGAAATATGTGTGCTCCGGTTCGGAAATTTTAATATGTGGTCAACATATATGAGAAGTAAATAACGTCCTGTAGTTAGATATTGTGTTTTATTGATAAATCTTTTATCGGAGAGACTAATATATTTACTGTGAACATCGAAGTTCAGAAAATTTGATACTATCGGGACTTTATCTAAAAAAGTAAATTTCTTGCTCTTATTGTACAAATTGTGGAGGAATTATGATTCTCGCATGTCCGTGCGTTTGTCTGGCTATCTGTATGTCTATCTGCCTGTCCATCTGTCTGTCTTTTCGTCTGCGCGTATGTTCGTCCGTTCGTTTGTCCGTCCATCTGTCTGTACATCTGCCTGTCCGTCCGTCCGTCCCTCCGTCCGTCTTCTCGTGAACACAACTTTCCAAGGGATTGAGCTGGAGACTTGAAATTTTGTACAGTTGTCTTTCTTGTCAATAGCGAGTCTTGAAGTCGGATCATTCCTTCTCCCTCCCCCATAAAAGCGAAACCGTTTTTTTTTCTAATTTTCTCGAAAACGGCAAAATGTATTGAAAAATTTATAAAATTGAAATGTGTTTAGAATAAGAATTTACATAACTCGTCCATACTTCAAAATGCAATTGAAACACTGCTTCTCCCTTCCCCCAAAAAAAGGAAAGGTTTTCGCGATTTTCTGGAAAACGGTGCATCGCATTGAATAATTTATGGAGACGAAATGTGTTTAGAATGTAATTTTACATAACTGTTCCATCCACCAAAATCCAATCAGACCAGTCCTTTCTCCCTCTCTTGTACAGACACTCCTTTCCCCCTCTTCTATACAAACACTCCTTTTCTCCTCTCCTTTACAAATGGATTTTTTAAAATAAACATTTCGTCTGTTCTCATATAGAATATTGGACGATTTGGCCCTGGCCAATGTAGATTTTCTAATTTTTTCTCTGCTTGAAGAGATATCTTCTCTGATAGATATCTAGGTATTAAACCGAATAATGAGGCAGGAACTCAGGGCTGGGAGCCGATTCGAAAATATATAGCATTGTCGGGATGGCTGAACAACCGAACTTGAGCTCAATCTGCTCCAGCGAGGGACATCGGAGGTGTACAATGGTCCCAATGGGCCCAATTTGAGGCCTGCGTGCGTGGGGTTCCCTTGCGAGCCTCCTCCTACAATCAAACCATCAAACCAAATAGAATAATAGCGAAAATGGTAACCCGGGAAATGTCGGACATGCAATCATAAAGACTTCGGGTGCTTTGTAGGTCCTTGTTTTTCAAACTTCCTGATTTTCCAAGCCAATCCGAGATATAGAAAATGCCCCAAATATTTTCAGGTAGCACTGGGTGCACAAACCTGTGTGAAGTAGTAATGAATATTTTAAAAATTTGGGTATTGAATTTAAATTTTCAAAACAGAAAATTTATTAGATTGGAACACCAATAAAAAACCACCATTAGACGTGTTAATAAAAATATACCGTATCGCCTAGGCATATCTAAACACGGTATAAAAACTGTGAAAACTATAATAATTTTTTAAAATTTATTCGATTCGTGTCTGGCATGCAATGAATAAAAATTGTTCACGTTTCGATTGTAATTGAGCTATAAATAACCACAGAACTTTTGTTTAGGCGACATAAATCAAAGAAAGTAGGCTCCCAAGCGGATTATTGATATGCATTTCAGAATTCAAAGTTATTTTAATTATGTACAGACGAAATGACTCATGGTACGACTCATCAAATGGCTAATGCACGGCTCTGGAATATTGATCACCTGAAGCCGAAGAATTGAAGGCTAAACGAAGGTCATGACACCACCATCATCAACCGTGGCGGCGGCGGTGTTAGAATACGTGGCAGGTATCCCCCTTTTAATGTCCCAATCGCACCCCTCCGCCCGCACTTTTCGATTTTCAACAATAGATTTGATAAATTCATAGCGAATAAAATTTATTGTCAAACGATAGGTAGGCAACGATAGGCGTGTGTTCGTTCAGGAAACAGGCAGGGTTTTGTTCTTTATGTCGTGACTGTGTGTGTTTGTGTTTTTTTTTCGGGTTCTCTGCCTGAAATGACATTAGGTAGGAGCCCATTTACTCCCGTACACCTACATTTCTCACGTAATTTATGAACGAGGTGCCAGATTTGTAATTTATAGGTGCGCGCGCGGCGTTGAGATCGGTACGCGATCAGATCGCTATGATCTGAATCCCCATGGCCACTTGATGGCAGCCAGCGATCATTTTCCGTTTGTTAGCTTATTTTAATGTTCACGTATAGTATATGCAAAGTAAACAATTAAATTTTTAAATTAAATCATTATTGTTATGATCGTTTATGATTCAACATTTTTATTACGGCAAAGATTTTTAGGCGTTGTCTACACTAACAATTGAAAATATTTCAGGTTAAATTTTCGTGCTGAATGCGATATTGTAGACATGATCATTGAATACCAGAATTTAGTACAGAGGTGGTGCCTAGAGCTGTTAACCCATTTCCTTGAGATTTATTGGTGATTTGATATTTCAAACGTACGATCCTAAGGAAGATTAATTTATGCCTTGCCTTTTTCTAAATCTCACTATACACGAAAAAATATATTTCCTTGGCTCCATTTTCACTGAAAGAGAGTTTTATTGGCCCTTTTACTATAGAGACGAAATATTCCCTATACACCATAGTCGATTGTGTTCACTTGAAATATAAATTATAGCCTGCCACAAAATGTCTAAGATTTATACATTTTATAAAAATTAAGTGGCATTTCGGGTTAATTAAAATCTCTTTTTTTCTACGAACTCCGGTGACTTTTGACGAGAGATCTCTTTCAACTGAAATTCCATTCAAAAAAATTTTATAACTTCTGCACTAATTTGAACGTCTCTACAAAATTTATATTTCGTTTTTTTCCGTATCTGAGCTCCACTGACATTTTATTATAACGAAAAAAAATAATTACCAATTTTATTATCAGCTAACCACATAAAAAGCTCATCTTGAAGTCTTCTTTTAATTCTTTTATGTTCGAACGGCGGCACGATGCATCACCATAACGTTCAATTTTATTATTTCAAGATATTGATTTATAATTGTGTTAAAATTTTTAAATTATCGGTTAAATTTTGTGAATGCTTATAAAAGTTAAGATTTTCTTCTTCGGCTGCCTGGTTATCTTTGATCTAAAGCCTACACGCGTATTTTCCTCAATCAGCCACTTATTATGGAAATTAAGTGATTCATGAACGGGTATTTAAAAAAAAAATAGTGCCCACTGAAATTCTTGCTGACAGTATTGATGCAACACTTAAGGATCATACTGTTTAAATTCATTATCTTGAATCGCTTAAGCCTTTTAGGAGATATTAATGAAATATGCGACTTTTAAAGACAAGTTATTAATAAATAACGATCATTAAGCAATTTTGTTAAGTTGATTTATTGGTAATTTTTTCCAAAAAAGTTGAATATTTAAAAAAAAAACTTTCGGTATAGCTTCGAGACTATGTTGATATTTTACAATATTTTTATTTAGTGTAAAAAGCGTAGGCACTATAAAGTAAATTCATTGAACCTCTTTAATTTTATTGAAAAGTTCTAAAAATTTGCGATTTGTCGCGCAGTGAGATCTCAAAAAATAAAAATAATAAAGAAAATTACGAGATTTCCTTAAAATATTTTTATCAACTATCGGAAATTGTAGTATTCGTAGTCATTTTTATGCTCTATATGATAATCATATGGAAATATATTATATGCATCGAATCAATGAAAAATGAACTACATCAGGGTGTTTGGGATGACAAAAGATTTTGATTCCCGCATGTTCGTTCGTCTGTCCGTGAATAGGAAGGCTACGTTCTTGAAAAAGAAATATCGGACCATTCCTCCCCCCTACACCATACAAACGAAACAATATTTTGCAATTTTCTCGAAAACGGTAAGTCGTATTGAAAAATTTTTGAAGGTAAAATGTGTTTAGAATATGACTTTACATAACTTATGCATACATCAAAATCCAGTTGGACTACTCCTTCCACCCTTCAACATACAAATGGAATACTTTTTTCCTGTTTTCTCGAAAACGTTTCATAGTATCGAAAAATTTTTAGCACGTTGAGCGCCACGTGCCCAGCGATGAGCGTTTTAATTTTCCAACAGAGGACCAAGTGACCACCGGTCAATATTGGATGTCGATGGTGGGACAGCGTGAACACCCGTGGTCACACTACGTCTTTCATTTCGAGAAATCGTGACCACCAGTGGGAACCTTTTACATATATTTAGCTTTGAGAAATATCAAGTTTGGTCCCAATATGTAAACCTATTTTACTTGGAATTGGTAGTACTTGCCACAAATCAGTATAAATAAATAAAAAAAAATTTTGATCCCAGAATGTCACCCAAGAAATACCAACTCGCATGCACGCGGTCTGCTGCGTAATTCAAAGAATGACCACGGGGCGCTCAACGTGTTAAATACGAAATGTGGGCACGGGGCGCTCAACGTGTTAAATACGAAATGTGTTGAGAATGTGATTTTACATAACCCCCCCCCCCCCCCTCCCCCCCCTCCTCTTTTTCACGAAACTAAATATTGCAGAGGTAAGTTTTATGTTGATCACAACTGATATTTTTTTTTTTAAAGAAACATTGCAGGAGTTGCAAAAAACCAAATTTTGTAAAAGGTTTTAAAAAAATCTTTACAATAAACACAATTTTTATACCCGTATGGTGAAACCAAAGGATATATTAACTTTGCCTTACTGTTTGTAACGCCAAATTCCCGTCATCGCACAAAAAAATGAATGTCACCAGTGTGTTTAGAATGATAAAAAAAATTGAATTTTGCATGTCCGTCCGTCTGTCTGTGGCGCGGATTGCGGGCGGACGGATTGAGCTAGAGACTTGAAAATTTGCACAGATCCGTTTTTCGTAAATTGCGAGGCTAAGTTCGTTAATGGGCAAAAATGGACCATTAGGGGGGGTACCCCCCATACGAACGAAATCGTTTTTTGTGGATATCTCAAAAACAGTGCATCTTATCAAAAAAGTCCAAGAACAAAAGTTATTTAGGATATGATTCTACATAAAACTACCATACATCAAAATCCGATTGGAATAAATTTTAAAAAATCTTATTGGAAAGTTTGACTTCAAAGTGGAATTTTGTTATAACTGTTCGAATTTTGATACGAATATCACCATACGGGTTTTCAATAATTGCCAGATTGGCGATTATAGCTTTTGTTATGTTTTTAAATATATTTAAAATTTTTGTGAGTTTACAGTTACTTCTTACTTGAAATTTTGTATGTAAAATTTTAGAGTCCTCCGCGTGCCACATTTTTTTTTAAATTGAAAATAACATCACAGATAAACTAATAAATTAGTCCTAATATTGACTGTGAATTCCTCTCCTGCTATTTTCTGAATAATAATTACTAATATAATCACCCCTTGCCTGTGAGCCCCTATCCTGCTACTTTCTGAACCGCTAAAAGATTTTTTATGGGCTTTTCATCAGTGGATAGATCGTTCCCCAAGCAAAGTTTTCACCCACAAAACTCAATCCTTGGCCTATAAGCAAATTTCCCATTAGTTTTTCCGGAGTTTTTTGTAACCATGGCACTACACAAGTTCAATTTTATAAAATAGTTTTAACTCTTAATTGATGAGATGGGTCCGGTGGACCCACATTGACTTTTCTCTCTTTGCTATTTCTCATGTTTTCAGCACAGTGACTCTGAAATCTTCAGTACCTTCATACAGTATGGTGTTGTGTGCCGAGTTAAAAGCACGGATTTGGTATGTGATTAGAACAAGTCCATTGGAAACCACCTCATCATTTACGCATATGATTTACACCTCATAAATTAAGGTTTAAAATCAATATTGCAGTTACCCGTCGTGGGACGGGCCTTCATTTTAGTTTATTATAAATATTTTGAAAAAAAAAATTGAAACTTAATTATAATCCGAAATGAACGCATCTTTTACTTTAATGACGTGCGTTGATTCAAACCATTTTTAAAAATACTTAATTGGGTTAGATAAAAAATGATAATTAATGATCATTGACCGGTTCAGATACAGTCTATTGTGAATGATAAAACACAAAAGTCGTTTTAAATGCCAAACTCCTTCCCTTAAGAATCGATTTCCCCGCACATTCTTTATTTCCAACCGTTTTTTTTTAAAGGCGAATGTAGCGCTTAGATTTTTCAAAGAATGTTAAAGACCCGAGAAAATTCATTAATTTTCTTTCTAAAACAATTTGTTTATTTATTTTTCTCTCTATAGATTGTCAAACTAATTTAAATATAAATCGCATTTATGCTAAATTATTTTTTATTCAAATTGACAAAAAAAAAACGAACATAATATGCTGAATCGAATAGAATGAGAATTTGGTGATTATTAATTGAAAATTCTCTAACTGTTGTCACATGACAACGACATTTTATTAGTCAAAGTGTGAAACAAATTTCTCACATGGAAATCAAATAAATGTTAAACCATAATAATAATAATCAAAAGATTGAAAAAAAACGTCGAAATAGTCGTTAACAACTGAGAAGAACCGTCGATTGATTAAATGTCGGGAAATATTTATAAAAATTAGATGATTGGAATTTTGAAATTCGAACTTGAATTTCATTTCACCTTAAATACAAAATTGATTGAGTTGCTTTGATTAACCAAGAACAACAATTAAAATTGTTGAAATGTTTAACGTTTCGCCCAATTTTGGTAAAAACGTTTGAAATTCCCTAATTTTATTAACACCCAGCGTGGAAAATTTCAAAATTTAATGGCGTTGTGGACATGTTTTACATCAGTTTGGAAATATTGACGACGACATGTTGGTGGAAACTTTAAACCGATTTTAATTAGAGATTTAGACAGGGACGTTTCTTTGGGATTTTAATTTTCTATTGGGGAAACATACATCTAATCGTATTAGATTCCGTTGGTGAATCGTTAAAACTTGATTCGATATAGATTTAAGATTTTTTTTTTCAAATTAAATCCCGTCGTCAGTTTCGAATAAAAATGACATGACATTGTAGGTGATTTTGGTGTTTTCCTCTTTTGTTATGGACCTTTTAATTTGTCGTCTTGGCCAATTACAACCGGTGAAATGGAGCCTAGAATTTTATTACCGAACACAAACAAATTGGTATCGTCCCAAGTGTAAATATTGATTTATGTCCGAATTCAGGGTCGGTTGCGACGACGACCGACGCGGACAAAGTCGGGACAATTTTGAGGCGTGTGTAAATTAATGAAACATGGAAGATGTTCTCTGTCCGTTGACACCATGAAGACTATAAGAAATTACATTGGGACAAGGTAACAAGAAACAATTTTTTTCTCACTTCTAAATAAAAAGTCGGAAAAAAGTCAAACATTATACGAGAACGATATGAAATGGATGTTGATTCTGTTGATCTTGTGATTTCTGTGTCCCCACATATCCCCAATACCACCCCCTTGTGTCTGAAGCTGGAAAACGATCAACAAACTCGGACTATCAGATCTAAATGTTTGATGATGGTTCGAGGAGGTTCCGATTCTTATTTTTCGGCCACGACAAGCAGCATCTTGGATGACTTCTTGGACGGTGTTGGGCAGGTTCTTTATGGTTTCAAAGTGTTAAAACACAATTCGAGCGGACAGTTGAAAAATGACAAAGTCTGGATAAAAATATACATCTATGTATATCCGAAGAACGATTCAAATGGACCAGAGTAGCTTAGATGAACAGACAGTATGGCATATCCAGGCTGGGCAGTTTTACGAAATCGTCACAGGGTAGTCATAGTCATATATACATATATACGTTTGTATACCTTCTTCGAAAAAATGTTGTTTGGTTTTTTGATATTTTTTTTGTGGTTCTTTTGTAGCTTTAATGCATGTACCCATGTCCCATGTGGGATACAATAATGACTTGAAAACGTTGTTCCACGCCTTCGGTATTCAGATTTATATCTGAGTAGATAATTTGTCCTATGTGTGAATAGATTGGGAAATTTATTTCTGTGACGATTTTTATCACCTCTAATCGAATTTGGTTTATGTTAACTAGTTGGGTGTCCAGCCAGAATTCTTAAAGAATTTCACCAAGAAATTCGACATCGACATCGGATAACAAAAACCGAAGGGTGTTAAAGTATGGAATCATTCACTGGTCATTGAATTTGCGTCCAAGCGGATGTAATGTGGCAGGATTGCAGAACCACCACAGCAGCACACAGTGAGGTGCCTTTAATCTTATAATCGGAAGTAACTTTCTGATCTGATTGACTGCCTCCAGAGTTGAACGATATTCTAAGGTTAAATACCAGCCTTCGTTCTACCATCAGAAATTGAAAAAAAAACCACCGAATTTTTAGTCACTAACTTTAAAACCGTGTCTAAATCTGATGTTAACCAAGTGCGACCAAGTGTGGCAGGTTTTTATTACACTTTGTCAAAGCTGACTGGTAAAAAATTACAACTTGTTAAATCACACTTTATGCTTTGTCATATTGACTTGGGTTCAATTCGGGCGATTGCCTTTAACTTGGATAAAAATAACCTTAAGACAATGAAATTTAACTTCCGATTACCACCTGCTGATTTCTGAATGTTGATTTCTGAAATGACTGATTTAAAGAAATACACGTTTCAATGCAGATTATGTAATTTTAGTAATTTTCTACATCAAAGATTATATCAGAAGCCCAAATCAGATTATACGATTTCAGTAATTTTCTAAATTTTTCAATTTTTAATCCAATAATAATTCAATAAAAAGCGCCTTATGTTTTTTTTTTTGAGTCCAAATCAATCTTTTCAAAATCAATCTGAAAAAAAAAAAACTGAATGGGAACGATTCCCATAAAACTGGGAAAATATGGCATTAGGGGGAAAACAGGAAATATGTACCAAAAAACCAGGAAGCTCTCTCAAAATTTTGGTACCCGTTCACAATCGTTACTACAAAAGTTCACTACGCTATATTCTCTCATTTTCGTAGGAATCGTTTCCACATAACATTCCGTTTAACAATTTTTATACTCTATATGAGAATCATATAGAAGTATATTAGTTTTAGTATACCGTTTATAACGCATCGAACCAATTGTCGGACACAAAAATGAACTAAACCAGGGTGTTACAGATGACAAAAGATTCTGATTTCCGTCTGTCTGTCCATCAATCTGTTCGTCCGTCTGTCTGTCCGTCTGTCTCTCCGTCTGCCTGTCCGTCTGTCTCTCGTCTGCCTGTCCGTCTGTCTGTTCATCTGTCTGTCCGTCTGTCTCTTCGTCTGCCTGTCCGTCTGTCTGTCCGTCTGTCTGTTCATCTGTCTGTCCGTCTGTCTCTTCGTCTGCCTGTCCGTCTGTCTGTCCGTCTGTCTGTCTCTCCGTTCATCTGTCTGTACATCTGTCTGTCTGCCTGTCCGTTCGTCCATCTGTTCGTCAGTCCATCCGTCTTTCCGCCTGTCTGTCGACCAGTGAACACCAAACCTTTTGAAAGGATTGAGCTAGAGGCTTGAAATTTTGTACAACTGCGTTTGTAGTGAACGGAGAAAATCTAGGGTTGTGAAAAACCTGGGTTTTTTGAAAAAAGGCCCAACCCAGTCGGCTTTTATTTTTGGGTTTTTGTGGATTTTATTAATGGTGTTTTATTGCATTTTTTCGGATTTTTTTGGGTGGGCTTTTTCGGGTTTTTTTGGGTGGACTTTTTCGGTTTTTTTTGGGTGGGCTTTTTCGGGGTTTTTTTTGGGTGGATCAGTGGGGTGTTTTTTTGACCTGGGGAAAATAATAACAACCCTGACAAAATCGGACCATTCCTTCCCCCTTCTCCCATACCAACGAAACAGTTTTTTTTTTTGCAATTTTCTCGAAAACGGGGAATCGCATTAAAAAATTTATGATGGTAAAATGTCATTAGAATATTGTTTTACATAACCGCTCCATACATCAAAATCCACTCGGAGCACTCCTCCTAACCTCTCCCATACAAATGGATTTTTTTCCCAAAAAAACCATTCCGTGGGCGTTCGGAGCTCTGTTATGATTTTAACTTTTTATTTTTTTCTAAATCAAAGAAAGATAAAAATGTGAATTATATGGATCTAATTGAAGGGCTGTGTCTTTCATTTTTTTCCTGGCGTCGTCTATTTTTAAGGGTCATTCGAGGAACATTCGGGGAAGTTTTTTAAATATACCCGGGGTTTTTAAATATATTGGGAATTTTGAACCAATCATAAAACAAGACATTAAGAAAACGTAAAATTACCCTCTCCTGCAAGTGTAATGCTTTCAATTTAAGGGTGTATTAAACCACGAAATGCCGAAATTTTCGCCTGCGGAGCATTTATTGACAGACTTACTTGGGAGTGCTGGGGAAATGCTTTTTAGGCAAAATGAGGAGGCCGAAATTTTTCGCAATACTTTATTATACTTCGTTTATAAAAGTATAAATTACCACTGCGAGCAAAATTTGTGTCGTAGCAAAACGCCTTATATCGAAACATCGTATATTGAGCAACGCCGATAGTCACATTTATCAATAAATGCTAATTTCTATCCCGTAAATTCATATTATCACACATTTTGTTCTAATATCAAAAATCTGGACACATAATAAAACTCAGAATCTGAAAACTAAATCCAAAAGATAGTTTTTTTTTGTGGTAGATAATTTTTTTTCGAATGGGGTTGTACGAATAACGTGTTTCGCGTGGTTATTTATGCAGAAGGCGGCCACTATTGCGACCGTGTTGTTAGCGATTAGATAGTGTGGGCATATGAGACCCATAGAATAGAGTTATCCCAGGCACGAATCTAGGTAAACTAGAATCTATACGTTCTGGTCTTGATTTTAATTTACTTCTTACTCCAATTGTTGAGCGATAATGGCCCCTGCCCTGAATGCCAGCAGCAGGAGCGAAACATCAGTAGACTTCTGGCCTCGCCCGGTTTATTGCCATTGCCGGCAACCACCACAATGGCAGCAGTTGATCGGGTGGCGGGTTTGAATCTCCGACAAAAAGTCTCGTAAATAACTGAAAGTTGGACGTTTTTCGTATATCGTTTTGGTTATGTTTTTGTTATTTTATTAAACTTTTTCTTCATTTTCTACACCTATTTCGATACATTTGGGAGTTATACGCTTACATATATGTATGGATTTTTTTTTCTCATTTTACTTTTTTTTCGTTGGTTCCGATGACTGCGTCAAATTGAATTGAGGACCCGCCCCAAAATGCTGAACTAAAAAGAATTTTCAATTTCTCAGAATATGTTCGCATAATTTAGCTTCTAATTACAATTATCTTAACTTTTATGTGTACTTATGCTATAGAACTTTATATTCGCTTACGCCTTCACCCCTTTTTAAGTTAAAATTTATGATGATTCTTTTTTTCTCGATTGCTTACAGTGCGAAACGGATACTCGTGTGTACCCATAGCGCTAACGGAGGGACTCGACATACGCGTCAACACAGCTGTTAAGACCATTAAGTACTTTTCTGGAGGGGTCGAGATCACAACTGAAAACCTAAAGACGAACAACTCATCAGTCACTTACAAAGGTAAGACATGAAACCTGTTATTTATTTTGATTGCCCAAAATTTCATAATTCATATTGTGATAAAAGCTGTGTAAGCGTTCTCAATTTAAAATCATTCTTTTCTGGATTTTTTTTTGTTTTGCTTTTTTTTTTTGATATTTTTTTACGATTTTTCCACCGAAAAAACGAAAATTGTTGTCTGTACCGTCGGTCGTAAGCTGTGACCTAACTTCATGTATTGCACGTCGTTTTTTTATTATGTTAAAACGTTTTAGTGTGATGTAAACAGGTAATATTTAATGGATAAAACGGTACGTGGAAAAAAAATTGCTATTAAAAACTGGCAATTTATTTTTTACAATATATATCGACGGGATTATTGATTTAAAGCGTTATGGGAAATTATAGCAAAGAAATTGATTTCCTTATTGAATCGTAATTTTAGGTGTGCAAAAGGTTAAGTACCGAAAATTTTCGGCTTTACACTTGTCCGAATCTCAACATGCACGCAATATTGCAAAATGTTGAAATCGTTAGGCAGATTCTTTTTTAAAATAATTCTTTCAGTAGAACGAGTTGGGCTTTTACCGGTCAGGAAATTTTAATATTTAGCTTTCATTCAAAATTAGAAAAAAAAAACTTATTTCCAGATGTAGGTTTTTGTTTAAAGAACTCATCGTTTAAATAGCAATAAGTAACAAGCGAAAGTCAATAAAAGCTTGTAAAAAAGGTCTGGCTTATCAAATAAAGCCATAAAAGTCACCGTACTTTTGATATAATTTTAATAATACACAGAAAGAAAAAAAAAATAGTTGAAATTGCGTCAACCTACGAGAATAGTGATTTAACCATGCTTACGTGGTAAAATCTTCTCAAAACTTACTACACACGTACTTAACCCAACTATTGCAAACATTTCTGACCATTTAATAGTTGAATTAAGTACGTTTGTAGTAAGTTTTGAGAAGAATAAGCATGGTTAAACAACTATTTTCGTGGGTTGACGCTATTTTAACTATTTTCACAATTTTTTTCTTTCTACAGGGTGGGCCAGAATAGACGCGGGGGTTTGAATTCTTTATAATTTTTTTATTTTAGCGAAACCTATAATTTTTTTTTTCAAATACATGTAGTTGATTGATGGGGAATATTTTTGGTCTAAACATGGAAAATTATATCCCGCAAGTGGTGGCCATTTTCTGCTTCGCAAATCCGTGCTCTTTCCAAGACATTTTCCATAACCTTTGGTGTTATGGCCTCGATTTCACTGCGAATGTTGGTTTTCAATTGGCTGATGGTTGTTTGCTTGTTGACGTACACCTTTTCTTTCAAATATCCCCAAAGGAAACAATCTGGAGTCGTTAGATCAGGTGAACGCGGAGGCCAATTGAAATCGCTTCTTTTCGAAATAATGCGTTCGCCAAACATGTCCCGTAAAAGAGCCATTGAGCCCACCGCCCACCGGTTCGTTGTTCTATTGTGTACAGGTCCATTTTAAATTGCCCAAGTCTTCTTAACAAAATGCTGAAACAAAATTAAAAAAATAAAAATAAAAAAAAAGTTATAAAGACTTCAAACCCCTGCGTCTATTCTGGCCCACCCTGTATATACAGTAAAAATGTTTAATCTCGATTTATTTAACAAAAAAATATACATTGAAACAAAATCCCCAGAGATCGGAACTTCGAAACGTCCATTCTGACTTCTACGAAATGACAGCGTGCGGCTGCGCGCCAATATCCAACTTACGAAAATGGGTTGAAATGTTTCGAAATGTGGATTAAAATGTTTCCGACTTGTTCGTTGCAAAAATTTTACAGTAAATGAAATTACTTTTAATAAAAAAAAGGACAAATAAAGGACAGAGCAGTAAAATAGAGCAGTAAAACGGACAAAATAACCATTTCAGAAAAAAAATTTGATGGATAAGGCAGTGAAATAAAGGACTGTCCTTTGAAATAATGGATATCTGTATAGGGATTCTGAGGGAACTGTCGATACTTATCGACAAGCGACTTATGTGCACATATTCAACTTTCTTTTAATTGTGTTGGTGGATACAGCACACTAATGCAGGTTTGACTTCCAATGCGATTTCCTTCACTCGGGTAACACTAATGGTTTGACGTCTGGAAATCTATTCCACATTTCCAACGTTTTTATCGACATTTCCAAGGGATATCGCTTGCTTTATGAGGTAGTGATAACATTGCATTTGCGTAGAAGTTTAGCGAATACAAAACACCAAGAGCAGGCGATATTAAAATTTGATTAGGCATGTGCGGAGTCAACATTTCAATGATTTCCACTGCTAGTGCCTGTGGAAGCCTATTTTTTTCTATAAACCTCACAAACACATAAATTTAAAGTTTTTAAACATACAAAATTTAGGCTTTTTTACCTTTCTTCGAGTATCGCATAAGGATCTGACGCGGCCCGTAGATTTCGCCTCATTATTCGCATTTGATTCCTCCTAAGGTAATAATAAACGGATACTGCGGAATTCATTGTCTTTGGTAAATTATTAAAAACACTATCAAAAGTTTTTCGCGGTACTTTTCGTTCTCCACTTCTCTCACATTTGCGGCTGTCAAATCGAGAATTGTTGGGTTACTTATTACACTTGCAACTTATAAATTCAATTCAATTATTTATTGATGCTATAGTAGGTATTTCGTATAAATTCAGTACAAACTTAATAACAATGATAAAGTGGTAAAATTCAGTCAAGAAATTCTATATGACAAATTTAATATAATGAGAATGTATTTACACACATACCATTAGCATTGCAACTTATAAAATTCACATCGGGCAGGTAAAAAATTCTTCATCGCTGCGGATCTTCAAGAAAATTTCCTAACTTTGAAAAAATTCCCTCTTTTCGACATTCCACTGGCGATAAGTATCGATTATGCTCAGAATCGGTGTACTGGTAACCGTTCTTATATCTAAACTGTTAAAATTTGAATTCAAGATGCTTCGGAGATTAGGAAGATAAAAGATTCGCCGTGTTAGAGAAGGGTGGGGGAGTAAATTTTTATGGCAGTTGGTGCGTTAAAACCACATCCCAATCGGTAGAGCATTCCAGATATCTACTGATGGTTGATTACAAAATAAAACAAGAAGTTCCAACAGTATTTGCTTCAAAAATTTGATTTAAATAGAATGGAAATAAATCCACATTTTTTTTCTGTTTCATTTTTAACAAAAAATAATGATTTTGATTAATTTTAAGAAATAAAATAATGAAGTTCTTTTCCGCATAACGTAGTAACTTTTGCTTTACTCATATAAAAAAAATCACGACCCAACGCCAAATTCAGTTGGATTAATGAAGTCGAAACACTACGTTAAGGTCTCTAAAAATCCAATAAATGTCCGATCAAGGATTGATTGGATACTTTATTCCCAAGGCTCAGTTCCCTTTATGAGTCTGTCGTATGGAGGAATTGCAAAAAAAGCACCAAATGTGGTTACTTTGGTCGGTCATAAGTTTCAAGGCGCAGCGCAAAAAAGTGACAGAGCAGCAAAAACCCCATAGAATTTACCCGGTCTGGATGGGGCCCAATCCGATCCAATCCAATGGGAAAGACAATTATTTCGCTTGGCAATGTTGCAAGTAGCAGCAAGGCAACATTAATCGGGTGTGTGAGCATTAAGAGTAAATAAACGAGTTAGCGAGACGCAATAATTCCGTTGTAAAGACTAGTAGGGCTCCTGGAAATTAAAACTAGGAAAAGAGGGAGCCATGACGGAAGGGATTTACGGGATAAATGCTTTTGTAACTGATGCGGGAATCCTCTGCGAACAATTACCGATCGACGGAGCGAGAGTGGGAACCGACTTTACTTTGCCTATAGTATAGTAGGTTCATCCAGACCAGACGAACGTGTTAGACCTATCTCATTACCGGTGCACAATGGCATCATATAGGGAGACATGATGATATAAAACTTGGCGGTTTCTGAATAGTTTGCAGGTATTCAGGCAAACAAAGGCCATAAAAGGTTTTGTCCTCTTTGTTGCTTTTATTTTTGTTGTTGGACTAATGGAGTTTTCTCCTCCAAGCGGATGAAATAACTTCCTTCCAACACCGGTCTCCGTAACGTCCACCATTCTAGCTTTTCGATATTAAGAGGAGTTTTTCTTTTTTCAAACTAAGGAATCTACTGGAAAATGTTTTGTGAAATCTGAAAAGCCGGAAAAATATGTTTCCACAATGAACACATCTCTATTTCGCTGTGATTGCACGCAAAATGGTTTTCAATTCTAACCACTCTAAAGGTAAAATAAAATAGACTTGATATGGATTTTTCCTGGACAAGGAAATACAATTTTCTCTTTGCAAAAAGACTGTAAAAACTGTAGGTGCACGCAGAGACAAATAAAAAGTAAATTTAATTATTTCATAATCGGGAATCGGAAATACAACTAAAATATTAATTTTAATTACAAAAATAGTCAATTTAACCAGAAAATAGTAAATTTAACCAGAAAATAGTAAATTTAACTACTTGTAAGTATTGAAATTTATTATAAAACATAACAAAAGCTATAATTGCCAATCTGGCAATCATTGGAGACCCGTATGGTGATATTCGTATCAAAATTCGTACAGTTCTACCAAAATTCCACTTTGAAGTCAAACTTTCCAATAAGAATTTTTAAAATTTATTCCAATCGGATTTTGATGTATGGGAGTTTTATGTAGAATCATATCCTAAATAACTTTTGTTCTTGGACTTTTTTGATAAGATGCACCGTTTTTAAGATATTCACAAAAAACGATTTCGTTCGTATGGGGGGTACCCCCCTAATGGTCCATTTTTGCCCATTAACGAACTTAGCCTCACATTTTACGAAAAACGGATCGGCGCAAAATTTCAAGTCTCTAGCTCAATCCGTGCGCCCGCAATCCGCGCCACAGACAGACGGACGGACAGACAGACAGACAGACAGACGGACGGACAGACAGACAGACAGACGGACGGACATGCTAAATTCAACTTTTTTTATCATTCTAAACACACTGGTGTAATTCATTTTTGTGTGTGATGACGGGATCTTGGCGTTACAAACGGTAAGGCAAAGTTAATATACCCTTTGGTTTCACCATACGGGTATAAAAAGTCAAGAGAAGGTAGACTTAGTGTGTTTTTTAAGAGTATCGGGAAAATAAATGTAAAGAAAAATACGCGACATTGACTTTTAATCTAAAAAATGTTTTTATTTGAAAGATAATTCTTTATCCACCTTTTTTTGACCACTTTGTCGAGCATTTGAGCTCGTATATCCGTAATAACTCGCCAATCGTTGCTGGTTTATCCACAAAACAAGCGATTTCACGCACTCTCATACAAAACAATCGAGCCTGCGTTAGATTGCAAGATCTTGGCGGCCAATTTACAGATCCCAATCTTTAAATCACTCTCTTATCAAAATTGGTATTGATCGCAGTATGACACGGTATTGATCGCAGTATGACACGTAGCGCCATCCTGCTGGAAGCGCATATCGATGTGCATGGAAAAAACATATAGAAACTGATCCACTAAAATTTCATGGCTTCACACAACGCGAAGCCAGGCTAATCGAACTTCGAATAACACGATTCGTATAAAGCGATATTTTCCCGAAACCAAACTAGTCACATAATTCCATTTAGAATTGGAATTAATTTCAGTTATTCCGTAAAATATATTAAACTACATTTAGTTTATTTACCCAAGGCAATCCAAGCTTAAAATTTTACCATATTTGAAAGCAAAATATTTCCCCGTTCGTGTGCATTATTCGTCTGTATGTTTTTTTTTAGAAGAATGTTTCATGTTAACAGAAATTTCGCTCATAATTAATAACGTTATAAAATTATTACAAAATTGATTGTGCTCGCCGTCCATGTTATTCGTTAATTAATTATGCGATAATCAATAAACGACCATATAAATATGTTACCGACAGAGTAGGGGGTAAACCAGCATGCAAAATTATCGGTCAGTTTAGTTGCATATTTCATAAATGTTACCTTCTTTAGCCCAACCAAACGGTCCATCTTTAAGTGGGGTTTGTTGGGGTTGGTTGCGTTTGCCGTCGGTTAGTTGTCGTCATAATCATCGTGTCGTCGCTGTATCTACCTAGTCAGTTTGTTCACATGAGAATCACATGGAAGGGGCCCGAGAGGGTTGGTCCTTACCGGATTGGATGTTTTCCCTGCGGCCCATTCAATAATGCATCTTGCAAGTATCTTGGTGAAAAACTTTAACAGTCGTTCGCACTGCAATAAATTTTTTTTAAAAAAAGCCAAAAGATTGTTCCTGCCGACGGCTCTTGTTGTTTTTGAGACATTAATTGAGAAGGCATGGTAAAAGATGGCAAAAAGGACAACAGCACAAGATATGGGAACGTCGTTGTAGTCGTCGTTGTACGAAAACAAACAAAATACAATTTCACCATTTAAGATGAAACATACACGCACCGGATCCTCGACGCTTTTAACAAGTCCGCCGCGAAGCATAAATTTCGCAAAGCATCTCCGCCTAGGTTAGGTCTATCGCGTTGAGATGAACTGAACACGTTTAATTTCCAGAGATTGCGCTTCAGGTTAAGGTAAGTGAGCTGCTGCTGTTAATACAAAATGAGTTAGTGGCGCACACGGAGGGGTGGTGGGTGATTTAGAAGCATCCGGGATAGTAGGAGCCAAGCAATGTGCAACGCAAATAATCGCCGACTATGCTCGTCATTTTCAATGGTTTAGCAGCCATGATCGGCCTACATAATTCTCATTTACGTTCCCATTTGTGCGGTCTGTATACTTGCCTATTGCTAAGAATATTCTTATACTGATAATCCGCTATGGTCCGCCCCAAAGAGTAGGTGCCTTCTAGCAAGTGATCTGACCACTATTTATTGTTATCTTAAATGTAGTTGCGTTAGCGTTTATCTTAACCATTTCTTATTGTTAATTGCAGCTGATCTTGTGCTGTGCACTCTGACACTGGGGGTTCTCAAGGTGGCCACATCGCCACTGTCTTCGAATCAGGTGAACACCGTCCGTTTTGATCCACCACTGCCCGAATGGAAACAGGCAGCCATACAACGTTTGGGTTTCGGTAATCTGAACAAAGTCGTCTTGTGCTTCGACAGAATCTTCTGGGATCCAAATTCAAATCTCTTCGGACATGTCGGCAGTACAACAGCCAGTCGCGGTAAGTATGGAAGCATCTGTGCTGAAATTGATAATGATAACATTTAACATGACTCCACTCCTCCAACGGACCTCAAAAGTATTACTTAGCGATTCCCGATAAATACCTAAATAGATTCAGGAAGGTAGGTAAGGTAAAAAAAAAGAAACGAAAAATTTGCCTGTGGTCAATCGCGCTATTCGCTATCAGTCGACGATTTCATTGCGCACTTATGATAACTTCAGTCAACTATGCAGAAGCGTTATAAATTTCCATATGGGAATATCATCATCCTTACGTGCATGGCATTCGCTTTTATATCGGCTACAAAGAGGCCGCGGCCTCATTATTATGCCGAGCCTGGGATTACCTGTGGGCTGTAGCATGCATGCATCTTTACTATCTCGTCTTTAACACACATAGTCTTTAAGATGCTTGGCTGGCCTGTGTACCAAAGTCGGAAAAGATGCTGCGGCTGCTCCTGTGCGAAAAAAAACCAAAGATTCCGCTTCTAAATACTCCGCTATCATGCACGTCGTTTGACTAAATGCAACTTCACATCGATATCAAACTAGTATCCCACTGCTGAAAATCCCTTTCGAGGCCAGTACCTTCATCTATGGTACACTGAAAGAAATCTCAAGAACCGTCATTTGATTTAATTATTTTTCATTTATATTCTAAAATCAAATGTTTTTTCTTTGAATTAAAAAAGAAGTGGTAAAAATAGATAAATCAAATGGTTTTTCTTTGAATTAATAAAGAAAGTGGTAAAAATAAAATACTAAACCATTCATTTTAAATGCAGGTTTACTTAAAATAAATATCTTGTATTTGATTTAAACGCATCTAAAATGAGAATTATTTAAAACAACAACTTAATCAGTTAATTCGCCTGTCTGACAGAGAGCGCTTTCTTACGTCCTGCAGTCATAAGAAATAACCGAGTATTTGTTTTGATTGTCTAGGCAATTATATTGGCGTTTTTATCAATGGCAAATAGAAAAGAGAGCGAGATAGAATCATCGTCGTGTCGTAGTCGGAACACACTTTGTAAGATTGTTATATAAATTTTTTCCCAAAAGCTTTCGAGAAATTAAAAAAAAAATACTATTTTTTCCCGTTATAGATACCGTTACTTTTCCAAAAGTTGATAGAAAATTACGATTTACAAAAAATTTCAAGTCGCTAACTCAACGCGTTTTCGAGTTATTTAAAATAAGTGAAATAGATAGGCCGACAGACCGACAGACAGCCCGGAGATCCTCACAATTTTACCTGAAACGGATTTCGTACTGATCAGAAATTTTCTACCTGTCCCCGTTCTCGAGTCAGTCTCTCTCATGAATACAATATTTTCCCTCTATAGAAGGGGAGAGTAAAAATTAGTTTTAGGGGCAAAAAGCGACATTTTTCATTTGATTCAAGTGCTTTTTCGTTGAACCGATCGATAATTTTCCTTCAGTGTAGGAATGTCCCTATGCAGATCCGTGTATATATCAATTGCAGCATACAGCATTACCGCTTAGAAGTCGATAAATGAGTAAATGGGCTATCGACAGAATATCATAGTGCTGCACAGGTGGGTTCGGCACATTAGCGAGAAATTAATTGAAATGCAGTGGATAAGTCGATTTCAATATAAAACGATGGCTTACTTTAATCGACCTTGTCTGAGGGCTTGGCCCTTTAACTGCTTTTATTTTCTTCGGTGCTTTTGTTTTCAATTTCCATTTTCCACATAGTATTCGGTTCTTATATCTTTTTTTTGCGATATTGATTTAGCAATAAAACTCCCTTTTTATGGCCACCCTGAATTCATCAAATAATATCAGTAGGTGACCGATAAAACTATTAAAACTGATAAAAAAAGGCTATTAATTGATAGATTTTACGTTGGTGCAGCACAATTGGTTGTCATGAAATTCAAATTCGAATATTATTTAAAATTTTATCAGAATTGGCAGTGAGATTAATGGAGCGAGAAAATTACATGATATTACTGGAACTTTTTGCTGATTGATTTATTGCTTATTATGTACATGTTTTAATGATATTTTATTGATTCGGTATAGTAAAATGACGAAAAATGTTCGTAATTGCTCCAATTCGCATGATGATTAACTTTCATTTTAATTAATTTTATTGATTAAAATTTATGTTTTTTTTTCGCACTTCAATTGGTTTAAAAAATTCGTTCTTACTAATTAATATAAAATAAGGGCTAGGGAACATTGGCTTTAAGCGATATAAGTGTGGTAGTATTTTACTTATAGCGTTTTCAATTTCCAATTTATCAATTGACAAATTTGAATTTTTCATAGATTTTTTTTTTTTTGCAAAACAGAATTACGTCTATTTTATACGCAGGGCAAGTTTTGCCATGCTGCTTGCAGGTGAAACAAAAACAGTGGGTTTAGACGAAAAAATAGGAAACTCGTTGCCCTGTTTTTAAAATTAATAGTTTTTGAAAAGTGGTAAAACAGCATTTATTTACTTGCCCTGCATTTCATACGCGCACGGCAAAAAATCCTGGAGTATTTATCAATCCAAAAATTATATTAACGAAATCTTAATGCAATTTTGGATTGGAATTTAATACATGCGAATTTTTGAAAATATTTTAGTCTTTTTTGCCTTCATATTTTAATTCGAAGTTCTATAATAGTTGAATAAATAGTATAAGGAGTGCCTTTAGGTCCTGTTTACATCTGACATTTTATTCCGTGAATTTTATTCTGTGACAAAAATTCACGTTTCACAACCGTTTACACTTTGATACAAAATCCCGAAATTTATTCCTGAAAGACGCTGAACTCGAATTTTTATACCCGTATGGTGAAACCAAAGGGTATATTAACTTTGCCTTACCGTTTGTAACGCCAAGATCCCGTCATCGCACAAAAAAATTAATTACACCAGTGTGTTTAGAATGATAAAAATATTTAATTTTTGCATGTCCGTCCGTCTGTCCGTCCGTCTGTCCGTCTGTCCGTCCGTCCGTCCGTCTGTCTGTGGCGCGGATTGCGGGCGCACGGATTGAGCTAGAGACTTGAAAGTTTGCACAGATCCGTTTTTCGTAAAATGCGAGGCTAAGTTCGTTAATGGGCAAAAATGGTCCATTAGGGGGGGTACCCCCCATACGAACGAAAACGTTTTTTGTGAATATCTCAAAAACGGTGCATTTTATCAAAAAAGTCCAAGAACAAAAGTTATTTAGGATATGATTCTACATAAAACTCCCATACATCAAAATCCGATTGGAATAAATTTTAAAAAATCTTATTGGAAAGTTTGACTTCAAAGTGGAATTTTGGTATAACTGTTCGAATTTTGATACGAATATCACCATACGGGTCTCCAATGATTGCCAGATTGGCAATTATAGCTTTTGTTATGTTTTCATATAAAACCACTGGAATAAATTCAAATTTTGACAACTTTTGCCAAAAGTGAATTTTCTCTGCGATAGATGAAACGAATTCACGGAATAAATTGTGAATAAAATTCGCAGAGAATTTCATGGAAAAGTCGCAAGTGTAAATGGGGCCTTACATTGGCGCCCCTGAATTTTTTAATATTTTTATTTTTCATCACATGCAGTTAATCACCCGATGGGATCAATATATCAAGAAAATCGATTTTTGTAATTCTTTTCCCCACTAATGTGATACATAGATGTAAATTTACATCCTACTGAAGTATAGCGAACTCGTTTCAAGGTTAATCCACAACAGAAAAATACATTCTTGAGATAATTAAATAAAATATCAAAGAAATAAACTACAATAAAAAAAAATCCTTGAAAATGGTTACTTGGTTCTGTCACAGCATTGGCATCAACCAATATATTATTTTCGCAGACTAATTTCCATTCGGTCAATGGATTTTATCAACGAAACGTTAAATGGATTCAACTCCAATAAATCTATCGAAAGGTGCTTCTACTTCTATACTGCCCAAAATAATAATAATAATAATAAGGAGAAGAGATAAGATGACAGCCGCTTGTTCGGCCGATGGGGCATTTATCATTCGATTGGTAAATGAAGAAGAAGTCGCCCAGGCCACATATAAAACATAAGTTATTGAATTTAAATACACAAACGGATAACACAAGGTCGTATATGAATGGACCAACGTCTATCTGACTGACCAGAGCGGTTTGTGAGATACGAAACGAGAACAAATTTAAAGGGCAGGAAGGGTTAAGCGATAAATGTTTGGATCAACGTTACAGGTGAGAGGGGAAACCGGGGATATTATACCAAACAGGTAGATCGATCTATAGAGGAATAAGACATGTCTTACCTAGACGTCGTCATCGTAGTTTCTACGAGCATCTGGATGTTAGCTTGTAAAATTGTAAGAACCTCTTACCATACATCTTCAAACTGCTGGGCGAATAGATATCTGGCTTCTTGGTGGATACATCGCCGATGATCCTCAAATTCAAATGTATCCAAACATTGTTGGTAGTCGATAATGTGATGGTCTCCCATTCTCGACTTGGAGTTCTCTGTTTCTGTTACTGAATCTGAATCTGTTTTTGATGTTTGTTGTTCTTGTGTTATGTTTACTTCATGAAACATAAATTATACGTCATGTCAAATAACTACATATTGTATGAAAATTGACGATCGCCTGAATTGAAAAGAAAAAAAACACAAAACTGAAGAGAAAAATCGAGTCAAAGCTTCTAAAAAAAAAATAATAAAAAAAACGAAAGAGCAAAAGTTGGAGATATAGGAAAGAAATCGAAGTTTAAATAAAAGGACCAGTGTCCATCGATCAAGGGGTTTGCCAGTCGTTCAAACACCAGGCATAACCACCAAAACTAGTCTCACCTTTGAGAGACAGTCGAGCGCGAATAAGAGAACTTCTTGAAAGTAAGGATTATTTTAAAAAAATATCTCGGGCCTCTACCTACGCTACTCAATAAAAAGAGAAATTTTCTATCTTTAAACAACAAGAAAACATCTTTAAGGAACCAAAATCAAACCTAAAACCGAATCAATCTCAGAAACAAAACCGAACCGCTCTCAAAAACAGCTGGCCGAACCGAACCAAAATCAAACCATTTTTAAAAAAGTTGGCCGACCCGAACCAAAAACAAACCAGTTTTTAAAAAATATGTCCGAACCGAACCAAAAACCAGATTTTTTTTTGGTTCCGATTAAGATTTGAATTTTTGGGATTGAACAATGCTCGGTATTTTCTACCATTGACCAGATTTAGACCCTAAGGGCGAAACACAATTGACGCAGCGTGCTGCAGCGTTGTGCGTTCACGGAATGGAATGCATGCAGCATCGTTGGTTGATGACACAATTGATGCAGCGCTGCAGTGCGGTGTCAAATGTAATTTGAGAAATTTATGATTGCGCACGCTTCAGCCTTCAAAGAAAACACACATATTTGATTTTTCAAAACGCTGCGTCAATGCAGGCGCATGCGTTGCTGCTGCAGTATCAATTGTGTCTGCAGCGATAAGAATACACGCGTTTGATGCATGCGTCGTCATTACTGCGTCAAATGTGTTTCTCGCTTAAGACTTTTTTACATTAATCTAGTACCTACTCAAAAAACTTCTCCGTGCTCTGTATCTCAAAAAATATAATTAATACGATCAGGAAATGCAAAAACCACTAAATAGGAGCCAAAAATCACTGAACCGTTCAAATTTTAGGAATCGAAACCAATACCAGAACCAAATTTTTGAAATTTTTGAAAGTTCCAGATTTTTGTTTATGTATTGCAAAAAATAGAGTATTAGTCCCTGTTTTGGTAAGCGTACGAAATGACTTTTTTCTGGATGTGATTTGCGGTGACATCTGACTTTGCGTGGTCATTCATCAATTAATCAATTAAATGAGTTTTTTTTTATTAATTTTACTAAATGCTGTCCTGGTCAAGCCGGATTTTGGAAAATCAATTACGAACAAATGGCGTGCAATTTGAAGTATCGAATTTATGGTTAAATATGGCAAATTTTTTAAATGTCATAAACTCGGAAAAATTGGGTGAAAGTTGTTGGCTTGCCCACCGATCATGCGGTTTCCTGCAGGAAAATTTCGCCTATGCTGGGCGGGCGTTCACCTGCGTTAGGAAAATTAAAAATGTGTCAACCTGTGGCAAGAGAAATTCAAATAAAACCCTGTAGCAAGTAAAGTAGGGCGCACTGGTGACCTAAGATAGATATTTTGAGCATGTAATGTCATGTAATGGATGACACAGTTATCGGCCAGAGTTGAATAGTCAAAAAGTTGACTTGCATCAGCTTCATAATTTTTTGAGTGTGCGTGCAAAAAAAAATCTTAAATTTTTTGGCAATTAAAAAAATGAGAAAAAAGAATGCCGTTTTAATAAAAATCAATTAATTTGTTAAACTGTCCCTAACTCGTGTTGGTGTAGCTTTTAAGCAAACCATACTGTGCTATCTTCAAATGACTCTTTCTAGATTTGAACCTTAAGGTCTCGAATAGTTGCATTTTGCTGTTCCCAGATTCCCATTTTTATGTCGAAAGTATTTGCCATTGGGCCGGCATGCCACAAATGCCAATGCAAGTTATAAACTCAGCTCTTGGAACGTGCGAATTTGAGAAACGAATTGGATAAATAAATTTATTACATTATTCATTCATTTGCGAAATGATTTTCCTTTGGCGAATTTGTCTTGTTAGCCAATTCGATTTACTTTCGAGACATCGTTTCTCATAAAATTTTTTTTATTCCTTTATCCCCTCTTTTTAAAATTTATTGATGGACATTATAAATGTCCGTGTTTGTCGTATATCCATGCATATATAGCGCCATTTGCCAGTTCTCAGTTTATTTTGTGGATATTTCTACGAATATACAAACCCCTATAAAATATGCCATTATTTTTTCAAACTTTTTATTCGTCGCCTTGGCGGCCTCACCTGACAGGCTTAGTGGCCTCATAAGGACTTTTTTTTACATTGAATTGGATTGAATTCGTTGGAGGATGGGACGAGACGAGATGCCTTTGGCACTGATTGCTGATGGCGATGGTGCAAGAAGACACTGACATTACCTCAATTTCGATTGCAGTGTCTGTGAGTAAAATGGAATTCCTTTGATTATGCCAAAAGGTTGAAGGGAACCTTCTATCCGATCTATTCGTTTCATTGATGTTGACATATTCCAAGTATCGGAAAGTTTTTTTTCCCTGTCGCCTGTACTCGTACTATTCGTGTACCAAAGGTTTTAGAACTTTGCATGATGAACATAAAGAAGAAGTGTCCTGAACGCATCAGACATGAATAATTTTTAACCTTAAATAAGGTTGTCGCCTGTCAGATCTTGGTCTTAAAGGTGCCACGCCGTGTCGTCCGGCCGGGTTCTCATGTGTCCAATCAACAACTAACCAATCATCCGATACTAAATCAAAACCGAAGATGAACTTGTTTCGTTGTGGCCCAGCCCGACATATCCCCTCGGCCTGGCCTGGCTTGGCCTAGTCGTCATATCCATAAATAAAAAATTAATTTAACATTGTGAACATGATTGATTGCGATATTCTGCTGTAATTACAACTTCCAAAGGTGAAAATTAAAATCCAAAGATTTATTGATTAGTCTCTTTGGTTTAGTTTCATTTCATTTCAACTCGGTGTGGATTGTTGCTGCTTCGATTTGGTTCTTTTTCACCCCTTTTTTAGTCAGTTTGCGTTCAATTGGACGTAGTTGGCCTTGCCAAGAAATCGTTGCTGATGGAAATTTAATCTGTTTCCTCGTCTTTGGCGGGGGGTTTTTTTTTGCAGTTATTTAATTTTTGTTTTCCTTCACGTATGGCGGACTAATTTTCTTCATTACATTTATTTGCACTTCTGTTGCCAGTAATTTGACTGAAATTTATTAGCAAGATTTTATGATTACATCTGATTACATGCATTGTAATAGATATGTTTTAAAATATTTCAAATCCAATCGCATAAACTGGTTCCGTTTTAACGTATTGAAAGTACATACATTTTGAGGAAGCAAACATTATAATTTGTCGAGAAATGTCGTTTTGGTATTAAATTTTTTTTTTCTCAATCGTGTTAGTCGATAAGCGCCAATTAAAATTTATGTGATTTATGGCCGTTTGCACCAACGAAACTTAGCAACTTATGTACAACTTATATTATTTAAGTCCCCGAATTTCTACGGTTTAAATAGGATAATCGCAACTTAATTTGTTAAGAATAATACGTGCAAACGGGCATGAAAAATAATAAGAGAAAAATAATAATAAATCTAACTACTTTATAATAAAAAAAATAAGGACTAGGCTAAGTTCTTGAACGGTCAAAATCGGACCATTCTTTCCCCCTCCACCATACATACGAAACAGTTTTTTTGCAATTTTCTCAAAAACGGTGAATCATATTAAAAAAATTATAAAGGTAAATTGTCTTTAAAATCGAATTTTACATAACTCACCCCTACATCAAGATCCAATCGGACCACTGCTTGCCCCCTTTCCAATGCAAATGGAATACTTTTTTCCTGTTTTCTCGAAAACTGTGCATCGTATGGAAAAATTCATAAAGTTAAAATGTGTTTGGAACATAATTTTACACGACTTATCTATACATCAAAATTCAGTTAGACCACTCCTTCCCCCCTCCGCCATACAAATTGTATACTTTTTTATTTTCTTGAAAACGGTGAGTCGTATTGAAAAATTTATAAAGGTAAAATCTGTTTAGAATATGATTTTATATAATTGTTCCATACATCAAAATCCAATCGGACCACTCCTTTCCCCCTCTCCTATATAAAAAGATTTTTTTAAACAAACATTTTGTTTGTCATCATATAGAGGATTTGACGATTGGCCTCCGTCAATTGTAGTTTTTCTTATGTGTCCAAGTCAAATTAAGTACTATTTTACTGATAGCCCCGTTATGATACTAATATATAAACATAACAAAAGCTATAATTGCCAATCTGGCAATTATTGAAAACCCGTATGGTGATATTTGTATCCAAATTCGAACAGTTGTACCAAAATTCCACTTTGAAGTCAAGCTTTCCAATAAGATTTTTTAAAATTTATTCCAATCGGATTTTGATGTATGGGAGTTTTATGTAAAATCATATCCTAAATAACTTTTGTTCTTGGACTTTTGTGATAAGATGCACCGTTTTCGAGATATTCACAAAAACCGTTTTCGTTCGTATGGGGGGTACCCCCCCTAATGGTCCATTTTTGCCCATTAACGAACTTAGCCTCGCATTTTACGAAAAACGAATCTCCGCAAAATTTCAAGTCTCTAGCTCAATCCGTGCGCCCGCAATCCGCGCCACAGACAGACGGACGGACAGACGGACAGACGGACAGATGGACAGACGGACGGACATGCAGAAATTAATTATTTTTATCATTCTAAACACACTGGTGTAATTCATTTTTTTGTGTGCTGACGGGATCTTGGCGTTACAAACGGTAAGGCAAAGTTAATATACCCTTTGGTTTCACCATACGGGTATAAAAATGAGTTGGTGTCTGTCTGTCTGTTCATCTATCACGCAAAAACAGCTGAACCGATTGACTTGAAATTTCGCATGAGTGTCTATGGTAGTTCTGGTTCCAACATAGGCATACGGAAAAGTAGCGCGAGGGTTGGGGGGAGTAAGGGGAGGGGGTAAACTGATTTCGAAACTTAGTTTTTGCGCTATGTTACATTTTCGCGGGGAAACTACTGAACCGATTGGCCTGTAATTTGGCATAGATGTTCGTCGGGGGTCCAGCCACAACATATACCCATTAAAAAGTAGCTCCAGAGGTGGAGGAGTAAGCGGAGGGGGTAAAGTGATATCAAAACTTAGCTCTTCCTCTATGTTACCCTTTCGCCGGGAAACTACGGAGCCAATTGGCCTGAAGTTTAGCTCCAACATAGACTATCAAAAAAAAAAAAAACTTAACCCGGCAACGACGGGTATGCAAGCTAGTCCCATAATAAAGTAGTTCGATTTAGTGTGTATATCTAGGTTTCTTAAGATTTTATGCATTTCCACTCTGCTAAGGATAAAGTTGAGGTTTGAATGATCAATATTTTGGGCTCAGGAACGGATTAAATAATTTAAAAAAAAACTATTGCAGTTATTCAAAAACCATTACTACAGAAAAATAATTATTAACCCCATCATTTTCCGCCTTTTTCCTTGCAGTCATATTTTTTTTATTTTTGTTTCTTCGGTTGTTTTTCTTTAGTCCTGAGGTACCATGCAAAATTTGAAAATTCTACTTTTCTATGAAAAAATGTTATGAAAAGTTGCTTATAAACAATATCGGGTATGAAAGGCTTTAATTCTTGAAACTTCCAATTGTATTCTTCTCAATAACTTTGTAGTAATGAGTTAAACAAATAAAAATCATTTATCATTTGCATAAAAAAAAATCTAGAAATCTAAAAAATTTGAAACATTAAAAGATTTAAGGCCTTTGCTAAAACGTATCTGAAGATTTTCTTTTACAAAATCTTCGCATATACTCTCTAGGGTGAAAATACTATAAAAAAATCTAATATAGTTATTTCAGCGTGATTTATTAGTTCCTCAACTAAGTGATAATAATACTGCTAAACATTCACGTGACAAGATAAAAGTTTTTATTCATTAAAAATGTGTAATGAAAATTCATTAAATTTTGTACTTAAATAGAATTGATAATGAGATTTTTTATGGTATTTTTTTCTGCCAAGAAAAAAAAAACACCATAACAAACAACATTTTGATACTTTTACCTATAATTAAGTCAGGGAGAGAATTAACATCGATAATAAAACTACTTCTGCAGGAGCCCATGGACTCATAAAATGTTTTCCAGCATAGTCCGGTCAACAAAATAATTGTAATAATAACAACATACTAATAAAAAAGACAAACATATCTTTTTCGTAATTTCACCTAAAACTAAACATTGACCAGCAGAGTAGACAGAACCGAGCCAAAGACAGACAAAAGTAATTTAAAAAGTTATAAACGCGCCAAGAAGAAAATAAGCGTCTTTGGTGTGTTTCTTAGCGACCAGTGCCGGTGTTAGCAATGAAAACATCTTATGTTGCCGTCAACGTTTGTCCACGAAACACTTGTAACCTTACACTCCAGCAATAAAAAGTTGCAAGTGTGAACACAGCGAGTAGCAAATATTTGAGGACGAAAAAAAAACGTACACCGAGGAGCATACACTGTGGTAATAAAGAAAAATCAAGATCTCCAAGAAAAAACAATAATTATGTTGTGTAACATAACAGCAATAAAAAAACAAACAAATGCAGACGTAATGAAACAAATAACTCAAATTTAACCCATCTGCCCATTTGTCCCCGTCTCATTATCGACGTCCGGAATGGATTCTTGTTGTTTTGTAAGAGGATACAATTTGTCCTGAAATTAGAGCGCATCATATTGCTCCGTTTTTTTTCCATTATCCATACAAAATCCCTGACACGTATCCCAGCTAAACCACTTAAAAAGGGATTTCATGGACCCTGCACCCAAGTCGAAATGCGTCCCGAAGACGTCAACAGTTGCATCAACCCATCATAATCAAAAACTGTCGGTGGTTCAATTTTTTTCTGCTTCTTAACACGAAACGGAAATCTGTACGGAAAAATTGTTTGATGACACTTGGGATTCCCGAAAACTCTCAGAATGTGTCGGAAGAAACACGTGTTGTCCCTGGAGAGTACTTCTTCTTAGGCGAGAGACACTATCAAGATATCCCGATTGCTTGCATTTAATTTGGTTGTCCACAAGTGCATCATAAATTTCGGCACGGAACCCGTTTGAATTGCTTTGACAGGCGTCATTCTGGGATCTTATTTGAAAATCCCAAATCGTCCCGATCATCATCCAACAGTTGCTGAGAGACTCCCAGATTACTTTATAGATTCCCAATAAAATTTTTATGTTGATGCAATTCGTAAGTTATTTTGAAGTTTTGGATTTTTTTACATTTGGTTTTAATTGGTTTTGTTTTCCAAAAATTTGGAATTTAGGTATGACATACCCTACCACACAAACAAAGGTTTAAAAAGCCGTCATTTTGGCCACTTCTGGCCAAGGAATTTTCACCAAAAGTGAACAGGATTTACTCAACCAATAACCAAACATGTGTGTGAAATTTCATTGCTGCAGCTCAAGTTTTTCTTTTTTAAGCAATTTAGTACTTTGTTACCGTAATGGGGTATGTCATATCCCACCACACCAACGAAGGGTTAATTGTCGGAGTATTTTACTAAAAACATTTTTGTTCAAAGTGCGATATTTCCTTTTTGTATTTATGATAGAGGTAAGGAGAAAGGAAAATAGTGTACATTTTTAACTACATATATCTTTTGCTATATACCTAAAACCCCACAAAAATTCGGTGTCTGGTTCCAAAAAGAGCAGGACAAGGGGTCAAAAGGAAAGGAAGATGCGAGATTTTTTGAGTTATATGATTTCTAAGGAGTTCCTCTATCTGACGGAGGTAACCCCATAAAAATTCGGTGACTGGTTCACGCGATAGCAGGTGAGGGGTCAGAGGGGAGGGAAACACCTGCAACCGTGGCTAAAAACATCCGCAACGCAACCAATGCAACACAATGTGATTCAATTGTCTCCGTTGAGGAAAATGCGAGATTTTTTGAGTTATATGCTTTCTAAGGAGGTCCTCTATTTGACGGGGGTAACCCCATAAAAATCCGTTGATTGGTTTACGCGATAGCAGGCGAGGGGTCAGAGGGGAGGGGAACACCTGCAAACATGGCTAAAAACATCCGCGCTAACGCAACCAATGCAACGCAATGTGATTCAATTGTTTCCGTTTAGGGGATCAAAAGTTACAAGGGAACATCCTTCTTCGAAAGCTACAATTGAACGTAAATGCTCTTCTTTTTCTGGGAAAAGGCATAAAAATTAATAAACGTTTTGTTCTATCGGATGTTGTTTCTAAATTTTTCTGTATCTAAGCTCTAAAATCGCACAACTGAAAGAAATATCCAGAATTATTTATGCAGACTTCTAAACTGTTCCCATTTTCGATTTAAAATTTCCATTTGCCATGATCGTTATGATCGTCTTATTTTCGCCAAGCGCTTGAGAGAACTTTGTGTATTGATAGCGTCTTAAGACGACAACGTCGACGACAACGATGGCGTGAGGATAATCAAAATCTCTCTAAAGATACTTAAATTAATTAATTTACATAATTAGCGGCTCTTAATATCGAATGACTACTGCACTCGGCCCATAACTTAACTGAAATTATTGGCAATTTGCAATCAATTGGACCATTTCAGTTTAAAAAATATATGAAGACAACAATGCAGAAATAACAAACGATGACATCGATATTTATTGAGCTATCCCATTGACCCATGAACAGCAAAAAATAAGTAATTTTTTATATTCTTATATAGTTTTCCGATTCCTTGGATTATCGTCCAGCAGTGGATAATCTTTAGGTGGACATTATGCATTCCATTTGTGTTTCGGATTCGATGTAGTTTTAAAATTTTGTCCACGTTTGGTTTTGGTAGACGACATCTTCGAAAGGATGATTTTCTTGTCGTTGGTGTTCTTTTGTCAATTCTGTGTCATCATTGAATTTTTTTTTTGCAAATTTGAATATATGCCCATAAAGGGATAGGTCGGACTATAGGTGGATTCGTCTCTTCTTCCATTGCATCCGTTGCATTCCAATTGAAGTCTCATCATCGCCTTCGGAATTACCAGCCATCACCACCATCGCCTTCAACGTCATTGGCCATTTCAATGGTTATTATGATCAGTTCTACCCCTAGACCTCCATTTTCAGTGGATTTCGTTTACATGCATTTGGGAAAATAATAATTTTTCAGTTTGGTGTCTTCTCAGATGGAGGGTTTTATTTTCTCCGGGTTCGGTTCGGTTGGCATCTCGGAATCATCATCACCATCATCATCATCGTATCGGTGCAAAAAACCAATTTACATTGGAAAACTTCTTGAATTTTATGAACTTTATAAAATGACAGGCCAAAATGAATTGAGCAATAAAATATATCGCTTCTCGTGTAGAGCCATTTGTTAGTTTTATTGGAACATTATTTGATTTTTATTTGCGAGAGCGGACAGGCTAGTCGGACATTTATTTCACCTTAAATCCGCATTATAACTACTTTGAACAGATCTTTATCGCATTCGTTTCATTTCGCGGTTCTTCTCTTACCATCCATGCTATATCTAGAGAATTGGACATAGTCTAAAATAGACAGTGAAGTCTGTCTGGGTGTTGTACAGTGAAGTCGAGGGCGACAGAATCTTGAGGAAATTTCTTCACCTCTCAAGTAAATGGGAGGATAATAAAGTAAAGATCACTCTTGTGGTACGATTTTCTCTCTAAGGGAACTACATCTTATAACCTCGTCAATTTTCCCTCCATAGATGTTAGTTATTGTAAATTTTCATTTAATCGAATGTGAATTTTATTGAGATTTCTCCACATCAGGATGAACTCTCCATCCTTGGATTCTTTCAAATTTCCGTAACAAATGCAAGGATTTCATATTGAATAAACACCAAAAACAAATTACTCTGCTTTGATGGCATCCACAAAGTCTTGTTGAGTGTTACTATTGCTATTTTAGATGTAAATTTACAACTCTTGCTGCCATCATAGAGCAATTCATGTCTCTGGATAATTCATGAAATGCTGACAATGTTTTAGTGGACTTTTATAGCGATATTTCGGTTTTATACCAATGCTAAAATGTTGTTTACGAATAGAGTTTTGTATCGATTTGTGATTTCTTCCATACTCTTTAATTTGATTATTTTATTGATGACTTTAGATGAGATTACATATATCTTTGTTGCCAATTATAATAATAAGGAAAAACAACATTCAACTTTGACTATACGACCGAGTACTAAACTTTAATGTTTATCTGTTCGTTGCAAATTTATCAACATTGAATGTCTTTGTAATCTTCCAACCGTAATCGATAAATATTTTCGGTACAAGGCCAAGATGTGATTTTATTACTGGACGGATGTGTCTTACAAATCAAAAATATATCACTGAACAATTTCTGGTAAATCAGCAGAGATAATGTTAATTATTAATGGGAAATTGGTCTATAAAAATTGAGTTATTACTTTTGCGGTAACACATTATGTTTTATTTTGAAATTATAACAGCTCTCCTCTTTTTTTGTTTATTAAGAGACAGTGTGACCTCGTAGAACGCAACTCCTTGATTAACGCAGCACCCAAAAATTTACACTGTTGACTTGAGAAAATGCAACTTCCAAGAAAGATTGACTCGATTAACGCAACTTTTTACTTTGCTTCGCTAAAGAGGGAAAGTATTGTTTGCATGTCGAAGACCGATTCGAGATCGGAGGAAGATAGATACTTTCTGATCAGTTCGGAATCCGTTTCAAGCAAAATTATGAGAATGTCCGTGCGTCTGTCTGTCTCTCTGCCTGTCTGTCAGTCTGTCCATTTTACGTATCCTAAAAAACTCGAGAATGCGTTGAGCTAGCGACCTGAAATTTTTTGTAAATGAGTAAAAAACCAACACAGATCAATATTAAAAAAAGTTGGGCTATTAATTTTTTTTTCATAAACCACAAAATCTCGTATTTATCTCGTATTTGTTTTCAAAATTCTTTATTAAAAGTACCTGTAATAAAAATTTTTAAACAACAATTCGTTTAAGCGGGCCAAAATTCGTTTAACTGGCGTTTTAACTGCAAAACGGATATGGGAAGAATTCCTTGTTTAATTTTTTTATTAAGTGTTCATAGAGAAAAATTAAAAAAGTTGTGTAACTTTCATTGTTACCGACGATGTTATGTATATAAATTTAACGGTACCAATGAAAGTGGAATGTCTGAAAATGTTCTGGACAAGGAGCAATATATCCGCAGGGAAGCAATTGGTAGGCATAGTCGCATGACACTATTGGTGGTTCGACCGTCTCCTCTGAGGGATTTTCAGGATCATTTTCTGGAACCTTTTCGGGAATCTCTCCAGGAACGTTTTCCGGAACTTTTCCAGGTGGATAATCTCCAGGTATTTTTTCTGGAACTTCTCCAGGCGGAATATCTCCCGGAACTTTTCCAGGCAAAACTTTTTCTGGAACTTTTCCAGGCGGAATATCTCCAGGAACTTTTCCGGGTGGAACTTTTCCAGGTGGAACATCTCCAGGAACTTTTTCTGGGACTTTTCCAGGCGGAGCTTTTCCGGGTGGAGCTTTTTCTGGAACTTTTCCAGGCGGAACATCTCCAGGAACTTTTCCAGGCAAAACTTTTTCCGGAACTTCTCCATGTGGAACATCTCCAGGAACTTTTTCTGGAACTTTTCCAGGCGGAACTTTCCCAGACGGAACTTTATCAGGCGGAACATCTCCAGGAACTTTTTCTGGGACTTTTCCAGGCGGAACTTTTCCGGGTGGAACTTTTTCTGGAACTTTTCCAGGCGGAGCTTTTCCGGGTGGAGCTTTTTCTGGAACTTTTCCAGGCGAAATATCTCCAGGAACTTTTCCAGGCAAAACTTTTTCTGGAACTTTTCCAGGTGTGACATCTCCAGGAACTTTTCCAGGCAGAATTTTTCCAGGCGGAACTTTTCCGGGTGGAACTTTTTCTGGAACTTTTCCAGGCGGAACTTTTTCCGGAACTTTTCCAGGCGGAGCATCTCCAGGAACTCTTCCTGGCGGATTATTTCCGGGAACATTTCCAGGTGAAGCATCTCCAGGTACTTTTACAGGCGTAACGTTTCCAGGAACCTTTTCAGGGACTTTTTCAGGAGCAGGAACTTTCTTTGGTGGTTTTTCTTCCTTTCCCTCCTCATCTTGCGGTTTAGGTGCTAACTCAGGTGGAATTGGTATTTTGTCTTTGGCTTTGTCTTTAGGAACTTTTTTATCTTTGCGATTTTTTTTTCCATTGGGATCTGGTGGTTTTGGAGGATCTTCTGATGTTTCTCCATCTCCATGGCACATATGTTTTAGGTGTTTAAATAAAAATATACCACCCCTTAATCGCATCACTGGAGGGATCTCGTAATCAGCGGCCAATTTTGTACATTCCAACGTGTCGTCATCATGAATCTGTAGAGATTTTAAGAACATAATTTTCGTATTTCAATTTGATTAAAATTTTGTAATGACCAGAAACTTTTTCTGACTTGAATTTTTCATATTTACCAAATACTGTTGAATCAAAATTATCTGGTTTTTGAAAGTCTCAAAAGGAAATTTTGACGACTACATGTTTTGACCGCGAGTCTACTGTGTTTTTATTATGAACAAAACGTCAATTTTCTGTTTATGTCAAAAAGATTTTTTTTTTGAACTTTTAAGAGCTAAACAGAGTGGAGGCGTCAACGGCGGCAGTCAGCGTCATTTTTTTTAAACCAATGGGTGCGCGCAATTGCAGCTGAACGACGGCAATTCCACATCCGCCCCTGAGTTTGAGCGTCGAGACGGCAAATTTTTAGTAGCAAACACTCAACGATATGCGCTACTATCTATCAAGCTATGCAAAATCACTTGCAAAACCCACTACGATCGGGACTACTATACTATTTTTATTCTCATATTCGACAGAAATTGATATACGCCGTTGACGCTTGACATTGTGTCAAGTCGCGAGCAACAGGACGCCAGCCGATGCGTCGCGCCAACTCTGTTTAGGTCTCCATTATATTTTGTGTAAATCCGAGACAGAGAAAACGCTGAGGGGGGGTTAAAGGAGGTGACATATTTTATAAACGAAAATTTTAAAAATTGAAAAGTTTGCTTGCTCAAAATAACCGAGGTCAGTAAAAAAAAAAAATTCAGTGAATAACGCAGTAAAAATTTAAGATATTCTCGTCAAAAAATGCGCCGCGGGAAAAAAATGTGCTTTTAAAGCCATTTTTAAAGCAAAGCAATGAAATAGAGTATGAGTTGCGGGTTTAGCGGTCGTTTTATTTAGTGTCAAATAAATTGTAACCCCAAATTGAAATGTCCAGAATAAAAGTTTTGTTTCCGGGACGTTCGGACAATTCCTGATGATGATTACCTCTAAATCATCATATTTAAAACAAAGGGTATTATTAATTTTTGTATTGATTTTAATTCTTGAAATTTTCTATATTATAATTTCTTTACATATAATCTTGATATTCGAGGCAGTTATATGTCGACGTGACCCTAGGCTCCGAACAGGCACAAAGGACCGGATCTGGCGGAAGAATGAAAACTTCATTATTGCATTTATTTTGTGGTTCAGGTGGATCATTTGGTGGCGGATCCTCAGTTGGCGGATCCTCAGTTGGCGGATCCTCAGTTGGCGGATCCTGAGTTGGCGGTGGATCTTTAATGGGCTTGACAGGTGGTTTTGGAGTACCAGGTTTTGGAGTAACAGGTTTTGGCTTATCAGGTTTTGGAGTACTAGGTCTAGATGTTTCTGGTTCCGTTTCTGGAGGTGTGACTGGCGGAGTTGTTGGAGACCGTGGAGGAGTTTTCGTGGGCGTGTCCGGAGGACTTTCCGTTGGAGTATTTGGACCCGGTCCTGGCACGGGGCCCGGCTTGCCTGGCTTGCCAGGTTTTTCTGGAATTTCTCCCCTTGCAGATTTCTTTCCACCTTTTTTGTCGGACATCTTTATATGATTTAGACGATTTAGCTAAAATAGAATAACGTATTTTTTTTAATCTTGCAAATGTGCAATAAGTAGAAATTATTGGTTTTTGATGATGTTGAAAACAAGAATACTTACCTACTGTTTTTTTCGTATTTCTGGCAACAAAAATTTCTTCTGAACAAAAGAATTTTTAAATTTATTACAAACGGCTTTTTTTTCAAAAGTGAAAACTATAAAAATATAAATGAATTCCCAGTTGTCGTTTTAAGACATGATAGTTTGATTATTTTGGAAAAGAGTAAATTTTACAGTAAAAAAAATATATACATATATAAAGAAATTGAAAGTAATTTAGCATTCACTTGTAAGGGCCCGTCAAAATTCTTCGACTTAAATCATTTAAGTTAAGCATAAGGTGCTAAGTTCCGATGGTGCAAATGGCACTAAATGATGGAAATGTTAATTCATTTTGCTTTTTACTTTCTTATACGAAGTATAGTAAAGTGTTGTATCCATGAAATATTTTGACTTCACAGTTTTGCCTAAAAACAGTTCCAGAACACTTCTGAATCAATTGGAATCAGTCGGTTACGCTATGTACAAGATTTCTCAAATACTAACAGAGCTAGAACCATGAAATTTCACAGGCTTGATTGGTGCTGGAATATCAACTTTTGGTGGATATTTATTAGCCAAAAGTACTAAAATGACAGATTTTTAAAAATCACGATTTCGTTTTTCGCGATTTATTCCGAAACTGTGGGTTTTTCGGTAGACCTTTGTATGAAAAAATTTGAAGACAGTGAAATTTTCCACACTTTTGTCTTTGACTAGAACTTGATATCTCAATCCGGTATGGAGATATACCGTTATTTAAAAAAAATCATTTTTTTGCGTTTCTTTCGAAAATTAACGCTTTTAGGTGGTTCAATGTATGAGGCGAATTAAATAAAATGGCGATCCCCATAATTTTGTCTTTTACCGTTATTCGGTATCTTTTACCGTTATTGAGATTTTTTCATTTAAAGTTAAAAAAGTGGATTTTTGCGGATTGCTTGCAAATTAACGATTTTTCGACGAAACAAAAACATTTTAAAAAAGAATTAAAGGTACTAAAGTTCTTTCCATGTTTTGCTTTTTACCGTAAATTGATATCTTTTACCGTCGATGTTTTAGATTTTGTAAAATAAAAATTCATGTTTTTATATGAACTCAAATTTTATTCGTCGAATAATGGTGTAAATTGTGTAGAAACGTAAATTTCGGATAAGAAATTTACGGGCTGTTCACATCTGGGCACCAATCATGTATTCCGACGCGTCTCTGTCTTTCGACTTTGACGCAGCTTTTAACTCTTGACTTTGCCATATCAGCAGCTTCAAATTTCCTGGAGTGACCGTCAGAATCACGCTTCGATTCATAGTGACGATTCCGCGAAATTTCAAGCTGCATATATGGCGAAGTCAAGAGTTAAAAGCTGCGTCGACGTCGAAAGACAGAGACGCGTCGGAATACATGATTGTGCCCAGATATTTTTTTCGAACTGATTTCGTGAAAAACAAAAAAAAAATACAATAAAATAGTTTTTTTTTTCTTGAAAAACTTTTGCCTTAGAATTTATTTAATTTTTGTTGATAAAATGGCAAAATTTCAGGCAAATCGTCAAACTTCGACTCAATTATAACGGTAAGGAAAAAATTGCCAATTTCTAAAATAGAATTATGCTACAGAGTTTCAAAAATTTTCAGTAAAATGTGAATTTTTAGTGAAATGTTTATGAGCCTGAAATATTAATTTTCAATAAAAACTTTTCCACACACGTCACTCTAAGCGGCTTTAATTAACTGACAACTTGCCGCAAGCAATTCTCCAAATGAAATCATCCTTTTATCGTGATTAATGCCTCCTACATATATGGAAATTCCCTCCCTTTTTTGAAAGGTTGATATAAAATTTCAAAGTGATCAAAAGTTTTATATAAATAAATAATTTAGTTTATTTGTTTATCATAAACCATTTTTTTTCCTGAAAGATGTTTTCAATTGAAGAACATTTCCCTTACAAGAGGGTGTGACGTAAGAAAATTAAAAGAGAACTTTTAATTAGAAATTTCTTTTCAATTTGACTTGTGAAACTCTTGCCTAAATGAGTGTCATGTTATTTTGATAGGAAATATATATGGAAAACCTATTTTGGGAAAAAAGTTTTGATCTACCCCCTCTACCCCTCTGTTTATAACCATATATGATTGAAGTTAGGAAAAGTATCAAAATCTATAACATGAAGATTTTTTCCCAAGTTTAGGTTATGAAGTTTCGTTCCTAAAGGATGAAATTCGGGATGGAAGTTTAATTCGGAACGAGTAGGAAGTGGTGGTAATTTTTCTGGGCATTTAAACCAGAAAAAGATAAGCGGGTTTTCGATACATGTAAGCAGTTTTTCTTTTGCTGTGCTCATTTATGTTGATAGAAATGTGTATTAACGGAGAAATATTTATTCCGAGGGTTGGAAATGAAAAACTTTTTCCTGAAGTTTAGCCCACATCATTGACTTATAGTTTAAGAGTTTTAATTATCAAGTCAAAGTTTCATGCGGGTAATTAAAGTCGAAACTACGTAACTGCTATTTGGATATTTTTTTTTCTCTTCCCGTCGACTTCATTTCGTCCGTTTGATTTCGTCTTTAGCCAAAAGAAAATTATATCGACATGGCAAAAAAGAAAAGTTTTACTCTGAAAGAGCAGTTTTTTTTGTGTTCTCTTACAGATTTAATGTTGTTGATTTTTGTTATATAGCAGCATAATTTCTTATATAGCATAGCTGTTGAGAGTTTTTACAGCGTGAGGTCTTGACTCATTGCAGCCTTGGCGGATAATGATATATCGAACAGTTTCCAAGACGCCCTTCTAAATTTTAATGAGGAACAAAGTTTCATAGCAATTTTTTTTCCATCAAATTCCATCCAACAAAACGTCTAAAGTCGTGTGTAAAGTTCCAGTTCCTTCATTTCTTGACAAGTAACGTTAATTACATTGGCCAAGATTTGTTGAGTTATGAGTGAATTTGAGTTAAATTATCAGGGCATTGATTTTTTTCAATATCGGTTATACTATACCACCTCATAACTCAAATAAATAATTTTCTTGATGGCAGGTGGTGTCATTTTAAAGTTTTTTCCCATTAAAAAAAACATTTTTCCCCTTCCTTCACCTCATAAATGTGATGAATGAAATTAAATGCTATTCTTTTTTTTTTTGTTCTCGTGCCAACATAAAATTCGTTTTAAATTTCAGTTATGGATATAATCAAAAATTCAACGATTTCCATTTATGTTGGTAAATTATAGAATTTTAAACACTTTGCCGGATCGAAATAACAATTTGTGTTGAATGAATTTAATTAAAAACTATCTAAGACCATTAAATTGTTTCTGGATAACAAAAAAAAAACTCGTTTGAAGAAAATCATAAAATTACCATTAAATCAAAAGAATAAAGCGAAAAAGATGAAGAAAATGGTGAGAATTGGATAGAATTAAATAAATATAAAAATTTTATTTACAAAAAAAAATTATATATAATAGAGCGATTTAATTTGCACAACAAATTCCAAGTTGCTGTTCTAACGCCCACTGGAACGCATCAAAATGGCAAGAAATGTGATGAAACAAAGATTCAAAAATCCATAAAATTTCCCAAAGATTTCACAAATCTTCAACTTATGGCGGCTGCGCTGTCACAAAATGTGAATTTCTCTGTATGAATTACAGGAATCCCTTGGTTTCCCGTGGACCACACACACACACACACAAAAAAAGGTGTAATTTTAATCAATCAGTTCAGATATGTTCAAGCAGTCTACAAAGCGTTTCAAATGGTATGCGGTTTACTTCCTTATCAAATCATACCTAAAGACACAATAATAGCATCAATTTCTAACATTTTAGCTTGATGTTGATCATCAGTCTTTGTTCTTTTTCAAAAAAAAAAAAAAATCGGTGTAAAAACTTCCAGTTCCCGGTGTGTTCATCGCAGAGCCATTATGGATGGAACGCAGTGTTTTTCTGTACACACGACGAGGTTTGTGCTTTATCCGTTAATAATTTTATTAATGACTTCAAGTCAAACTTTAAGTTTATAATCGCTAAGAATTTTGTTTCCACGGAAAGCGATAAAACTGACCGTGATTTCTGTTACTATACTATCTAGTGGTGTTGTTGCTTTTAATGTGGATATTCATCAGACAAACAGGACAGATTCGTAAAAAATCACCAAAATATTCTTTTACAGCTAATCAAGTGATGGTGGTATGTCGTATCGTTATTTTGTTAGACATTTCTCTTCCATTGGAAAACGGTCGAAATTGGCAGATAATTCCTTAAGATTTACATCGGCCAACCGAAATGACGAGGTGTTGAAATCAATTCGACAACTTTATGGATTTAACGCGAACGATAAAACAGGTCAGCCAACCTGGGTGCTTTGACGACCATATCATCACGATTGACGATATTAGAAGAGATTCCATCTGGACACGAACCGTTGATGTTTCGATCAGAAATTTTTATTGCGAAGCGATGTCGTCTTGAATCATGTCATCGTTTGAATGACAGTAATGTCTAAAAAATCCAGTTCCAAAACGCTGGACGTAAATCTTGATCTGAAATGATGGCTTTCAAATTTGTTTATACAATAGGAATGGCCCTAAAAACATTCCACAAAAAAAGTTTAAAAAGGATTTTATTTAAAAAATGTACTAAACACAAAAAAAAAATTTTTTTTGGGCACTGTGTATCAGAAATAAAAGCGAGATAAATATTATTTATTTTTTATGCTTTTATCTCGCTTTTATTTATTTTTTATGTACACAGCACAGCATCTTAGAAATTACTTTATTTTTTTTAGTACATTTTTTATTGTAGTAAAAGCTTGTTGTTAAAAATAATATTATTTTTATTTTTTTTTATTTTATTCTTTTTAGTGCCGTTTGCACCAACGAAGATTAGCAACTTATGTACAACCTAAATTATTCAAATCCCAGAATTTCTGCAGTTTAAGTAGACTAACCGCAACTTACTTTTTTAAGAATATTACGCGCAAACAGGCCTTTAGTTCAATTCAGACTAACGATTGCGATTACGATTACGATTACGATTACGATTACGATTGCGATTACGATTACGATTACGATTACGATTGCGATTACAATTGCTACTACGATTGAAGCTTCTCAACCAATGAGATTCAGTCTTTCAATGATAGTGACATGAAAGCTTTGATCTCATTGGTCGAGGAAGCTCAATCGTAATCGTAATCGTAATCGTAATCGTAATCGTAATCGTAATCGTAATCGTAATCGTAATCGTAATCGTAATCGCAATCGTAATCGCAATCGTAATCGCAATCGTAATCGCTTAGTCTGAATTGAGCTTTATTGATTTTGCATTTGATTAGTAGGTCTAAAAATCAAACTTCACATCTGTCTTTCGCCACGCTTTTTTCATTTAGGGCCCCACACAATGGTTGTATTGTTTTTCTGATTACGAAAAATTTGTATGATGCGTCAGCCATTTTATGTTTTCTCGAGATCGAAAGACGGATTTAGGATTATTTCTCCAAGACCTTTCATTTAAGATCTTACGTGATAGGTTTTTGATTTGTACGATTGTAATAAAATGGGGTCCGCTGATCGCCATTTTGTTTTTTCTTGAGTTTCCAGTACTTGCTGATAATTCTTTTCCGAAGCTATTTCATTTGAGACCTCACACTATGCACAAAATCCGGAAAATTCAAATTTGAAGCCACGGCACCGATAAAAAATATTTCTGGTTTTTGGTTTGGTTATAGTATTTGTGTTAAAAATTGGTTTGGTTTTGGTTCGGTTCGGCAATATTTTTAAAAATCTTTGGACTTTGTTCGGTTCGGCAATTTTTTAAAAAAAAGGTTTAATTTTGGTTTGGTTTAGACCACCTTTTCAAAGTGATTGGGTTTATGGTTGATTTCGGTTCACCCAAAAGTTTAATGGTGCGGTGGTTTTCGGTTCGGTTCTAAAAACCGATTTTGCATCTCTGATTTTAACTTCTCACGTATAATCGTTCAGATCTGAAAGGGTTTTTTGAGTCTGGCCAGAAAGCCACCATAAATTGAGTGGAAATTGAGCTAGAAACTTGAAAATTTGTCAAAATCAATTTTTACATAAGTGTAAAAATACAGAATATTAAGAAAATAAAGCAAGCTGAATATTAAAAATACTGATTCTTTCATTTAAATTTGTTTAACTAGAATTTTTCGTGAAAACATCGCTTTCTATAGAACGTATAGCATATCGCATTTAATTATCCTCATCATTTAAACATAAAATTCAAATTTAACGCTCACATCAAAAATTCGAATGATTTTTCCATCAAGTTTTTGATGATAATTCGCAAAGTTAATTAAGTGGATAATAATTGATTTTTAATTAATCATTTCGATTTCACATAAAATATTATCCCTGATTTCGGCTCGTAAATATTGTCTTCTGATGAGAGATTCCACGACTAGCACTTGGAACTCAACCAGAGGCAATATTATTGCTTTGGATCACATCAAAAAAGTTAGCAGTTAGACAAAAGTCATTTATCTTATTCGGTTATTGTAACACACCCAAATTTGCATGGGCCCCCAAGTCAAAATATAAATTTTACAGTGAAAACTTGTTGGCAAATATGCTTATATAGGGTAAGGTACGGATAGATGCCTCGAAGTGTGAATCTGCTAAACTAAACATTCTGAAGCGGATACAAATTACTGAATATAAAATCCACACCACCCCTAGTATATTTTCAGAACTTTATAATAGCTTTTTAAAAAATTAAATTGTAACGACAAATGACTGAATATGTTGTGGGCTGTCAAACAATTTTTGTATGCCAACTAAATTTACGAGAAATTTTAGATTTTTTTGTTTGTTTACGTTAAATAAATAGTAATTATGGTTTTTTAATACTTTGTTTGACTATTTGTCAGGTTAGATTTAAAAAAATCGAAAAGCATCTATCCGTGCTAAAAAGAATAGTTGCCCCAGTTTTGGGCACGGATAGGTGACCATAGAAAATATACGCATAGAAGATAGACGTTTTAATTTTAATATGAATGGTTGTCATATAGAAATTGGAATAAATGAATCAATTTTACGCTAAAATATAACATTTCACTGACCGCTATTCGCAATTCGGTCAGACAAAATCGCGAAAGGTCCTACGAACGAAGTAGAGTCTAAAACAGGGGCCATAAAAGTAACTGTCGCTACCTTTACAATCAAAATTTATAACCACTACAAATAAAAATACAGTTCAATGAAACACAACCTTTCACGGCAATGGCTTGACACGAAGTGATTTAAAATGAAATGCGTCATGCTAATAATGCTCCGATTCCAACTCAAAGCACGATTCGTTTTATTCCTGCGATCCGAAGCCGCACACACAAGCATTACAGCACACAATAAAAGGTCGATGATAGGTGCTACGCTGTTAAAGCCAATCTGTGTGATCAGCCAGCCGAGCCACTAACTGATGATGCCTGGTCTAAAACAATGGAGTCAACAAGTAGCTTTAGTATTCGGTTATCTACATATTTTCCTCATCGCTCAATCTGTTCTGCTGTGTTCATTCCATTATTTTTGAATTGTGTTCAGAGATTTTTTTTTTCGTTAAATCATGCTTATTTTTGTTCCTTCTGCCCAAGGGCATCTATTCGTACCTACTGGGGCATCTACCCGGGAGGGGCATCTTTCTATACCAATATTCGATCGTTTTTATTTCTCTCGCTGTTATTTTCCTATTCGCTCCAGGATTCTGTAGTTGGACAGAGATCTAGTTAAATGACGGAACTATCATAAAAATCTAAAATTTTATGGGTATTTTGAAAAATGAGGACTTCACAGCGTTTTTCCGAAAGGTGCGGCATCTATCCGTACCTCACCCTATTGAGAATGATTCTTCCTATTACGAGTATATCATTTGATCATTGTTAGTTAAGATTCTTTTTATGTAATTTCTTGCGTTCATTTTGTATGCCCCTTGATGATATTTTAGGATTCGAGTGGATTTCTTCTGCCATTTTGCTATGTTGCTGCGGTTGTAATTATCCAAATAGAGAAAGTGCCAAGGAATCATTTCTTTTGCTGAATTTATTCTCCCACCGCTATTTTTTTTTTTAATTTCTTTAATGTGATGTACAAAGGCGTTAACATCGCATTCTAATCATTGCCGTGGTGGAATTTTGTTGCTATTGCTGTTGTTAATATTGCTAGACTGAAGTTCATTATTTTTATGAGGCTTGGAACATAGTCGGTCGGACACGCAATGAAAACGAAATATATTTATTTTTATAGTGTATGAATATACGTAAATATTCTTTCCACTGATTTATAGTACCGGAATGTATGAATGAGCGAATGATATATTTGAAAAAAAAAAAAAAAAAAATGTTGGGTGTTGTATTTTTCGGTGTGTGCCATACACTCCGCAAAAGGTTTTCAATGCAAATTCACTCGCCAACAAAGAAAAAATGTCCGTCCCAGACACGAAATGCGAATTAGGGGGTTGGTCCCGATCATTTTTTATTTGTTAGATTTTTTTTCCCGTACATTATTCCCATATATTCATTAAATTTATAACAAATTGTCTGCCAGTTAAGATAAGTGATAGAAAAAAACCCGGTGATGATTATAATTTTTCTAAATGTGGGCTTTTTTTTAGGAAAAACGAACGGTAGAATTCTGTTTTCCGGAATATCCATCGGGGTCAAAGGTTCCTTGGTCAACGTTTTCCGTGTTTCATTAAAATTAGCAAGAAAAAAAGTCATTCCGGTGTGAAAAATCTTTGCTCCTAACAGACATTAAATTAGTTTTATTTCCTTATTTTTTATTTGGCGTGCCGAGTTTAAAAAAAAAACATTTCTGCAGAACTGACATAAATTGTGCGTTGGTTCTTTGGTGTTGCTTTCAGAAAATAAATTATGTTTCGTTTTTCATAAGATTTTTGCCTATTCATCCTTGACTTGTGCTTTCGTCAACCTGTCATTGTAGTTACTAACGGATTTCGGGATTTTTTTTTTGTTAAGATTGCCCAGCCAAGTTAACTACTTGCGTTAAATAATCCATTTGATGTTGTCCAATGAATGTAAAATGTTTTCTTGATTTGAATCACAAAACAAGATTATGTCGACACAAAATAATACGATTTTGGAAAAACCCTGAATATATTCTTGGTTTAAGTCATAAAATTCGTTACTAAATTCAAGAAAATGTTACTAAATACTAGTAACCGAAAATTTTCTGCTAATTTTATAGTCTTAATAACACGTCTCTTAAAATAAGCAACAGCATTTTTCTCCGTGTACTTTTTGCAACACCAAAATTCTACGTTCAAATTATCCCAATATTTTTAATGATGTTTTATAGACCCATTGAGCCCATCGCTAATATGTGCTCTTTTTTTTAACAAATGGCAGGTAGAGACTGTCTGATCAGTACGAAATCCGTTTCAGGCAAAATTATGAGGATGTCCGTGCATCTACCGGTCGGTCTGTCCGTTGTACGTATCTTAAATAACTCGAGAACGCGTTGAACTAGCAACTTGAAATTTTTTCTGAATGAGTTTTACAAAAATCGTAGTTTTCTATCAACTTTTGGAAAAGTAGCTTTCGCTATAACGGGTACCTCCCATCAAAGATAATTACACAGAAAGAAAAAAAATAGTTAAAATTGCGTCAACCTACGAGAATAGTGGTTTAACCATGCTTACGTGGTAAAATCTTCTCAAAACTTACTACACACGTACTTAATCCAACTATTACAAACATTTTTGACCATTTAATAGTTGAATTAAGTACGTTTGTAGTAAGTTTTGAGAAGAGTAAGCATGGTTAAACAACTATTTTCGTAGGTTGACGCAATTTTAACTATTTTTACTATTAAGGGTATTCACAGTCCTCTTTTAAATTGCGAGTAATTTTACCGCTCGCTAATTCAGTCAAATTTAACAGATTTTTACCGAGACGGTAATTTGGTTCATGTAAAAATGAATTACCGGATTCGGTAATTGTAGACATGCCTTGAGTCGTGTTTTCCGGTCCGGTTATTCGGTATTAAGAATCAACCGCGAGTGGCGCTAGTAATGTTTTTAGTTGTCAAATTTTCTCGCTGGCTTTTTGTTATTCTCATCGGACTGATGCAAATTTTTTCAATTTTGATAGCCGTTGCCACAATAGAAATTCAAAAGAATACATCAAACATGTATTTAAAGGTATGTGACATATTTTACAATCAAATTCGCAGTTCATGATTTGGTCACGTATCCAATAAAAGCGCTGTTCTCAAATCTGTGCTGTGGGATGTTCACAGCAGAATATTTTCAGTCTTTTAATATTACCGAAAATACCGAATACCGAAAATTAAAAGAGGACTGTGAATACCCTTATTGTTTTCTTTCTGTGTACTACATATATTACAAATTGTGACATTTATAACACGTAGAAAATCAAATTACGACATTTTACTACCTTCTCTTACATTTTTCCTGCATTTTGCTACATTTCGTTACACATTATGATGTGGCGAATTCAAAGAAATGTCAGAGTCAACTGTTTTATTACTTTTTAGTTTCCTTTGATTTTAACAACGGGTAGTTGGTAGTCGCTATTGGAGTTGGCTCATAATGGCAGAACTGAGGTCACGTAATTTTTATAAATATGGTGGTTTTGAACCCATTGTCCTAAATAATGAAAGATCGGGCGCTCTGAGCAAAAACAAATGTAGCATATTAGCCCATACATGCCGAAAATACGCGCATAAAGTTATGTAAGCAAATTAAGTCAAAATCCCCGACTGAATTGAAAAACTGCCACCCTGACAACACTAGAGGTTGTGAGGTTATGGTAGCCCGTCGCTGTGGTTGAGAGGTAGCTGAAGCGTCAGTAAGTGTGTGACATTGCTCACAAACGGAAGTGGATCTGACCCTAGGCTTTAGGAATCGTCCAACAAGGGGCGCAGCGGCGGGTTTCACCAAAGTAATAGGCAGTTCTACAGATTGGTATTTTTCATAAATTAAAAAGAAGAAAATAAATTGTGTTACAGTTACTACATGTAACTACTTGACATGTAGTAAATTCTATTTTTTACACATACAAAATTTGATTGTAAATTCCTTATACTTACTCATCCCTGCCACCCACACATTTTTCTTTTTTTATATACAGTCCTTTGAAAATTTCTCGAAAACTACGAGCTTTTGAGGTCCTGCAACTGCTGGACCGAATTCAAAAACGTGCAATCCGATTGATTGGAGACAAATCTTTGAGAGATTCATTACCGTCTCTCGAGCATCGTCGCTCTGTTGGGGTACTCAGCATATTCTATAGATATTTTCATGGAATACATTCCACCGAAATTTCCCAACTTATTCCGCCACGGTATGTTTTCCCTAGACCCTCTCGAGCAGCTAAACGGGCACACGACTTCTTTCTTGAGCCTCCCCGTTTTCGTACAGTAAAGTTTAGGGGTTCCTTTATTCCGCGAATAACAAGACTTTGGAACGATCTACCATCCAATGTGTTCGCCCCGGACAATAACCTGTAGTAGTTCAAGGAAACCATAAACCGACATCTCCTTTCGTTTTTCCCACCATCCTGAGCTGTGCTTCGGCATTAAAGGGTCTTCCCCTAAGCTCTTGGTGGAACTATAAAAAAAATGAACGTAACCAAATTTAAAGGATATAAATATTTCCACATTTTTTAATTAAACGGTTTTTACATATCTCTAACGGTTCTCAAGATATTTGAAAGAAATGAAGTTTTTTGAAAATTTCTCGAAAACTATTCGCTTTTATGAAAAAATGCATTTATCCAAAATTAAAGGAAATAAAATGTTACAAATTTTTTGCTTTTACGGATTTTATGCATCTTTAACGGTTCTCAAAATATTTCATAAAAATGAAGTTTTATTTTGAAAATTTCGCGCGGTTTCGGACTGCGCGGTTTCGCAACTGCGCGGTTAAGTTTTTAATACCAAAATTTCGAACTGCGCGGTAAAAATTTCGCAGCTGCGCGGTTTTTTATAATTTTCGTTTAAAAAACAAGTTCCTAACCCCTAAATTTCATACAAAGTAGGGTTCACAGTGCGCGGTTTCGCAGTGCGCGCTCTTTTTGTGGAACGTATCTACCGCGCAGTTGGAGGGATTACTGTATCTGGGGAAGTCACAATAGATCTTAAGGACGCGGTGACAAGGCAGCGAGAAAGCACCACTCCATACACATAAAATAAAATAAATAAAAAATACTGTATCTAACTCGATATATTTAAAAAATCAAATTTTTTTTCATATTTTTTACTAAACTAAAAACATATTGCAGAGGAAAGTTTTGTATTGATTACAAGTGGAATTTATTAAAAACGGTTCTACACTGTGTTGTTAAGGATTTTGCAAATAGAACTTTTAGTAGCAGTTAAAACTTCTATCTTGGGTTTTAATTTTCAACAGCAAACATTCACACAAATACAAGATTTCTTTTTTAATTTTAAAAATCGATTTTTTTAAGCTGAATAGCCAGTCAAAATGAAATCCAGAAAAATATTTCAATGGCAACATTTTTGAATTTCAGAAAACTAATATCCAATCTTGTTGGTAGATTTTTTTATCGCTATGGACTGGTAAAAAATCAATGTGGGCATCAATTTGAAAAGAGAAACGTATTTGAACTTCTAAATTTTAAATTGGTGGACATATAAAAAGTTATTAATGAATTTTTAGGTGAAAAATATTTGTTATCCATTCAATTAGGCATTTAATGGCTATGCCTAACACCCTTAATGTACCATCTATGAATATTTGTATCTTATCTAAAATAGCATCGCGTGTCGTATGGAGATGGATATTAAATATTTTAATGGGATTCTCTTAGAGCCCTTCCATGTTTTCGATAAGATTAAGTACACACCTTAAAAATGCATTTTTCAATTAACCATCAACACAAAAACCGACAACATAGAGACAATCATATAGGCTGTGGAGCCGATGTTATAAACCTGAAGTTAAAGATGGATATAAACGGGAATAGAATGAAATTAGTAACTACTGAACAATTTAATTGCCTTCATCTGTGAATGTCTTCATTGAGGTTGCCGTAACTACAAATTAATTCCGGAGATTGGGAATTTTATGAAATTATTCGGAAAGCTTGTTGCAGGCATCATTTGTTGCTTGGCGTTGGCTGTAACTACACACGGAATAATAATAATAAAAAAAAACAAAGCTACAAAACAATCTCCAAATATGTGCATTTTACAACCGATGTGGTTTTAACGAAATTGCCTGAATAGATTTAGACAGACAGACAGACAGACATACATTCTGTCGATAGTTGGTTTGTGTAACTTTTTGATGGCGTTTCAAAGTAACTAACGTTTCCCCCGTGCATGTTGTGTTTGGATAAAGCGAATATTCCCTGTCGTTTTGAATAAAAACCCATTTCCTAGCTGGGAACATGTTGAAAGGTTTTACGACACCATTTGAGAATGAGACCGCAATAAACGGCGAAATGGGATTGAAATTGGGATTGCATCGTCGTGGAATGGGGTTTGATGTAATGTGGATTGAAAGTTTAAAACCTGCTGGATGTCTTGCATTTTATTCAATATTGGAATGGGCCAGGGATTTCACTGGACTCTATCACGGCACTAATATCGTATAAAATAGTCGTCAACATTAATGGGGGGAAGCTAACATCGTATACAGGAAATCAGGATCGATTGAAGGAACATTTGCGCGCATCCAGGGCTCTTCATTGGGAACTCTTTTAGTTAAACATGATATTTTTCTGGTTACTGTCGTATTTCGTTACGATTCCCATCGCCATCTGCCATTCCGGTTGCGATTGAATCGTCACTATGCGCCAATGCGAATCGGAAGGAATAACACCTCTCATTTCTACTGATGTAGCTAAGATCGAAGTCCTTGTGGACTTCTCCATGATCCTGACAATTCCATTGGGGTATACTTTCCTTAAAAACAGCTAAACAACCCAAACCTTCGCTTGGATTTGGACTCAGCTTAACTCCCAAACTTCCTGCCCGGTTTTTTCGCCTTTTTTTTTGTTTGTTTCATTCCCATTCATCCAGCCAGCCCCCTATGGTGTAGAATTTTTTGATTTCGATACCATCTCGTATTAAATTGAAAATCAATTTCATCGCACTAATTTAGATATGGAACCGTCATAAAGTCGAGAAATGGACTCCCGTTCCCGTATCAGACATAAAATTCAAGAATTAATTTTCCAACACGAGGATCGCCTGATAAAATGTGATACGGACGACAACGAATGGTGATGATGCTATGCTGAGCTCTGTTATGTTTCTCCCATCAGCCATAAATGAGAAAATACAGAATAAAAAAAAACATCCAGAGAAAAATATACCGATAGAAATTGAAGCTTCAGAGTCTGCTTCATTGGGTAATTTTATTTTATCGGTTTTTTTTTTTTTGGTTTTACTTGCTGGTGTTTCACTATCTCCCGAGTAATACATAATGGAGCTCTTGTTTTCCACCCATCTTCATTCAATGGACATAATTTAATTTTAAAAAGGTCATAAGCCCGCCACATGCCCCAATGTCCGCCCCGAAAAGATTCCCACTTAGGGTCATAAAATCGCTGCTAAAAGTACTTTACAAGTTTGATATTTGAATTTTATTGATAATAATTTTTTGTGTTTCTTTTTTCTATAGGTGAGTTATTCCTGTTCTGGAGCATTTCCCAGTCTCCTGTACTCTTGGCTTTGGTTGCTGGCCAATCAGCTGCAATTATGGAGAATGTTTCTGATGATGTTATAGTGGGGCGATGCATAGCCGTGCTGAAGGGAATTTTTGGCAATGCTTCGGTACCTCAACCCAAGGAAACTGTAGTAACGAGGTAAGAATAAAAGAGTTCCTTGCTTCCAGTTGAGAAAAAAAAAATCGACAAAAAATCGACAGTTTAGAAAAAAAAATTGGCACAAGAAATGTGTTTAACACGTTGACTGCCATGTGGGACGGACATGGTTTCACATTAAATCGGATTCTTCATGTGTCTCACAAATGGTCTTACAGCACTTTACTTTAGTATAAGCTACGTGGTAAAGCATTGGATGCACAGAACTGTATAAAACTTATTGAAAAAAAATAACAGACGTTTTGGAAAATCTTTTTTGATATTTGGCCTATGAATTTTGTAGATATATAGCGGTATACCTCGAAAATTTATAAAAATAATATCATTTAAAGTCAATTCACAAAAAAAAAGTTTACTGGCCTCTGGGACCCGATTTTTTCGCTTCCATGGTGGCAGTCAACGTGTTAAGAATTGAACTAGGTTTGGAGTGAATCTTTACCATGGACGACGCCAGGACGAGATGGTCAAGGAGGACACTTTTAGATGAGTGCAACAAATTCAAACCGCTAACTTCGGAACAGGATCAGAATTATCGTCTATGATTTGGTAGATTTACTTCAAAAAACCACTCGACTTGACAATGAAACGACGCTTAACTGTCAAAAAATCAATAAAAATATTTAAAAAATTCAATGGCGCTTAATCGAGGATAGATAGATAATATGAATGGAGCCGATGTACTCAGCCCCTAAGCACTTAGACCAACAGTTGGGTCCATTGTGCTTTGTTGTAGGGATCTGGCTACTACTAGCTTACTCATGCAAGAATCTTCTGGATCCACGAATGAAGCTGTAAATTTTATTCGGAGGGATCTTACCGATGTCCAGTGGTTTTAAGAAACAAAGATAGTGTTCTGCAGTTTCTTCCTCTGCGTCGCATAGGTTGCAAGAAGGGTCGCTCGAAAGCCTAATCGAGGAAAAAAACTTTAGACTTAATTATTTCGCAAAAACTATTCTTGTTTTGTATTCTATTTTTTCAGTAAAGCTACTATCACACATAGCAAATATTTGCTGAAAATCGTGTTCAAATATTTGCTATACAGTGTGATGACTTTAGCAAACTTATTTCCTCAGCATCTATTTATGGGCAAATATATTTGCCAGTACAGAGCAAATATATTTGCTAAGTGTGATAGTAGCTTAAGACAATTAATATTTGAATGCGTTTGTTTGCCCCAAAATTAAAATCAAAGTTTGGTCTTAAAATCAAAGTGCACGGATTTAAAAAGGCAAACGTAAATTTTCAGCGCATTTAGTCTTAAATCCGAGAACGTTCGTCAATTTGAAGTTCAATTTTCTTCTGAAGTTCATCGTGTCGATATACCATCGGATAATCACTATTTACCATTTTAAGCTCAATTTTAAGACCAATTGAACTTAAGTGTGATAAGCGACTAAATTTTCTTATGTTTTAAATGTGGCTTTCTGGCTAAACAAAATTGGCTATACGGTTTTCCGTAATTACTACCTTACGCATTAAAGCTTGAACCATTTCTCCTACTTTAGATTTTGGAACCTTGTCACCCCGAAGTTGTGTCGTCTAAAAAAATGTCTTTAAATCTCTTAATGGTGTTTTTAAATTTTGTGGTGGAATATTCAATCGCAGTGGATCACATATAAATCTAAACAGATATTTTGTCGTGTGAAAAAATGTGGGAAAACTTGGAAATTTCTAAAAAATGGTGAAAAATAAAGGAAGTGGATTAAAAACAAATAAAAAAAATCTGAAACATAATAAATTGTGAAAACCGAAACTCATTTTAATAAAAATGAGCAGAAAATTTTATACGCGAAGAGAATTTTGATGCAAAACTGGAGGAGATCGGCACGAGACCGAGACTCCTTGCGAGATACATTGCGGAAACCGGCTGTGGCGCCGAGAGAGAGAAAAGGAGAGAGAGAAAGAGAGAGAGAAAGAGAGAGAGAAAGAGCGAGAGAAAGAGAGAGAGAAAAGGAGATAGAGAAAGAGAGAGAGCAAGAGAGAGAGAAAGAGAGAGAGAAAGAGAGAGAGAAAGAGAGAGAGAAAGAGAGAGAGAAAGAGAGAGAGAAAGAGAGAGAGAAAGAGAGAGAGAAAGAGAGAAAGAAAGAGAGAGAGAAAGAGAGAGAGAAAAGGAGATAGAGAAAGAGAGAGAGCAAGAGAGAGAAAAAGAGAGAGAGAAAGAGAGGGAGAGAGAAAGAGAGGGAGAGAGAAAGAGAGAGAGAAAATTTTCCCTAATACCTGACCAAAAATATAAGAAAGATCTTATAAATGATAAAATAAAGGCTCTGAAAGGTTATGATTTAATGATAAGTGGCTAGTTTTCAATGTTGAAATTTTAATTTTTTTATGTGATCGACTAAAATTTTTACTAATGACATGCAATTAAATTTTGATTTTTCTTCCAGGTGGAGAGCAGACCCTTGGGCACGCGGCTCATATAGTTTCGTATCGGTTGGATCATCGGGAAGTGATTATGATTTACTGGCCGCGCCTGTCATCCCCCCGGCCGCTGACGGAACCACCGAGGAAGATAGCAAAGAAATGCCAAGATTGTTTTTTGCCGGTAATTAGTTGGGATAAAAGAATTTCCCTCTTCATGTGATTAAACTTGGATGGATTTATTTTCGTTTAATTCGAACGTTTTGATGGCGGCAGCAGCGGCGGCGGCGGCGCTGCATTGGGGCGGCAGTCATGGTGGGCCCCAAATAGCCAAAACTAACCGCTGAACGTAGTTAACTATTTCAGATTGGATTTCGACATTTCGAATTCTAATATAGGATTCGTAGAAATCGAGGGGGGTAAGGAGGGGGGCTACCTCCTCCTGGTGGCTCATATATCTTCGATTCCGATCTGGCCATTTGTTAGCATTAATAATGATTTTGACTTGGATGCTGAAAGGTTTCCACTCCGTCATATCGTTTGTTTGGAAACTGTATCATGAGAATTATGCGCTGGGGCTCAGGTCATACCCATATCCGATTCGTACCAACTTCAACTTTGTTGCCGGTGCCCATGATTATTGCGGCGATGACGACGATGATGATGATGATGATGTACCCGTATATGCTGGTGCTTCTAAGTTGCGAGCATTAAACATAGAATCGAATGTTGGCTGAGTTTTGCTTGTTAATCATTCACCGAAGATTACTGATTCCTTTAATGATTAGAGGCGACTTGGAAATAATTCTATTTGTTTTATTTTAAAATACCATTTGAACTGAGATTTGGAAGAGGCGAATTCCCTGTGAAATTATCCTCATATAGCCTTCAAGTTCCACCCGCCAAATGTACTCAACGCGGAGGTGAATAAATGCTAACTTGGTGGAATCCAGACTAATTTCAAATCCAGAAAATAATTTATTCGGTGATTGACTAGTCGTCTTATAGATGGGGATGGTGAGCGATGTTAGACCAGTCATGGCGCTGATATTTGATATGAACTCATAACGAGATTCCTAATAAACACGTGAGTTTATTGGATTTTAATTTCAGATCATATTCATGAGTGGCCGTTTCTTTCAAAGATTCAACTATAAGATCGGTTTTTTTTCATTTTCTCTCAGTTTTTCTAATTTCGATTTAAGTTAATCCGATCCGATCCCTTTTATGTTTCTGCTTTCGATGCTATTTTTGTTTTTCGTTCTTTATTGGTATTTTTGTGATTGTAACGTTAGTCGATTTAATGTTTATGATCAATCAGTCTGTCGATTTGAATGAGATTTATATCAATAGATGAACGGATAATGGCTATGCTTAACTGGACGTATCATGGATCACTTGAACATTATGATTTCAATCCAAAATATGCATCTATTTCGATGTAGACAGGGGGCACCATTCAGCATCATAGAAAGATGGAAGAAAAACTTTTTCTTTGTAAATTCTTATCGATAAAAAAAAATTGAATCGAGTCTCGTTTGTGTTTATTTTAGTTTCATATTGTGGCACATTTGGAACAGTTTTGATGAGATTTTTATTATCTTTAAATCGATTTAGTGTTGTTTGGATATGGAATTTCTAATTTCGATTCCAATCTCTTATTACATTCCATCATATGTTACCTAACATAATTATAACACATTAGTAGAAAAAAAAATGCATTTTTATTAGATACAATAGCATACCGATATAATTATGGCTTTTTGATGGGAAGTTTTTCGAACCCGAGAAATTAGATCAGGTTTCCGTAAACATACTTATGTGGAGATTTTTTTTTGTTATCGAACGTGAGTTTAGAACGTAGGATCTCAGATTTGTAGTTATCCCGATAATTCGCATTTCAAGAGACCGACGCGACGGATAAATACGTATTATCGGGGAATTGCGAGATTACGAATTATCGAGGGCAAAAAGAATGAATGCGAATTAACGAGATTTTTATAAGAAAAGCTACAATTGCCAGGAGTCAATCGTCAAATACTCTATATTATGATAGACCACAAAAAAAATCCATTTGTGAGTGAGAGGGGGGAAGGAATAATCCGATTGGATTTTGATGTATGGAACGGTTATGTAAAATTATATTCTAAACACATTTCGTCTTTATAAATTTTTCGATACCGTGCACCGTTTTCGAGAAAATAGGAAAATAGTATTTCATTTGTATTGGGAGGGGGAAGGAGCTGTCCGATTGGATTTGGATGTATGGATGAGTTATTTAAAATCATATTCCAAACACATTTTATCTTAATAAATTTTTCAATACAACCCGCCGGTTTCGAGAAAATTGCAAAAAGAAACTGTTTGGTTTGTATTGGGGAGTCGAAAGGAATTGTGCGAATTTGCGCGTTCAAGAACTTAGCCTTGCCATTTACGAGAAACGCAACTGTACAAAATTTCAAGTCTCTAACTCAGTCCTTTCGACAGTTACGATGTTCACGGACAAACAGACAGACAATCATACTCACGGACAGACAGAGAGACGGACGGACATGCAGAAATCAAAATGTTTTGTCATCACTAACACCCTGGTGTAGTTCGTTTTTGTGTCCGATGTTTGGTTCGCTGCGTTACAAACGTTATACTAAATCTAATATGCTTCTATCATATCATATCATATCATACTAATATATAAAAATGAGTTGGTGTCTGTCTGTCTGTCTGTTCCTCTTTCACGCAAAAACGGCTGAACCGATTGACTTGAAATTTGGCATGAGTGTCTGTGGTAGTTCTGGTTCCAACATAGGCATACGGAAAAAAAGCGCGAGGGGTGGGGGGAGTAAGGGGAGGAGGTAAAGTGATTTCGAAACTTAGTTTTTGCACTATGTTATTCTTTCGCGGGGAAACTACTGAACCGATTGGCCTGAAGTTTAGCTCCAACATAGACCATCAAACAAAAAAAACTTAACCCGACAACGACGGGTATGCAAGCTAATAATACAGCTAATAATACAGAGTATAAAAATAATTTTGACAAGGGTAAATGTTTGTGGGATTTTACATAACTCATCCATACATCAAATTCCAGTTGCACCACTATTTTTTCCCTTTAAATAAAAATTTTACTTGTCCTCATATAGAGTATTTGGCGATTGGCCCCTGACAATTGTAGCTTTTCGTATATATTTTTGAAAACTATTTAATTCGCATTCTTCACATTTCTTGGTATCGTTGCCGACAGCATTTACCAATGAATGGTCCTCAAAATAAGAAAAAAGGCTTAAATGCAGATCTAATCAAAAGAAAAGTTGCACCGGAAGGAAAATTCAATTAAGATATTTTTAAAAATGTTACCATTACTGATAAGGTGGTAACCGGCAGGTGGATAGGAGGTTGGTGTTTTGATTTTCGCAATGAAGTCAGCCTGTTGGGAGGTTGAAAAATGTTCCTCTGGGGTTTTCGGGGTCGCTGAGCTCGAATCTGGTGTAAGAATTTCAAAAGTCTAATGCCAGGTCCTATAAGGATAACGCAAATATCCCTTTTCTCATTTTTCCTCGGAAAAACCGGCATTAAGGGGTTTTCGGGGTCGCTGATCACGAATCCGGCGTTGGAATTTCAATATTCGAGACGTGAGGTCCTGTAAGGATAACGTAAATATCCTGTTTCCCATTTTTTTTTTTCGGAAAAACCGGCATTAGGGGGTTTTCGGAATCGCTGATCACGAATCTGGTGTTAGAATTGCAATATCCGAAGTGAAAGTTCTCATAACTTATAAACTCTTGAAAAAAAAACTTTTTCTCAAGAGTTTTTAAGTTATTTGTCTGTTTTTTAGTGCATAAATAATTTGCGCAAAAAACTTCAATCCGGCAACGACAGTTCAACGTCTATTTGAAACGCAGGGCAGTTTTGCAGGGCAGACACATCGCTACTTCGGAGGAAGACTGTCACAACTCAAAAATTGTAAATTTTGGGAAATGACATTTTAAAGTTATTCTGATATTTTGTGTTAATATTTTTGATATTTTGAAAATATCTACAGTAACAAGCTTTTGCATGGTTAATAGTACTAACTTTTAAGCAAATTTTACTTAGGGGACAGTTTTACCAAAAAAGCAGCTCGCTTTTACCTCAATTAACGATTCACAACTAAACATGTGACACTGTTGAAAAAACTTTCGCAACTTTTTCGCACAATGCAAGACCGACACATCTGCTCTCTGGTGGCCAGAATTATAAGTTACAATTGTGACACTCTTCTACAACAAAGTATACCATAATTACCACTCTTCCGCACCTTTAGTACAAATTCGACATTTTTTGAGTTGTGACAGTCTTCCTCCGAAGTAGCGACATGATAGATTTTACAAAATCTAAAGCGGACTTACTATGACGAGCTTCATTTTTTAAAAGGAAAGTCTCAGTTGAAAGTTTTCTAGCCGCTAGTCTATTAGTAGAGACGCGTGGTCATTAATTTTTTACTGGGATGTTCTTTTTGAAAAATGTGGCCCGGCATACTTTTACGATAATTCAAAAACTATTAACTTTAGAAATAGCAGGTCAACGAGTGACTTTTTTTTACATCTAAACCTCCTGTTTTTGATTGACCTGCAAGCAGTATGGCGAAACTTGCCCTGCGTATGAAAAAGACGCGTTAGTTCATCCTAAATTATTTGGCTTTAGATTTTTTTTTCTCCACACGATTTTAATTTTAATTAAAAGCGGCGCAATTGCTCGAAAGTTACAACTTCGAAACGTGTAATAAAAACGCCTCATTACCGAACTATTTCTCATTTGTATGAAATTACTCAACTTAAGTAACAATTTATAATTTTAATCCCTTCGACATAATTTCAAGTCTCCGCGGTGAGCGTTTTAATACACGCAACTTGTAGCATAAAACATAAAACGTGAATTTTACGCATTGATAACGTGATAATAACATAGGCCACCAAATAACCATAAGTGGTTAATATTGCGGCAGTTAATTCCGGAAAAGTGCTCAAAGTTCACGTTTGTCGATTCAACGTCACCGTCCTCTGGTGTAGTATAAAATATTGGAGAGTTTTGACAATTTTGTGACCCAAAAACATTAGAACTTTAATGTGCCCATGAGAAATAAGCTTCGCCTTTCTTCGGCCTGTGTCCTTTTATACAAATAGCATAACTTCACCTACAATTGAGTTGAATACCATCACATTATAGTATATACGTTTTGTAGTTTTATCTGAATGAAAATGAATATGGGTGACGCTTTTTACGATTGTGATATTAAAATGTGTTCCACCATTCCTGATGAGCTCCGCCACAGTTTGCTTCACCGGTTGCGCCCTATTTCGAAATGGGGATGGACTGGACACAGGGTCAACCGACGATAACCGCCATATCATTGACACTGAGTTGAGTTTTGCCAGTAATGAAAATGTTCATCCCTTTTCGTTTTTTTTTTAAACTTCCATATAATATGTGAGTCTTTTTTACAATTTGCAGTGTTTATTTGGTAGAGATTATCATTTGGTGTTAACAACCTTTTTATGTGGAAAAATTAGTTAATTAACCTCCGCCTAGGGTCACGTTTGAATAATTGTTGTTCGCTTGGGTTTGATGAATTATCTGGCTGTCTGTTGGTTCGTCTTGAAGTGTCTATTTTGCAATTGAAGAAAACCAAAATCATTCTGACTGTGCATTCATTCAAATTCCAAACTATTTATTTACACTGAAATGTCTAAACTTCTCCGACTTTGGTTGGATTGCGAGAAGAAATTTCAAATAAAACATTAAAACTTAATCGCGAAAGAGGCAAAAAACTAAAAAAAAACACAAAGAAAACAATAGAAATGTTGATTATTTTCCATTTTCTCATTTACAGGTGAGCATACGATCCGCAACTATCCCGCCACAGTGCACGGTGCATTCCTGAGCGGTTTGAGGGAAGCTGGCCGCATTGCAGACTCCTTTCTCGGATTCCCAGACGCTGATGGATACGAGCCACAGGAATAGTTGGTGTACAGACAGGAAGAGTCGACCAGGACAAAGCGATGCTGTCGAAACAATATAAAAACGCACACACAAACAAACGAACACTTAAAACTCAAAAACCCACCCGCCATTATTCATGCGGACTTAAGTCGACGTGAAAAGGTTCTCAATTTTCGGATATTCTTGATGTTCTGCACTCATTCAGTACAAAAAAAAAAGAGATTTTCCAACTCCATTACAATTAAAACGGAGAAATTCAACACTCAAAATTATTTCTTATAGATTTTAATTTTTCATTGTGTCATAATTTTTTTTATTAGTACTTAAAATTTTCATATTTTAATTAATAGCAAGTATTTTCAACCTTAAAATACTCTTTTCTTGTATCACTAAAAAATTTAAATAATATTTTGATTACACTTGGAAAACCGTGTTTTTTTAAATAGTTTTTAGAGGGTCTGAAAATATTTGGTGGTTTATTTGCGCCACAGATCTTCACAAAAAACGAATAATAAATAGTTAAATCAGTCTATGTTTCTTTATAGAAGACTAGCGCAACGGGTATGCAACCGCCGTTGCCGGGTTAAAGTTTTCTGTATAAGTTTTAAATTACCAAAAAAAAACCGGAAAGAACTTAACAACTTTTGAGAAAAATCTTATCTTTACAGGATCTTTTGTTTCATTCTGACACCGGATTCGTGATCAGTGACCCCGAAAACCCTGTAATGCCAAATTGTCAAGGGAAAAACGGGGTAAGAGGTCGATTTTTTTCATATACTTCTTATAACAAAGTAATAATCATAAGTCAACCTAAATTCATCGCTTCCTTCATTGTTCGTACATTAAAAACAATTATTTTAAATACATCTTTGAGATTAATTCCACATCAAGAAAAAATATCTATGAATATAGAGCGTATTGATTTTTAAAATTGCAATTGTGCATTAAAACTATTCTTTATCCGTTCTGCCAGATAAGTCGATCACTTCCTTCGTTTTTCCTCCAAGTCGATTCAATGCGATAGCGAAATGAATGCGATTCTGTTCCGTACCTCTTGGGCTTAAGTCGAAATGATTGCTGGAGATAACACCGGAAGCTTTTCCCGTTGAAGATCCTCCCAAGTCCCAACAACGCGGAATGGAAAAGCAAAAATCCTTCCTTGCCAACAGTTCACAATGCAAAAATTTTACCCGAAGCATTTTCCCCATGGGGTAAAAAATACGGAGAAAGAAAAGATTTTTCCCATTTACGAACTCTGTGTATATTTTTGTGTACATTTTGGTTTCAGTTAGCGACGAACTACCGAAATAAACTCTCGAGACTACACCGGGGGCGGTAGAGACTTCCTGTGGAAATACAACTCTCGCTCAACGTCTGTTTTTTTTAAGTATTTAAACTGCTTGAAGATAATAATTTTTACGAACGGAAAGTACATGAAACTTTAACTAGAAATAAATGCAAAAGGATTCGTGATTCGTCTCTCACCAGGACTTTTTTTCCGGTTCACTTCCTGTAGAAAAGGGGTGACCATAGGTCCCAGAAATGGCTTGGACCATTAGATATGTTGTACCAGCATTCCGAAAACTAAACTTTTGTCCCGGAATTATGCAATTCAGTGTTGGAATTTCTTAATCCCGGATAAAATAGACCTTGAAGTCCGAAATTTTTCATCTGCGGCGCAGTCTTTTCAAACATTACAGCTTTTAGTACATTTTTCTTGAAAAAAAATCGCCTACGGAGGATTTTATTAAATAATTTTCAATAATGGAATATTTGGTTTTAAAAGATTGTTTGATTTTAAAAAAATCTAATAATGGAATGTTTCATTTTAAAGCTGTCACACTTCGTCGCTCCCTAGTCCTGCCCAGCTCCCACCGGTATTTTATCCCGGATCCACACGAAATGCAATGTGGTAACCCTACTTAAAACTAATTCTTACACTTCGCTGTCGACAGAAACCTGTTTGGCTTCGGTTGCTATTAAGATTTTTATAAAATTTCATTTATTTGCATGCTTAAATTTTCTTCAATTTCAGATGCTTTACTGATAATTATTATGAAATTTTAATTGAAGCATTTGCATAAAGAAACATCATCTGAAAGGGTTTTAATTGCAGTTTCTTCGTAATCTCTTTAAATTCTTTGCCAAAAAAACGAATGAAATTTACTATTGAAAAGAGTTTTGAACAGCAAATTAAAATTCACTTAATTAACATTAAAAAAAATCGTTTTATTTATTTTTCTACTAATTTTTGGTTGTTCATTTGTAGGTGGATATTTTAAAATTAAAAATTGCGTTCTGACTTGAAATTAACTTACTGAAAATATTTAGGTATTTTCAATCATTTTAACACAGAAAATGGATTTTTTTGGTCTTTCGTCAAACAAGAAGTAATCAATATTAGACGTTTTTTTATTAGACACTCCGGAGCGTCCAATGGTAGATCACCAAAACAACTCGATTTGGTGGTATCAGCGGTAGCTCATAATAAACATCTAGTATTTTTTTAATTTTTGCTAAAATTTAAATCCGAATAAAAATGAAACAATTCAAGAGGATTGATAAAGGAGTTTTAGCCCTTAGAGATTCTGCCAACCTGTAAAAGGGCAGTGCCATCTTGCGGAGATTTTTTAAATTCCTCTACGCCTCATCTACCTCTATAATAAAGTAATTCTGACAAATTTCTTCTAAGTGAAATATTTCGATTCATAGAAAATTACATAAAAACACATAAAATCAGAATATTTTTTTATTAGTTTATTTTCTCCTTTTAATGTTAAAACATTGAATTTCATTGATTTTTTTCCAAATCAAGATCGTTGCATACTTTTCGGCGGTATAGACCAAATTATTAAGTAAAAATTCACGGTAAAGATTTATCACAGCCTCAAACCAGCCAAAGGTCACAAAATTTTCCGGAAGATGGCACTGCAGAAACGGTTGCGATATTTGAAAATTTTGATCAATTGAACTGAAAATGATTTTGTTTAAAATTTAGAGGCAAAATAAATTACCGAAATGGCAAAATAAATTACCGAAATGGCAAAATAAATTACCGAAACGTCGGGCATCAAAAAAGTTGAAAACCAGCTTTTTAATTCAACCATAAATTGGACCGAAAAGCCTTTTTACATAATCATAACGAATTATAAAAAAAGCGGTGAATAACAAACACAAACTAAGTAATTTGTTTAGCATTAAAAACAAAAATCAATTGAGGAAGATTGAAGTTTTTCAATTATTATAAGCAATTTAGCATTTTAGGAAATTTAAATAGAATATAGGTTGCTGTTAGTGGGTGATGTTTAGCTAAAACACCAAATATTTGTATGAGTGACACATATGTACATGTACAATGTATCGGTTTTTTCTTAAACGAAATGCAAATACCGTTTATTAATAACTTAATCGAAAAAAGCTCCGGATTTTCCGGAACTTTTATACATCAAATTTGATAAAAAATCTTTCCTCTGAAGTTTTTTTCTTCTAATTACTCATAATTTTATTATAATATAATTTTATTCTTGAAATTACTTGCACAATCAATATAAATGAAATATTTAGATTCATAGAAATATACAAATAGAAACAGAATAATTGCTGCACAGGAAAAATTAATGAATTATTTAAAAACAGTATTGTTTGTCCTTGAACAATTGTATTGTCTAGCAATTCAACAGGCATCTTATAATAAAATTTGCTGCACACTAAAAAAAAATATGCGCCGCAGGCCTAGCTCCCCAAAATTTCACGTCTGGTACTTTATCGTCCCTCTGACTTGCCTCTCTACAGCTTATCACCCTGAAATTTCCCCCTATTTCGTTCTAGTGCCCCTTATATTTGCCGACCTGCAAATATATCAGCCAAACATTTGCCGCACTTCAAATTTCGCGTCAATAAATCAAATTTGCCTCCACTAAATCGAATTTGCCGCCCCTCAGATAGTCGTTCGGGGCCGTTGCCCAGCTCGCCCCCTTCTATGTATTTCGGGCCCTGGTTAGATCCAAACGTGATTAAATACAAATAAGCTTCAAATACATTTCAACTTTTAACGACAATCTGTAACAAAAATAACAAGGTCCATCATCACATTTAGAATTTTCCCTTTCAACCTTGGAAAATTGCCATAGCGTCTAAAAGTCGATTACCATTTTGATGAGATGTCCTTTAGTCGTCGGGAGAATGTTTACTATTTTTTGTGTGTGCCAAATTTAATCAAAATAACTGAAAAATATGCTAAAATATGCTCCATCATGAGATGTAATGTTTACATGTTGATGAAAAGTTGCTTTTTTCCGGTTCCTGCCCTCTTCTCCAAAATTCTTAACCTTTTCCTGATGTTTTCTCGCTTCAATGTTGCAAAACGTGTGTACATTTTACCTTTGAAGAATGTTTGCTGAGGCAGCAATCCAATTACAATATTCCTTTGTGGCTAACATGCGAGCAGCATTCGAAATGGGTTACCTTTTTCATTTCAGGTATAGTGGGAGGGGGGATGGGGGCGATCAATGTGATGACAGGGAGGTTGATTTGTAGAAAGGGGTTAGATTTCAATGTCAATGTGTGTTTTTAGGATGCTATTCTATACGAAAACAGATAAAAATTTGTGGGTTTATCTCCTGAATGGGGTGTATTGCTCAAGGATCTCTTCTTTATTCAAGTAACTTCTGAGAAATGGTGAATCTTAAGAAGCAATTTTCCTCTGGAATGGAACTCTCATATGTCAATTTCATTTTATAAATATTGTGAAATGACAGGTGCTAGTATTCCCAAGGGTTTCTTATTGCATTCATCCCTTATTCTTTAAAGAAGCAGTTTTTTTCTCCTTTTCTGCAATCGTTTCATGTGTACCTTAGACTTACGAATATTTCTTTGTTTCACCTTTTGTGTCATGCTGATGGCACGAACTCCACATAATAAAAGGAATCCAAAGTCAAAGTGGAAATTCTCTTCCCGCTCATTTTTCAATAGTAAAGTTTTTCTTTTTTGACCGAATTCGAAGGGGTGTCGTTTTAATGATAAGGGTTGAAAGAATTGTTTATTGAATCCCTTTTTCGTTCTCTTCCACTTTTCGGTTTATAAAGGTTTATAAAGTTTCAATTTTTTTTTTGTGAATAGATTTTTCAAAGTCCGGTAAAACACGGATTAGTAAACATTAAAAAATAACAAGAAGATAAAAGTTTCATCTTCGTTTTTTTACTTGAAACATTTCTCTACTTTGCAGCAAACATAAATAAGATGCAACTCTTTTCATCTAAAAGAAAATCTAATTTACTGAAGTGAAAATTGTTGTCGCACTCGACATTACGAATATTTTATACCAACAGTACGAGTAATGGTCGCCCATTCAAATGAAGTTCCTTTACGTTTCTCTTCCGCAGAGTGGAATGTTTTTTTTTTCAAATTCAGTCAGTCAAGTCAACCACTTGTTCACACAGTCGATTTAGGTAGTGTAGATAGTGCGGTTTTTCAGGATATGAATTCTGATTCCCATCCTCGTCGTCGTCTAAATTCAACTGATGGTTTACGAGTTGGCAAAAGCCACAGAAAGGAAACCATGTCGTTGATCCTTTGCTCCTCCTACTCTGTCCCTCTGGCCCTGTCACTCTTGTCTTGCCCTTGCTTTCAGACTACTTTCATTTCACGCCACACTGGCTTGTAATGGTCTTTTATTAAAAAAAAGCATGCGTTTAACATACTTTCATACATATGTGATATGGCTTGAAGATTACGTCGAATTTCATTTAGAATCCTGAGATTCGTCTCTGTTATTTTAGGTTCCCTGATTACTGCATTGAGTTAGAGTCTCCTACGGGACTTGACTAAAATCAGTGGGTTAGATGATTTTATGCACATTTGCAATTTAGAATTTAAGGAGGCGGAAATGGGGTTTCTTTAGAATTTCCCACATTTCAAAAGGGATTAATTTTATCCATACAGAAAATTTAAACATGTTTCGTAAAATAATGCATTTAATCTCACTGAAATTTTCGATTAACCCTTGCAGAACTGAATTCGTTTTTTTTTGTTTTTCGCCACATCAGGTTTCGAAATTTTGTCTTTTTAATAAATTTAGAAATTGTTTATTAACGGAAACTACTTTTTTCCAACTTTTTTCCAACTTTTTTCATTTTTCCAGATGAATTAATGTAAATTAGGGTGAGCATACGTCCCGATTTGGCCAAGACAGTTCCGGAATAAGGTATTTTGTCCCGACGTCTTGGGAAAGAGACTTTGGTCCTGTATTTTCCAATTAAGTGTTATAATAACAATTTTCCACAAATGGCGTGTGTATTTTAATAAATTTCGCCTGCGGCGCTTTGTCTTCATTGCCGGTTTTACAATTTGCATCGCCATTATTTATAGAATCTAATGGGTGCGAAAAATTAAGTTAATTTTCGCTTCAGACTGTGCCGCACTTGATTTGAATCTTTGCGCCACACTTTATTTAAACAATTTTACGACATTAATCCTTAATCCTTGCTTGTCGTCCAAATAAAGATTTTCTTTCCACGAAATTTTGTTCTTTCGTTTGTGCTCCAATTCAGCCACCCCCGCCCCCCCCCCCCACAACCGGTCTTCCCGCTTTTTTTGTACATGAGAGAAAAATATTTGCTTCTGTTTAGGTGGACCATTCGTTCCGGAATGGCCACGACAATCCCGGATTTAGACATGTTGTCCACGGGTCCCGAATACTAAACTTTAGTCCCCGATTTTTAAATTTAATCTGTAGAAAAAGTGATCATAAAATATGCAAAACGTACTCTTCTTCGGTGGGAGTTGCTCAGAATTTCACTTTTTCGCCTGCTGAGCATTCTTTTAACGATTTTTTTACGTCTATTCCATGCGCAGGGCAAGTTTTGCCATGCTGCTTGCAGGTCAATCAAAAATAGTGGGTTTTGATGAAAAAAACAGAAACTCGTTGTCATACGCGGCTAGTTATTGATTAAATGTGATCTTTCTTTTCAAAATTGAGGCTCGTCATCGTGAGTCCGCTTATAGCCGTATCACATTAACGATTACTTTTGCGATTGAGGCTACGATTGGCCTTTTCGACCAATTAGACTCAAGTCTAAACTGGCAATCGTAGCCGCAATCGTAGCCAGCTGTGCTCTCATTGGTCGAAATCACAAAAGTAATCGTTAGTGTGATACGGCTATTGGGCCTCTAGATTGCAAAACAATATATTATATCATGGCCGAATTATACAAGGTCTGCTTGACAGCTCAGTCTCTCTTGGCTCTGACGTCATCGGCAAGAAATTCTTATAAGACTGAATGGGAATTTTCCCTAATTCTCAAATCTAGCTAACATCTAGCTAAACAACTCCGTACGCACAGTCAACATTACAAAGAATTTCTTGCCGATGACGTAGCAAAATGGTGGCTGTCAAAAAATAACCAGCAGACCTTGTATAATTCGGTCATGATATTATATATTATTTTTGAGATCGTACAAAATAAAACACCGAAAAATGTGGTTCTTCTATCGAAAATTCATCTGTAAAACTTATACAAAACTACTCAATTTACGAGAATTCGCAATACGAAAAATCTCGAATCTAGGCTACAATACCTCTAAATATTAAAGAGATACAAGTTTTGCATGTTTGTTTAGAATTTTCCTAGTAATAAAATAATTTAAATGAGTTTATACTGGAATTAGGCGAAAAATAAAACCATCTGATGCGTGAAAAATAGCCGAAAACAAAAAAAAAAGACTTTATAATTCAAATGAGAGACAGTAGAAATTTCATACAAAGGCGACGGAATGTTTTTCTTCTATCATAAAATCAACATACAAAGAGCACATATAATTTAATTGTTTTAGCCTTCTGTGCGCTGTGTTTACAATTTCCTAGTTCTTGCTGTATGATGGCAGGATTGGGACCTTGGAGCTGTGCGACAACAGCATACCAAGCTGGAAAACCCTCGGGTCGACTTTAACGCCATTTCCAGGGGGAACTATGATAACGATAACGAGCATAACTTTGGCATTTTCACTTCATGCCTCCTTTTTAACCTATATTCCCTATAATCGCCTCTTCCTTCCCGTCTCGAAAAGAAACAATTCCATCAAAGGTTTCTCCAAAAACGTGTTCTTGGCATTTGCAGTGTGTGGGCTCCAATGGGGAGGGAAAAAAGGATGACACTGGGAGGAGATTTTTTTTTTGTTTCATACGCGAAAAGTGCCAAATTTTCATTTGCTTTTCGTTGTCAGCGAAGCACATCAGATGAAAATTTTTAGGGTAAAATGTCGTACAAGAGAATAGGTTTCTATACTTTTGCCGTATTCAGGACGGGTTCTCGTCTATACGTTCAGGCAGAGCTAAAGCACGGATCCTAGTTATGTGACATTTCCCATTCTAGGAACCACTATAGACATAGGAAGTCTATATGCTAATGTCGTGGTCCTTGGGGAATGGATGAATAGAAATCAACACACTTTAGTTCACAATTATTTTTATTCACTCTGATTCTACTTAGCTTAATCACAAATCAACTTTATTCTACAGCTTAATCACAAATCAACTTTATTCTACAGCTTAATCAAAAATCCACTTTATTCTACAGCTTAATCACAAATCAACTTTATTCTACAGCTTAATCAAAAATCAACTTTATTCATAAGCAAGAAGATCACTGACTATTCACTTTGAAGTTACAAATAAGAATGCCCTCACTTCTTGTCAACAGCGCTTGAGCTGTTGGCGTCGTTCGAGGGAATTCGCAGTGTCAGCGCGTTTTCTTAGCATCAGCCAAACCCATGCACAGCCACTTGTTTGCATCGTAAGCATTTTGTTGCTTACGATGCTAGCGGCGTCGGGTTTCGCCTCTGGCCGACGGAAATGTTTATGCTTAATAAGCATATTTCATTCCCGCCCGCCAGGGCCGGCAATGCGATAATAAGGGGGTGACGGTCAGGGCCGTCACATCACTCCCCCCTCGAAGAAATTGGTATCCGGCATAAAAGGATACCAACCGCTACTACGAATTTCCTGAAACGACACCGTATTTACTTTTGAGTGAGTTTGAGAATTAATAATTTTGTAGTTATACATGGGGGCGCCGCTGAGCAGGGGTGCTCCGTGTTTTTCTAAAATTACGTTACGGTCACCGGTGGTGTTCCGTCAGCCTTGCATTGTTAAAAAAAAATTTTTTTTTTTTTTTTTTTTTTTTTTTTTTATTTTTATTTTTTTTTTTTTTTTATTTATAATCCTTGGTGTCTGCGATTCTGGACCGTGACTGATGCTCAATGCTCTCTTTTATTTTAATATATATTCATATAATATAATCCTCGTTATGGGCGGGAAACCCTTTAATTGAGTAGCACGGCTCATTATGTCACTCGGCCAGTTGCGACCCAGGCTGTAACACTCTCAGTAGGGTACATTATCCCCTTTTTTTTTTTACATATACCTAAGCTTACGGAGACGTTCCCGGAGACGTTCTCGCGGTGCTTAGATAACTCTGGTGCGACACCATGCTCAGTGGTACCCGCAGGTTATTATGAATTTAGGTCAAGTTTTCAAGTTGTTAAATATTACTTTTGCTCTAGTATAAAGTTATATAAAGTTAACTACGTTCTATTTAGACTAATATTTTGTTTTGATATCTAAGGTACTAATTGATATCTAAGTTAACTACGTTCTACCAAGTATTAATATTTTGTTTTGGTTGTTATGGACCACCCTATATCCTTTACTAAATATTTTCATTTGTAAACAATTTCAATCTCCAAGAAATTTTCAAGTGGATCAATTACTAAACATTTTCATTTATAAACAATTTCAATCTCCAAGAAATATTTCAAGTGTATCAATTACTAAACATTTTCATTTATAAACAATTTCAATCTCCAAGAAATATTTCAAGTGGACCACAGCTTAATCATCGACATCGATATCCAAGTAATAAAATCAAAGTAAACATCTTCATCGATAAGAAAACGAATATTTTGACACGCAATCTTTTCCAAACCTCAATTCGATCGGAACTCGAAACTAACTAGAAAGCATAGTAACTTTAAAAATAAATATTAATAAAGTTAAGTGCTTATTTACTTGACAAAATTTTAATGTTCTAAATAAAAACTTTAACATAAAAACTGTATTAATAAATGATTAAACTAGAACCATAACATGATATCTAAAGTACTAATTGATTTCTACTGTACTTAAGAAAAAAAAGTATTTTATTTTTTTTTTTTTTTTTTTTTATATATAGTTCATTTATGGTTAATATATTGTATTTATGATATTATTATATATTATTATTTTTTTTTTTTTTTTTTTTTTATTGGACCTTCTGTTAGGTTGTCTTATTGTTTTACTTCCTGGTGGTAGACTTTGACGAGTCCTCGTTATTTTGACGGTCTTGGAGTCCTCTGGTGTTTCTGTTAGGTTGTCTTATTGTTTTACTTCCTGGTGGTAGACTTTGACGAGTCCTCGTTATTTTGACGGTCTTGGAGTCCTCTGGTGTTAGAGGTTAGGGTTCCTAATCCGTGGAATACATGATGGTTATGATGTGTTTGGCTTGAGTGTTTGGCTTGAGTGTTTTTCGCTTCCATCGATTTCTATCGTCAGGGTCAATTTGTACCCGATGGTTATGATGGGTAAGCAAGATTGGTACTAGTGTGTCTGGAAAGTAATATGTTGTTAGATCATGATTATGGAATTTATTTTAATTTTGATATGTATGGATTTTTTTTTTTTTTTTTTTTTTTAAATTATACTTCATCAGTTGTATTCCTGGTTACGTTGTACTTCCTGTTACATTGCCAGTTGTCTCTGTTATCGAGTCCCTCCTTGACCAGTTCCTCACCTCGGAGAATAGGTAGAATGGTCCGTCTGCCGCTATTTTTACAATCAGGTAGTTTCCAACAAGGTCGTACTGTTCGATATCAGAGTGGATTGTAAAATTCTTGTAGCCCCAATCTTTTTGGAAGCCACTAAAATGGTGATGAAAACGGGTGTTTGGGTTCCCGAGGGTTTTGGGTTCATACTCGATTGATGCAGAAAAAGTTTCCTGTGCGTATCTCGACGCCCAACAGTTACCTAATTGCTTAATATACAAAAATATTAGTGTCATCAGCCTTGAGTTTCGGGAGAGCCATAGGGAGATCATGGTTATCATGACTGTGTTTATGGAACTTAGGAACAAATTTATATTGAAAGTAGTTTTTATTATATCTTTAGAGGTGCGGATCAGGTTTATTTCCCTGGTATGGGTTTTGGTGAGTTCCTTTATTATCTGTTGGAGGTTTTGGTTTAAAGATTGGTTGATGAGTGGTATATGGTTTTTGGTTTCTTTGAATAGTTCGAATTCCAGTTGAAAGTTTGTTTTTACTTCGATGTTACGATGTTTTATATTTGGGACATTGATTCGTGTAACTAGGAAGGATGTACTAATGGTTGAGTCACCTTCGCAGTGTGCATGGGGGATCATGACCATATTATCGTTTTGATAATGTAAACATACTCCTCCTACTTCCAAATATCTATCCTCGATTTTTTCCACTAGACAATTTGTTTCAAAATCGAATTCTGTTAAGAGAACCCGATTTTTGAGTGTTAGACCGAAATGGTTATTTGTTCCATTGGCGTTAATAGTTAAAAATTTAAATTTTTGTTGGAAACATTTTTTACAGAAAATAAGTCCTGATTCCGTTGGGGTGCACCCTTTAGAGATTTGAAACTCGGGGAGTACCGGGGTTATTTTATAGTCCCAAATTACGTTCCTGGGCGCTTCAAATTTTAAGAAAATATTTCCTTCTTTTTCCCAGAGTTTGATGTTTGGGTTGAAATTATGTAATAGTAATTCCTCCCAGTAGAGTACCTTTGATTTTATGAAGCTATTTACTCTGGTGCAATGGGAGTACCTTGCGCAGTCGGTTGCCCACGTATGGAGCAAAATATGATCTCTGATAGCGTTGAAAGTTAATTGTGCTGTCGACTGCGCTCGGCTGACTATGTTGTTTAAAATAGTCTCTTGCTTTAGTTTTATGTCCTTGAATTCCGCTATATATTTGCCAATAGCCAGAGATCCTTCCCGCGATAGGGTGTCTTGTTGCAAGTAATGGGTAATTAGTTCGAACTTTCTATCCTGTATTAGGGTGAAGTTATACAGGTTGTCTAGGGATTGCTTTACGATTTTGAATTTATATTCGGTTTCGTTATTTGCAATGTTGAGTTCCATAATTACGTTGTTTAATTTATTGATTATGGGTTGTAAGTCTATCGAGCATTCTCCACCGAATTCACTGGGAAATAGTGGTAGAAGTGCAATATTGTGACATGCGTTCCGTTTCGTTCGACTACTCTTTACCATATCGAATTTTTTTATGTACATTTCTGCAAGTTCTTTAAATCCTACTTGACAAGAATCCGATCTACAATCAGAAATGGTGTCTTGGAATTCTATTTCATTAAAGGTTATATATAGGGGCAAATTGTCCATTTCAATTTCAAGTTGTTGATTGTTTTGAAACAGTATTTTAACAGAGGGTTTTTCACAAAGCCACTCGTAAGTATTGTTGGACTCTGGCTTTGACGGGGTTAGGTTGCCGTTTCCGAAAGCTGGGTATATACTTTTAATTATCTTTATATTTGCGAGTTCATTTTTTGTTAGGTTTTTTGGAATGATTGGGGTGATTGGGTAATTTGGCTTACAAATATATAAAGGCCGTAAAATATTTTGGTTGAGGGGGAAACACTCATCTTCCACGTGCGGTATCATAAGTTGCGGGTAATCGCAATCATGTATTAATTCGAATTGAATTGAGTTATGCCCATTAATTAATGGGTCGAAACGAATGACGGTTTCTAAAGTGTTTCTTATTTCTTCATCGAACAGTGGGATATTGATGGTTTCCACCTGACTGTAAGTTGGCATATAGGCTTGTTGAAATAGGATGAGTTCAGCGTTGACGGTTCGGGTGAGTAACAGTCCTGTGGTCAATGCTCTTGCTGGTCCCATACAGTTTCTTAGTTTTAGTAGTAGTATTAGTAGGACCGTTGCCCCGAAAATTAGTGACAATGTGGCGCCCGTGTAGAGAAAATATTTAACTGGTCCGGATATCCATGAGAATGAAAATCCTAGACAGTTCAATAGATCGGTGCACATATTGTTGTTAGTTAGGGCGTTGTACGGTGATATGAATTCAGATATCCAATGGTGCCTAGAAAGTAGAGGGAGAGAAAAATTTATTATTACCTTGTGGTTAGTATGGTTGTTGGTTACTGTGGTCCTATTGCCAACAAATTTTCCCTGTATCGTCCCATAAGCTTGTTCCTTGATTGTAGGATATCGCACTTGAATGTTTTTATGAAGTCCGTGCCCAGTATTCCGTCAATTTGTTCGCCCCGGATATCAAAACTTGGCACTATTTGGAATTCATGCCGTATGTGTCTGTTATGTACATAACCCGTTTGCGATCCTATTGATATTAGTTCGCGGGTAGGGTATGTAGGGGTGCGAATTATTTCAGGGATCAACAACTCGGGGTTTTGTATGACACCCCATACGTCCATTGACGTGTAACACACCGCGCTGTGTGGTGAGGTGGTGTCTATCGAATGTTATTGCGGTTCGTTGTGAGGGGTGATTTCCTAGGGGGCGTTTTTCGATGTTCACTTATTCGTTGTGGGGGTTGGGCTGCTGCTTGCGCCCGGGTTATCGCTAAGCAATATCCTTTAATTACGTGAATTATGGGTGTTTGTTGCGGGATTCTGGACAGACAGTCGGCATTTTGGTTATTTTTCCCTGCCTTATATAGGATTTCGAAATTGAACTCGGACAGTTTTTGGTGGAATCTAGTCATACGACAGGTTGTGTCTCTTACTTTAAAGATTCCTTTTAGTGGTTGGTGGTCTGTGATCACCTTGAAATGTCTCCCTAATAAGTAACACTTGAAATTCCGCGTCGCCCAGACTATTGCTAGCAGTTCTCTCTCGGTAGTGGAATAATTTCTTTCGGCTGGGTTTAAGGCCCGGCTAGCGTAGCTAATGGGCCGTCCTTCTTGCTCTAATATGGCTCCCAACGATTCTCCACTGGCATCAGTGATTAATGTGAATTCCTTTTGGAAATCAGGGTACGAGAGAACTGGGGGGGATGTTAGGGCGTTTTTTAACTTTTGAAAAGATTCTTCGCAGTAGGTACTCCAATGAAACTTGACGTCCTTTCTCAACAGTCGGTTGATAGGGTTTGCTAGTTTGGAGAAGTTCGGAATGAACTTGCGGTAATAATTTGCAAGTCCCAAGAACGATTGTACGTGTTTAAGGGTTTTAGGTTGGGGGTACAATTGCACTACCTCTACTAGTCTCGGGTCGGGACGTACTCCTTGTTTGGAGCAAATATGTCCTAAATAGGTTATTTCTCGTTTTAGGAATTGACATTTTGTTGGCTGAATTTTTAGGTTTGCTTTCCTAAATCGTTGAAATACTTCCCGTAGTTTATCGTTGTGTGTCGCTAGATTATTCGCGAAAATCACTACATCGTCTAAATAGACAAAACAATGGATTCCTTGTAGGCCCGTTAGGATTCCGTTCAGGAGGGACTGGAAAAACCCAGGTGCGTTTTTTAATCCGAAAGGGATTCGTTTGTACTGGTAGTGTCCATAATTAACACTGAATGCTGTCTTTTCTCTATCGGCAGGGTCGATCAGCACCTGATGGTACCCGCTAGCTAGATCAAGGGTGGTGAAGTACCGAGAGTGTCCTAAATGATCTAGTATTTCTTCAATGCGTGGAAGGGGATACACGTAAGGGATGCAGACCTTATTCAGTTCTCGAAAGTCTACGCACAGTCTTAATTTTTTAGTGCCATCATCATTGGTTCCCTTTTTGGGCACCAGAATTACCGGCGAGTTGAATGGACTGGTACTAGGTTCGATGATGTCTTCTTGAATTAATGTAGCAATTTGTCGTGCGCACTCCCCAGTATGGGCGGCTGGAATTCGATATTGTTTTTTATAAATAGGCCCTTTGTCTTCTAGTAAAGGTATTTTAAATGTGCTTACATTAGTATAGGGGAGGTTATCTCCTGGTAGGTGAAAAATGTCGTTATATTCGACACAAAGTTGTGAGATTGAGGCTTGCTCCTCTTCACTCAAGTCCTCGTCTAAAGACATTGATTCCATTACTAGTTTTATTCGAGATGTATTTACTTGTGGAGCGTGCCCTTGACAATTTTGAGTTCTGTCATGGCCGTAATTTGATTTGTATATTAGGTAGTTGGATAGGGGTTCAGTTTCTAGTTCCAAAGGGGGTAGGGTAATTTGTTCCATCGTGACATTTATCACCGCAACGTGCGCGTACCCGTCTTGTGGCCTAACTATAGTATTGCTAGAAAATACCCCGGGTAAAATTTCCTTTTTAATAAAGACCGACTCTTCCTCAGTATTTATGGGTATCGTGATAATTTTCTCTGTTCGAGGTTCTAATTTTTGAGGGCCGGGATGTACATAAGGTGGATAGTTCGCTTGGTCAATCCCCGTGCGAGGTTCCATCCTTTCGGCAATAGTCAAAGTCTTGGGGTGGTTGTGTACCACTATATTCGCGTTATTCGATATCCTTGGTACGTTGCCTGGGGTTAGTATTGTGGGTGCAGACTGTGTGAGTGGAGATATTGAGGGGGGTGGCTTAGGTGGTGGTTGTATAAGTGGCATAGATTTAGGGGGTAGGCTATTTAACGGTGAGGTCATCGGGGGTTGGTATATTAGCAAAGATTTGTGAATTTGGTGTACCAGGGGTAGAGGCTGAGGGGGAGGGTCCCTTAGGGACAAAGATTTAGGTTGGGTTGGAGAATTTGCTTGTTCAATCCCCGTGCGAGGTTGGACTGATTTAGCTTCCTTCTCCTCAATGATAGACAGTACCTTTCGAGGGTTGTCTATCAGGGACAAAGATTTAGGTTGGGTTGGAGAATTTGCTTGTTCAATCCCCGTGCGAGGTTGGACTGATTTAGCTTCCTTCTCCTCAATGATAGACAGTACCTTTCGAGGGTTGTCTATCAGGGGTAGGAACTTAGATATAATTGGTGGCAGAGACGGGGGTATCATGGGCAGAGACGGGGGTATCAGGGGCAGAGACGGGGGCATCAGGGGCAGAGACGGGGGCATCAGGGGCAGAGACGGGGACAGAGACGGGGGTATCAGGGGCAGAGACGGGGGCAGAGACGGGGGTATCAGGGGCAGAGACGGGGGTATCAGGGGCAGAGACGGGGGCAGAGACTTACAATCTAACAGGGGCAGGGGCTCAGGGGCTATTTTTATTATATATTCATTTTTTATATATTTTTCCTCTAATTTTAGAGTTTTTATTTCTTCTGTATATTTATTGATATATTCTTTCTCTAAATTTAGAGTTCTTATTTCTTCTGTATATTTATTGATATATTCTTTCTCTAATTTTAGAGTTTCATGGGGAGGTTGTACTAGGGGCAGAGACTTAGGGGTGATTGGAGAATTTGCTTGTTCAATCCCCGTGCGAGGTTGGACTGATTTAGCTTCCTTCTCCTCAATGATAGACAGTACCTTTCGAGGGTTGTCTATCAGGGGTAGGAACTTAGATATAATTGGTGGCAGAGACGGGGGTATCATGGGCAGAGACGGGGGTATCAGGGGCAGAGACGGGGGCATCAGGGGCAGAGACGGGGACAGAGACGGGGGTATCAGGGGCAGAGACGGGGGCAGAGACTTAGGTGTAATTAGGGGCAGAGATTTCAGGGGGGTGTCAGGGGCGGAGACGGGGGTAGCTTCCGCCTCCAATACGCTTCCCCCAATCGCTCGCTTATTTATCTTAACTAGTTTCAGGGCGTGTGTCGCCGCTGATACAGCGGTTTGCATTGCCTGTATCTTGTCCCTCATGTCCTCAACTATGTTTTCCGCGCGCTTTCTAAAAAGTAAAATGTTAGGTTCCTTAACTTGTTCCTGTTTTGGATGGCTAACGTGGGTGATTTTATAATTTTTTAATACACTGTCTGGGGTTTTCAAATTTAGGTTTACATGTCCAAAAAGGGACTTTGGTAAGGATGGTTTAAGTGGGCTATTTGCGGATGGGGTTGGTGTTGCGGAATCCATTGTGACTGTAAGCTTATTTTGTACACAATCTATTACTGCTTTTTCCTTCAAAAAGGGTACACCTAGTATACCGTCCGAAGGTATTGAATCTGTATCGTGGATAACATGGAAATTGCAATCGTATTTACGATTACCTATTTCAATCTTTGCACGGCAAGTGCCAATGGAATTGTCTGTTGAACCAAAAATACCACCTATTCTTATTGTTTCTCTGACGTTAATAGGGATTATTTCTTTTAGTTTGCTAAGCTTTAAGATATTACAGTCGGACCCGGTGTCCACCATCATCACGAGGTTAGGGAATTTGGCTATGTCAATATTTAGCCTGATAGTGTATTTTTCTAAAAAATCGACTTCTTGTTTAGTAGGATTAATATTTCTGTATGTGGGGGAAGGGGGAGGATTGCACTTTACATCGTTGTGAAGGTTGGGTTGGCAGTTGCCGTCGTGCTTCCGGTCTGCCTGCCTTCGTTTCCCTGTTCTTCTAGTTCGGCCTTGTACTTCCTGACACAGATATCCGTGAAGTGGTCAGCTGTTTTACAGAACTGGCAATAAAGGACACGAGCGTTCGTCGTCGTATTTAAATCGTTTACAACTCTTACTTGCGGCTGTGGGCTTGGACAGTTGTTTCTGTCATGGCCGTAATTGTTGCACTTCGTGCAAAAAGTTTGGTTTCCCTTTGCATAGCAGTTTTGTTCAAGGTGTCCCCTTTTCCCACAGAAACTACATACAATTACTTGTTTGTTGTTTCTGATGTTGGGTGGAGGAACGGTTCTATTTGCATTCGGGTCCCCTCCTTGGTAATTTCTGTTATAAGGATTTTGTAGTGGTTGTTGGGGGTTAGGCTCTGAAAGATTAAGACGTTTGATGTCTTTTTCGAGGAATTTAGCTTCCTCCTTGATTTCTTCAAGATTCCTGGCTCTATTGCCCACCAGAAGCTGACGTACTTGTTTGTTTATTATTCCCTTTTTAAACACTGTTATTACCTCTTTTTCGGCCTCTTTCATTAGTCCTTCATGGCCTGTTGGGTACTCTGCTTCTACTGCGTACCTCGTTTCGTCCATCAGATGTTTTAGCCGATCTGCATAGTCTTCGACACTTTCTCCTGGTCTCTGTCTGCTTGAGGTCATCTCAGCTCTGACTTCCTCAAATCCTTTTTTTGTTACATAGTTCTTTTTTAATAATTCCAGTATGTCTTTTACAGTGGTTGGATTTTCTGTTCTTACCAAATAATAGGCGTCGTCTATCAGCCTGTATTTTATGCATGATGCAAACACCTGTTTTTCTTCCTCTGATAATCTATCATCTAAATCCTTCGCCATCGAGATGAATCTTAAAACTTCGTTCGTTAACTTTGGCGAACGCTGGCCCGAAAATGTAGGAATGTACTTACTGCACATATCCATGACTCTTTCGTATTTTTCTGTAGCGTTTGCCATGTTGGGAATGGATTTATTACTGGAAATTCCGTTATTGACGTCTTCTCTTGCGTTGATATATTGGTCCAGGAGTTTTTGTGTTTCTGTAGCTTTTAGTAATGCGTTGTTTTTCTCTTTTTCCTTGTCGTTTAACTCGGCTGTAAGTATAACTAATCGGTTTCTTAAAGATGATATTTTTTCTTCCTGCCTATTTCTTTCAAGGTTTTTTGCTATGGAAATATTTGTTGTAACCTTGTTGTCTGTGTTACCTTCTTCTTCGTAAATATTTACCCGTTCTGTGGCTTCCTTCAATTGTTGTTTCAAACTGTCAATTTCTTCCACGAGAAATTTTATTTTTGCTTTATAATCTCCACTTTCTTCTTCAAATTGTATTGTCTCGTTTTTTGTGTTTTCTATTATTTTGTTCAGTAGTTTTTCAATTTGTTCATCCTCTTCAGGGATGTTGTGTAGTATACCTTCAAATTCTCGAAATTCTTCGGTGGAGATTCTTGATCTGATTTCCGCTGATAGAATTTCCTTTATGTTTTTTAATTTTAATGCCGAGTTTTCGATGATTTTTCTTAATTTGTGGGATTCTTCTAATAATTTCTGTGCTTCTATTTCGGCATTATTAACTCTTTTAAGTTCTTCCTTCGTTAAGATGTTACTCTCGAAGGGCATTTGCTTGAGGTCGAATGGAAAAAAGATTCGCTTGGGTCGCGATAGAAATTATTCGTAAGGGCGAATTTTTATAAGTATTTTGTAAGGGTATTATATTTATATTGCTCTTTCGAAAGGAAGACAAATAAGGTTGAAATCACGGAATAGGGAAGTTTGTGTTGGATATAACAATTATTAGGGGTTCTTTTTTTTTTGATTATTTTACTATTCGAATGTTTTCTTGGTAGTAGAAAAATAGTTTGGCAATAAAATGATTTTGCTTAGGATTTCCACGTGTTTTGTGCCGTGGGAATTAACTAATCCCCGGGAAAACCAAGATTTGTTGCTTATGATTAATAAAACGAAGGTTATATTCGGTAGGTAACTAACGTTGTAGTAAAAAGGGAAAATACTGATTTCAGGTAACAACGGTGTACGATTAGTTTATGGCTTTTGATAACGAGGCCAGGTATTGGGAGTTTTTAGGGAATGTTTATTTTGTTTATGGTTAAAAAAAAAATGGTGGTAAGCTCAACTGTGTTTTAATTCCACAAAACATCAAAACTAAAGGTTGTTAAAATTGCGACATTGTTTGATTGAATATTCATAATTTGTTGAATTGTACATTTTTCAGTTGGAAATCAAACACAAGCTATGTCTTTAGTACTTATCGTATTAGGGCTGAGTCCTCGTTTGAAAAAACGCGTCGATCGATCGATTCAACATCAAATTAAATGAATTTTTGTTTGAAATATTTCTTGTTTGAAATATAAAAATATGTAACTTTTTTTTTTTTAATTGTAATTTTTATGTATTACCCAATCAAAAGTTTGCCGAAGTTCACTATTATTTCTTAGATTGATTATTTGTTAATTTTGAAAAAGTTTTTAATTTTTAAATAAATGTTCAAATTAGTAAATATTACTTACAGTAATCAATTATCTAATTAAAAAGGATTATTTATTGTTATTTATACGTTTTTCTAATATATTTCACTTCAGAATTCCTCACGAGTGCAAAAGAATTGTTTGATGAGAGAACAAACAAAAAAATTTAAAATGACATTATTATAATTTTGATTTCTCCCTACTATATTCACTGTTTTGAATTTCCTTTTTATGGGAAATTGACTCCGAAATTTATTGTTATCTCCATAGTGACATGATTTTCTCTTCCTTTATGGCAGAAGAGTGTAGTCACTATTTCGATGATTTAGGTCGACGGATGTCAATTTTCCAGGAAATTCCAGGCGCTGGTTAATCCGAACAAGTCATAGAACCTCTTGAAATTTATTGGTGTTTATCAATTCGTACGATACTCCTTTATGGCGGAGCAGTAACTTTTGATAAACGATTTAGGTCGACAATTGGTTCTATTTTGTTCGGGGCCCCAGCGCCTGTATCACATGTGAGATATTCTAGGCGAAACGAAAATCTCAACCTTTACTTGTATTTTTACACTAAATTCTTTTCCACTCCTTTTTTTTTTTTTTAGATTCACTTTATTTAAGATTTTTTTTTTTTTTAAAAAAAAGAAAGAAAAGAGAAAAATACTTACTTTTTTTCTCTGTTTTTCCGGCTGCGCCAAATGTCGTGGTCCTTGGGGAATGGATGAATAGAAATCAACACACTTTAGTTCACAATTATTTTTATTCACTCTGATTCTACTTAGCTTAATCACAAATCAACTTTATTCTACAGCTTAATCACAAATCAACTTTATTCTACAGCTTAATCAAAAATCCACTTTATTCTACAGCTTAATCACAAATCAACTTTATTCTACAGCTTAATCAAAAATCAACTTTATTCATAAGCAAGAAGATCACTGACTATTCACTTTGAAGTTACAAATAAGAATGCCCTCACTTCTTGTCAACAGCGCTTGAGCTGTTGGCGTCGTTCGAGGGAATTCGCAGTGTCAGCGCGTTTTCTTAGCATCAGCCAAACCCATGCACAGCCACTTGTTTGCATCGTAAGCATTTTGTTGCTTACGATGCTAGCGGCGTCGGGTTTCGCCTCTGGCCGACGGAAATGTTTATGCTTAATAAGCTTATTTCATTCCCGCCCGCCAGGGCCGGCAATGCGATAATAAGGGGGTGACGGTCAGGGCCGTCACACTAACAATAAATGTATGGTAGAACTCTTTTGGAAGCATACCAATGCCAACACCATCACCACTGCCACCACTGGGATGGCATTAACATCAATCAAAAGTATGGCATGAATGCTAAATAAGAAAGGATACGTCGTACGTCGCCTCGACGGGAATGCTTGTCAAAATCAAGTTAGTTTAATCAAACTCACTTTGTCTATAACTCTCGAGCTTTAACCCCTTTTTTTGTCTTTATAGGCAATGCGTTTATCCTACGATAGGCATCTGTACTCGTTCCATTATATTCTTATAGTATTGGTGTTAAAAAATATTCAAAAACTCTATAAATGAATATATCCTGGTCGCTCTTTAGGGATAATTCTAAAGGTGCCGCTCCACATGAAAGTAAATACGCGAGTAACTCTCAAAAACTATCGAGAGTTGCTCGTAGGAGGTTGTCCATTTGAGAGTTAATTCCGGCGATTTTTCTCTTTTCAAGACCAATATCTTGATTTTTTTGACATCTTGCTTTAGCGAGTTCTCGAGAGCTAATAACGAAATCCAAACGCCGTTCGTATCTGGCGAACAACTCCCCGAGAGTTCAGTGGGTGCGTGTCGACTACAGTGATGCCAGATTGTGGTAAATTTACCTCTTTATGGTAAATCTCAACCTGAAAGGTAAAAAGGGAATTTACGAGCTCTCTAGAACAAAAAAAAGGTAAATTTTGTGTTAGCGACAAATTACGAAAATTTCTCGTTTTTTTATAAATTAATGTGAATGTGGCAACGATCTAAGAACTTTAAAACTTGACCACAATGGTATATTGATGACTTTCAAAATAAATGTGCAGCAGCGCCACATTCAATATTACGTATAGAATGCCAACGATACCTCGATGTTCGCAAAACATCGAGGTATCGTTGAAAAATATCGAGTTTTAATCTCGATGTTGAACAGGCCGATATATCGAGGTATCGATGTTGCTATCCACGATGTTAGAACATTACTCTTCATAAAATTAGTAGAGAAACTAATTTTAGCTGATTTAATATAGCCACTCGACTTAAAGATTTGTTTCAAATTTTCTTTGATATCAATTTTCGGTTTCATCTTTCTACAAGATTTTGCAAAAAATACCAGAGCTAGCCATGAAATTTTACAGAGAAGTTTGGTCCTGATGTGGAAATCCGTTAACCGGAAGTAACCAAAACGGCGGTTTTTTAAAAACTATGCGGTTTTTTGCGATTTATTCCGAAACTAACCATTTTCCAGTAGTCTTATGTCTTTTACGAGAACTCCGTTATGAAGATATGCCGGTATTTCAAAAAAATTAGTTTTTTGCGAATATCTCGAAAACTAACGGGTTTTTGGTCGTTCAACGTATAAGAAGAATTAAAACCGTGTTAATTCTACTCCACCCACAGTAGAACATCCGCCAGGTGGCTAAATTATTTATTAAATTTAACTTTTTCAAAACATCGGAAAAACATCGAGGTATCGATGTTTTCTGGACGATGTTTTTTGACATCGATGTCGCCTTAAAAAAAACATCGATTTTCGATATATCGAGGTTTTATGAACGATGTTGCATCCCTAATTACGTATGAACATGTACTCTGACTTACGATCTTTTTTTTTTGCATTTCTTTGGACTGAAATGTCATTTGCTGTTTCAAATTTTTCCGGCCATGCTGATTGGATTTTGCATTGACGAAACTGCCGCGATTTGGTGAGAACTTTGTTTAGTCAATTATTGATATCATAATTATTTATATAACATATTTTGTAGACAAAATATCGAAGCTATTTTAAGTTAAACAAAACATGTGTACTTTCCCATTTTTTGTGTTTTTGTGTACCTACCTAAACGCATCGTTTTCAACATTGCGGGTCTAGTGGGACGCCTGTAGCAACGGACACAAACGACCAGGTATGATACCTGATCGTTTGTACCCGTTGCTGCAGGGCACTGTATATACATTTTGTGCTTTGAATTTATGTTTGTTGTACAATTTACGTGGTAATTTAGGTAGGTCTTATGGTTTTGTCAACGTTTTGTTCCGTGGGAAAAAAAGAGGTAAAAATCGACTATTCTGTGGGAAAAAAGGGAAATTCAGGCAAATCTCGTGGTAAATTTTGCATCGAGCGTCTGGCAACACTGGTCGACTAGAGAGTAGAATCACTTTTGACAGCTCGAAGAAACTAGCTCGTGAGTTTTTGCAAGTTTCTGCGAGTGACTCTCAGAAACGTGTCCAATTGCGAGTAGCTGCTATCGAGATGTTCTCGCCGGCATTTACTCTCATGTGGAGCGGCACCTTAATGATAGGTTTCCCGAAATTTTTAGCAGCCACTAAATCCGTAAGTGGCTGCCACTAAAAGCGTAAAAAACCCATAGTTTTGTATGTTTAGTGATCATTTTCCCTAAAATTTGAAAAATTACAGAACTAAATTTAAAAAACCCGGAACAACTTCTTTGGGAACAAAATTATTGGCATTCTCAACTATATGTTTATTCTTTTAGTGCGTCGCCAATTTTCGTTGCGAAATTTTATAAAGTCGACCATTATCGTCTAATTCTTGATCGAATTTGACTTCCATTTAATAAGAAGTTTCATATTCAATTATGTTAATTTGAAAATGTAAATTTTGCTTATCACAATAAGGTATAAATGTTTAATTTAAACTTAATACCTGCTGAAAGTTTGTCTATGAAGCATTTCGAATGTTTGCTATTTGAAATGAAGTATAAAGGCAAAAATTCAAATTTCGAATTTTTCTGAATTCCCCCAAATTTTGTTAGGTTTCAATAATTTAGCATCGCAGAGAACTCATTTGAAAATCAAAATAGCTTTTCTATCAAATTTGCATTAGGCGTACTGAACGGTTTCTCTAAAAGGCAGGCAACATTTCGTAATATCAACCCCAAACCATAAGTTTGACCATAAAATTCAACCATACGCCTAATCCAATTGAAAGTTCCAAAGTTTCACATTAACACATTTACGATGGAATATTAACGCAACCGATTTTACAAGGAATCTAAATTCAACCAGCAAGATGATGGGAAAGTGGGGATGAATCAAATGAAATCCTTTCCACTGTAGCTCAAAAAGATATTTTCACGTACATTGAATACCTTTCGTACCATTTTACAACGACGATGATTTAAGTGAGTAAGTTTTTGTTGAATATCTTCGTATCTATTGTAGTTAAGTAAATAACTTTTGGGTGACATTAACAGGCCAAGCCATTAATATGCTTAGAAACCGAACTGTCACTCATCTTATCTCTAAGCATTAGTTCTACATTACAAATTGGATTGCTCCGAACATATCTTAGCTTATCCCTTCAAATTGGATGACAAACTTAATTTGCATCTTAATTCTTCAGAGACCCCAAATTTTATCCATCGACATCAAAGAAAACAGAACCGCTTCATGGAATCCAAACTTCCATCGCACGATCCTTTCATTGCCACTGAATGCTATATACATCAATAATTTCATACTACTATCTATATGGCTGTTCTAAATATAAGTATACGAGTGTGTCATTACTATTATAGTAGTATACTATCCCAGTTTACCAGTGCGAGTATATTCCAATTACCTCGTCGCGTCATCCGCACCGCCGACTGTCTCCGGACCGTCTTTTTTCGTCCTTTCCAACTGCTGTTAGCTGATCTGATCAGAGTGTGGTCCTTGAGATTTTTCCCATCTCTGTTTGGTTCATCTGGCATCTACCATCGTTCGCATACGCTTAAGCAGATTTGTTAGCGAAAAGGACGCCCGGCTACTGAGTGTATACCATATAGTGTTAAAGGGCTTCACGACGCGCCCTTTTCTCGGTCTGTCTCAATTTGAACTGGTGTCAAGTCCTGACTGCCGTCTGTGCTCAACTGTTCGTCCGTCCATCATCCATCCAAACAACTGCAACCCTTATAGATCCCGTCTCGCCCCTCCAGTTTGATGGCCGTGTGGTTTCTGTTTGGGGGGCGTCTGGTTACATTTTAGCCAAAATGTATCAAATCATCGGCTGCTGACATGAATACATGACGCTGGTTAGCTTAATAAAATCAGACGGAGAGTCCTTTATTTGGATACGAAATGACATCAAGATGGGTAAAGGAATAATTCAGAATGGGGCTAAATTGGCGACCGAGAAATGGAGTGAAGCACCCCTAATACTTACAGCGGATGTGTGTCTCTCCTTGAAGGGACGGCTAATGGTAAGCATGGATGATAAGGAACTGCAAAATTCAAAGGCAAAAAAGGATCAACGACGGATTGAGGGTCCACTCGATTTATAAGGTTGTCGGGCAACAGAATTGGATTCATCCGAGGGTTTGCTACTTTATTGTCATTACTACGTCCGTTGTCCTGAATACGCCCATACCCAGAATGGTAGCAAAGTTTTCAGATAATTCCAACAAAATAGTATTGTGCTCCGGAATAATGAAACGGGCTGCACACTGTCGAGAGACTTAGACGCCAAATGACCGGACGATGAAACCCAACGGTGGTAGTTTTTCCATACGCTTTGAAGCAGTCGTACTTGTTTGTCTTCAGATTACTGTAGAAAACGGGGGCGGCGGTTGACTTATGTACCCACTCGTCAGATATTCGCCTCAGTTAAGCGCAATGATGGCATTAAGCTTCAAATTTGACTTTCGTTGTTAAACGAACGTTTATCTCGTGGCAAGAACAATTTGTTTTTACATCCCTTTCATTCGCTATGTGAACAGGTAGGTAGCTATTACTGATGTTAATTCTAACATATTAGCACAGTTGCATTTTTACTATCAAAGGAACGACAAAGTTGTTGAATTTTCTACTGAGCGCTCATAATGTACTAAGCGTTAGGACATAGTATGTAATTTTCATTTTTAGTCTAACAGACATTGTAGCTACAAATTTAAGATAATTTTAATTTTTATGCTTATTTAACAGTAAGTGGACAATTACTGTATAATAAATGGGGGCAATTTTCAGCCATTTTTACAAGCAGCAAGTTTAATTTCTCTAGCATTAACTTTTGTTTTAGCAAATTCATAATTTTGCCCAAGTTTTTAATATGGTTTTTAGAAAATTAAAGAACGATGCACGAAATTGACTAACTTTTGGGTTTCACATTCGTTGTACCTGCATTGGAAAGGTAATTTGCTCTAGTTTCATTGACATAAGCTGTTTTTTGGCGGGGAACTGCTGCAGGGGGATGGTTAGCTGCCATCGTAGACGCAATGATTTTTCCATGCAGTTTTCGACGATTTCTGTGCCCACGGGCTAACTTTTGAACCAGTTGGGGTTTCACAACGCAAGTGAACAAAAGTGAAATCCCAACTGGTTCAAAAGTTAGCCCGGAGGCATAAAAAACGTCGGATCCTGCATGGTTCTTTACAGATGTTTGCAACAACTAAACGTGTCAACTTAAGCCAAACCTAATTTATTTAAGTACAAGAATTTCTATGGTTTAAGCAGGCTAAGCAAAACTTAATTTTTTAAGAAAAGTTGGCGCAAACGGGCCTTAAGCGGCTCCTACACCTTCAATCTTGCAGTCAATCATGCTGTCACAGCAAAAAGCTTATTAGCACTAGACGCTCAATCATGCACGCAAGCATTAGTAATTCGAAACAGCCAAACCGACAGTACACAGCACAAATATGAATTTAAACCATTTTTGTCCTTATATTTTTCGCATTTCGTCATCCACAACTCACTCCTTTGTCTATTTAACTCGAAAAAGGATTCCCACAAAACGTTTTCTTTTATATGCGACATCTTCTCACTACTAAAAATTCCCCTAAAATGACGAAATGATTGACAGCATCGCCATACACGTTCAAGCATGCTGTCATTCACAAAGCTCCCTCGAAAAATATCAAAATGATTTTGATATTGGCCAGAATGCTGTCAATCATAGAATTTGCATGATAGCATCACCATAGACGTTCAAAATGCTGTCACAGCATGTGATGATTGACTGCAAGATTGAACGTGTAGGGACCGCTTTAAGCGCAAAACACAATTGGCCCGACACAACTTTTACGGCGACATTTCAGATTTTAAACTCATACTATCTTATGCTTCTGCATACAATCAATCCGACCAACTTTGTCGTCGTAAAAAGTTGAATTGAATTTAACTTTTGTCGGTCAGTTCGCCGACGAAATTTCATTTCGCCGACGAGAAGTCATAAAATTTTGTCACTTAAAGAAAGTATTGTTTTCTTTACAATTTCTATTGCCATTATTTAGGGAATGTGGAGAGCGCGGGAAATCGGGTTTATTTACGCACGGGACTGTGTAGATTTCGTGTCAATTTTGTTCATTGTTAGTTCAACTAAAGCCATTTGATATCAACTACTTCGCGTGATTAAATTATCACGTCAGTTATCGATCACGTTCATTGTCAGCTTTAAAAAAAACGATCATGTCCCCTGTTAAACAATGACACAAATCTTTATTAGAATTTCCAACGGAATCGGGAGGAGGATGAGGAGTTGGATGGAGGAGGGGGATGTGAAATTGGGAGGTGGAGGGGTAGAGGGAACATTCAAATTTCCATACTTTTGATTCTAATTAGAAATCCAGGTAAAGTGGATTTGAGTCAATATCCGGTTTATAGTTCTCAGATTCAGTGTTTGAGGATTGTTCCCCGACAATTTTAGTTTTTCTTATGATTTTAAACAGCTGGCCCTACTTTATGTGGAGAATGGGCAAAAGCATAGGACGCATTCATAAAGGGACGCTGAAAATAAATAACTATTTACTAAAGGGAAAATAAATAAATATTTCATAACCTTTACAAATTCGATAATCACAGTCACAATAAATATTATAAAATTATAGCTAAAAACGAAGGATGTTACCCTGTAACTTTTGAATCCCTCCACGCAGAACTTCGAACCACTTTGCGTTGAATTGCTTGAGAGGGCGCGGATGTTTCTAGCCATGTTCACGGCAGGAATCTCCCTCACCCCCCTCTGACCCCTACACCCATTAATTCGTAAACCAGTCAACGGATTTTAATGGGGTTATATGCACTAGCATGTTTTTATCAATATGTGGTGTAAAATGTTAAACCAACACCAAAATTTATTAGGAAATTTTAACATTTGATACCAGATGTTGATAAAAACCTTTCAGTTGATACAAATTTGGTGTGTAATAAATCTTGCTAAACAAAAATTAACTCCTCAAAATTTTTACCGCAAATATTTTCGAATTTTGACGAAATTTCAAAATTTTCACGTCTTGAATAAGTTTGCCTTTCAAATCTTTCCAATTTGTTGTATTTTAAATTTGTACTTGACTATTTTTTCATGTTCCCAACAAATTCCATCAATTTTCGTTCAACATTCGGAATCATAATTTATTTTAGTATCAAATTTTTCAATAATTTGTCAAAACAAGATTTGCAATTCGGTAACTAGCCGTCAGTGATGCTCATAAGCATATTGAATTTGAAAGAACGAAATACGAAAATAGGGGTTATCCGTTCATAGTTTTTTTTTCTTCTCCCGTTCTGATACCGATGTTGATGCTTATGCTGTTTGCGCTCTAAAAATAGCATTAGTAACGCCTAATCTTGCCATTTTGTCGGAATTTCCTTCATTTAAAATGATTTATTGGACGAAGGTCTTGCAGCATTCCCACGATGATGAGGAAAAACCATCAATCACCCCAAATATTATGAATTTGTTTCGATTTGAATAAATCCCCCGACTCCCCCCTAGCCAGCGCTATTCTGGCCGACAATCGCCTAACCGGGTGATTTTCCCTTTTACACGCCCGTATTTCGGTTTGGCATTAAAACGTCGCTAGAGGCGCTATACGATTGAGTGTAAAGAATCCAGGAATCCCGACTGGGGAATTATGCTGATTATGTTGTTGCTGATGAAAATGAAAATGTTGGCGGTGATGGTGGTATTGGCCATGTGGAAAACATTAACAATGACAATATTTGCCACGGTAACATTATGCCAAGCTATTGTATGTACAAACATTCAGAGCACCTCACATAAAAGACGCGTATGTTTGAAACTGGTACTCGTTTATAGTTATTTGTGAAAGATTGAAGTGAATGGATGACAACAGGAATGGAAACAATGCTGACATGTGGACATTGTCGTGGATGGCGTAAAATTTCCATTTGACATACATGTAAAAACCTCTGGATAGACTCTTTTGTAAAGTATGTCACATATAGGTTGTTACAGGGTGGTAGGAGATGTTAATTTCAACGGAAAATCACCTTTGAAATTTCAACATGAAAATCGAACAGAATTCGCTAAAGGATTTATGGCTGAGGTAGTCGTCATCTTTTATGATTTATGCTGTAGCGTACAAACGTTGAGCATAAAGCATCGACACATGAAATATGAATTCCGCTGATATATTGTCTATCGATTTGTTTGTTTAACGCATTTCATGTATGAAGAGTTAATGATTGTCCAATAATAGCGAAAAAGAAGAGTTCGGGCGATGGTTGGGGAAAAGTTACATAAAACCGATGCGTCCCATTTTCCGACAGCAGGGAATATCGAGATCCTGTAAAACAACCATCGCATTTGGCTCATTTACTGGATGTTTTATTAATGAATAGTCGGACGATGAAATTTTCACCCATTATCGGCTGCTGATGGTCCTCAATTTATTGTATAGGTACCCTACCTACACTCACTCCTCACTCCCCATTCTCAAATTGGCCCAAATGTTATACGTTTCATTGAACGGATGGAAGTCCGGTTTGTTTACGGACGTGTCTCGCTTTAAAATGATTGGATATCGAACTTGTACACGGGATTGATGCTTTTCGCAAACATAACGAAACTTTGTTTTGTCATTTCCCGGCTGCTGTATCTATCGGTCGATTCACATAAGGATAATAAGCTTTCATTATAAAACAACAACTATAGGATACTGTTCTGTGTTGGATAAAAGGCATATTTGTTTTTTTTTTCTGCTTCAGTGTGAGCTAAAATGTTTTGTACATGAAACGAAAGACTATGAAAATGATAAATACGGTCGTGTTCTGGTCATGTTTCCATGTCCGGCATCGAATAGGTTCTCCCTTAATACTGTGTCCTCGCCTTATCCCTAGACTAATAACTCGGATTGATGGAACCTGTTGTTTGCTGCCAAAGTTCCAGATTTAACTTTGCTTGTTCAACTAGGGGTTAAAATTTTCAACACTTTGTCTGGCTACTTGTAATAAATATTTCAAAACGAGCATAAACAACAAAGGATCCTCTGTTGTGATAGAAAATCAGAAAATTGTCTACAAACAATATTTTAGGTACCTTCCCACTACATACTCCCCGATATATTTCCAAATTAATGTTCATCGTACACCAACAGCACTCATATAGAAATGTGTATTTGTTCCAAAACATTTTTTCATGTTTATTTGTCAAGCAATATCCTTTTAACCCTCTGCATAAATTTATCAAATCATGTGTAAATGTGCCAATGCAGGATTTTAAATTTTAAATTAATTAGTGTAACTTTGTAGACACACGCAAAGGCTTTAATTAATTGAGAAATGATTATAGCCCTGATTAGTGCGATCGATTTCGTATAAAACGATTAAATTAAAGTTTAAATTTCCCATTTTATAGTTAAAGTGTTCGATATTATGGATTAAATTACCAATAGTTGTTGTCTACTGCAGTTTGATTATATAGTAAAGAGTTTTTGCAACATACAATTAGTATAATTGAATTATTAACCTATAGGTTGCAAATAAATCTATTATGCTGGGGTTTAAAATTTTAGGCAATTTTCGAAAAATATTTTTTTTTGCATGAGAAAAACCAATTTGTTATTTCTGATGCAGAAAAACTTGTCGCGAGCATGTTTGCTGATTGATTCTTTGGAGCCAATTTTCCACCACTCTTCCACACATATCGGCCGGAACGTTGGCATTTTCGCGGTCGATATTGTTCCTGAGCTCCTCTAAAGTTGTTGGCTTGTTGACATAAACCAACGACTTAACATAACCCCATAAAAAGAAATCCAACGGCGTTAAATCGCATGAGCGAAGTGGCCATTCGGCCGGACCATTTCTCGAAATTACACGATTATCGAACTTCTCCTTCAATAGATCAATTGTTTGACCAGCTGTGTGGCATGTAAACCTAAAAAAACCTTAAAAATAAAAAATGTGAACCTTGACTGACATTTTAGCATTGCCAGATCATAAAAAAAAGTTTTAGGGTGCGTTTTTATTAAAATACAAAATTGTTTTGTCCTTGTTGAAAGACCCTTTATTAAGTAGATCGGATTAAAAAATTATATGACTTTAAAGTCATGCGTGCAGCCGAATGGGGGGCATTTACGAAATAAGTTGAAACTTTAGTTGCGATTTTTTTAAAACGACGTGTTCAAACTCACTTAATAACCACTCAACCGATTTGTTTGAAATTTTGCATACTTGTTACTGTATAGATTTGAGCTGAAGTTTTTAAAAAAATAAATTTTTACTATTTGTCACCATAAAATCAAAACTTTACTTTAAAACGGACGCCATTTTGTTCGTAATTGATTTTTTAAAATTCCGGCCCGGCACATCGTATTTTCATTGATGTTTAAAACACATCAGCCGATTTCCAATTCCCCTCAAAAGCGCATTTCCTATTTTCCTTGTAATTTACCTCAAAAGCAATTACTTTCTTCTTTCACCGGGCGACAGGCGAAGATTCAGTGATTAACTGGCTTTTATAAGAAGGTAATCTGATGCGTAGCAGAACATTGCAAAAGAATTATGATCCAATAAATTACTGGCAATATACGAAATGAATGTTGGATTTGTAGAGTAGAACAATTCTGGTGTCGTTTTCATGTCTTAAGGCCATTCATTATAGCCGTAGGAACAGAAGTGAGGACTAACGGTACGGTAAGGAGATATGTTCACCCCTGCATACGCTATATATCATAAACGAAAGGATCCGGAATGCTTAAAATGTAATCTTATCAAATCTTTTAAGTCCAAATTATAGCGTTAATCAATGCTAGTTACGCCAAAGATTTTACCATTAAATTTTCTTTTGCGCTGTCTGTATTAGATTGTTATACGGAGGTTCATCCAGGAACATACGTCACAGATTTAGGGCAAGGAGATTTACAGACCTCAAGTAGCAAAATTTGTATGCAACTTGCATTCTTCTGGTTAGCATACACGGTTGACAAAGATCGTACAGACAACCAGGGTTTCGAACCGGGTATTTTTTCGCTCCGATTTTCAGTTTCGCTCTTTAGGTTTTTTCGTTTCCGGTTACGGTCCAGGGCACCAATCATGTATTTCGACGCGTCTCTGTCTTTCGACTTCGACGCAGCTTTTATCTCTTGACTTCGCCATATCTGCAGCTTGAAATTTCGCGGAACTATGAATCGAAACGTGATTCTGACTGTCACTCCAGAAAATTTGAAGTTGCTGATATGGCGAAGTCAAGAGTTAAAAGCTGCGTCGAGGTCGAAAGACAGAGACGCGTCGGACTACATGATTGGTGCCCAGTTTTGAAAAAAATAGATATCGAACCGGTACGCTTTAGCTTAATGTCGAAATAAAGGAAAAAGTAATATTTTATTGTCAGATACCCAATTTACCACCTAATATTATTTAAAAAAAAAACAGAGCTCATCATCGCAAAAAATGAAATTTAAAAAAAAAGTTCAATATCTTTCTTGGGTTTAAAAACAATCTTTGATTAGAAGTAAGAATTATAAAGACACACGACGGATGCTTAAACCCGTCATGGGATTCTTTTGAATTTTCGTTATAAATCAAATCAAATATCATTATTAAGTCGTATCTATGTCGCATATTTCAAGTGAGACTGATATCCCTTTTTGGATTGATTGACAAAAACAATTTCCACTAATTTGCAGCAAGATAATCAATCCAGAAAGTCTATCAGACTGGGAAATCGGGAAAAACCAACCACATACAGAATATGGAATAAAAACCCCAAGAGATAACATTCGGGGGTGTGCCGAGAGGCCAAAAAGGCGGCGGAGGATGAAAATGGATGTTTTTCGATCCCCCAATTTCATTCGCCGGTTATCTTTTGGATATAAAATATAAATTTCAGTTCGATTCGGCTATGCTATTATGAGGGCTAAAAACAAACTGATACGGCATTAAAGCCATATATTTCTGTATCAGAAATGACTTTTACCGCTCCGAATCGATTCAATCCCCGCCGTTCTCGATTTTCCTCTGATAATTCTGAAAAAGGGCTGTCTGTCACGTGTCAAATTTATGCAATTATATTTTCGATAGAATGAATTTTTTAATTCACTTCGCTTTTGTGAATGTAATAACAAAAAAACATACCACAGACAGACATAGAAAAACTTTCCATCGGTAGAATTTTTCCGAAACGGTTGTACGTGTGTGTGGTAGTAGGAGGATTCAGAATTCTGGAAATGAATTAAATTACATAACATGCCTGTAATATTTGTATGATGTTGTATCCATGGTTGCCATCCATTGGTCATGGTGTGAAATTCGCACCATTGGGACTTTATCTATACGTTCATGTAGTAGATTTTTTTTTATTACAGAAAAACCTTTAAAAGAAGAGCAAACATTGAATGATTCTTTCATCCTATGTCCAGTCAACTTATATCTCTTCCTGATGGCTTTTAACTTTTGAATATCCTGAAACGTTCCAGCTCCACCCTATTTCCACCCACTAAATTCGTAGCTGTTTGGTTCGTTTCAATTCGAATCTATAGATTTGATTCATGGTATTTTGTAGTGTAAATTTTTACTGTTGTAATTAGGTTTGCGAAATTGATGGGATCCCTTTTTATTTCGATTTATTTTTGTACATAGCATCGTCGCATTGCAGTGAACATAATTTAAAATAACATTTCGTCGATCTGACCGAAACACCGAAAACCCCAACAGCCAACCTCGCCCGCTCCCCTCTTTCACAGCAGAAAAACTTGGTCCGATGGGCATGTATCAATGTCAGAGATCACAGAGAGCTATCAATCGACAAGTCCCCCAGCATAAATTTCATCTACCAATTACAAAATACATATATTTAAACATTAAAAGTATAACTCAAAGGCAAAACCAAAAACATTAATGTTGAAAATGATGTAGTGTGGTGGTTGTTTTTTTTAAAAAAATTCTTTATCCTCGATATAAATAATCCCTGAGCATATATGTATATATAAATAAAAGCTTATATGTTATTTCAAAAACCAATTTTTGGAGCAAAAAACTTTGGATCTGTGACCGCAATTATCCGACTGTAATAGAATTTTTAGCGTCTGGTATCAATTGGGATCAAAAGCAGACATGTAATTTTAATTTAAGCAATTTTTTTAATCAAACCCTTTTTTTTTGCTTAAATTGAAGCGGTTTTTCGAAATGGATTTGAATTTTTATTGGAAATGACTGTTGTGCGTTTAAGTTACAGTGAAATTTTCAGATTTGTGGAATATTGCAAATTCAAATTTTATCCCTGTTATTGTGGGCCCTATAACGGTACTCTTATGGTTACCATACATTTTCAAATGGCCAGGAGAAACCTGGATTTAGGCATGTTGTTTCGGCGCCACGGAAATTAACCAATTAGCGCCCAGATATTTTTGCATTGAAATGTTAATGAAAAAGTTTTACTGTTCGTAGGAACCAAAAAATAAACATGAGAAAAGCTACAATTGCCAGGGGCCAATCGTCAAATGCTCTCTGATGACAGACAAAATGTTTATTTAAAAAAACAATTTGTATAGGAGAGGGTGAAAGGACTGGTCCGATTGGATTTTAATGTGGGGAATGGTTATGTAAAATCATACTCTATACAGATTTTGCCTTCATAAATTTTTCAATACGACTCACCGATTTTGAGAAAATTGCAAAAAACTGTTTCGTTTGTATGGGAGAGGAAGAAGAAATGGTCCAATTTTGCCCGGTCAAGAACTTAGCCTTGCCAATTACGAGAAACGGAACTATACAAAATTTTAAGTCTCTAGCTCAATCCGTTCGAAAGTTCTGGTGTTCACGGACACACAGACAGACAAACGGACAGACACACAGACGGACAGACAGACAGGCGGACAGACAGACAGACAGACGGACAGACAGACGGACAGACAGACGGACAGACAGACGGACGGACAGACAGACAGACAGACAGACAGACAGACGGACAGATAGACAGACGGACAGACAGACAAACTGACAGACACACAGACGGACAGACACACAAAGGAACATACACACAGACGGACAGACCGACAGACAGGCGGACAGACAGACAGACAGACGGACAGACAGACGGACAGACAGACGGACAGACAGACGGACAGACAGACAGACAGACAGGCAGACGGACAGGTACACAGACGGACAGATAGACAGACGGATGGGCAGATAGATGGACAGACGGACACACAGATGGACAGACAGACAGACAGACAGACAGACAGACGGACGGACGGACATGCGGAAATTAAAATCCATCGCTAACACCCTCGTGTGGTACATTTTTGTGTCCGATGATTGGTTCGGTGCGTTACATACGGTATACTAAATCTAATATACTTCCATATGATATATCATATAGAGTATAAAAATCTTACGCGTTACCTAATGAACCCGAGAAACTTTCGGATATCTCATAATCGTACTCAAAGTTGCAAGCCCTCAAAAAAGTGAATTTTTGCTTTACATTTATGTCCCAAATTTCTTTAATTTCGTGTTATAATTTAACAAATGCTAGAAAAATGATTACTAAACATAAAAAAAAATACTCCACTTTAACTGCGGGTTACTGTAAATTACATGTTTTCACCTGCGGCGCATTTTCTCAACGATTTATCACAAAAGAGCTCATGTATCTCATGAAATTTGTCCTGCGGCACAATTCACTTTATTGGCACTTTCACAACTTCCGTTGCGATTATTTTTTGGGACGTAAAGAGTGCGGTAAAATAGGTGAATTTTCGATTAGGACTATGTATCCTCATTGCGCTGCATCTGTTTAAAACACAAATTTCTACTTGGTTTTCGCCCAAATCAGGTTTTTTTTACTTTAAAATTTATTGTTTCGTTGGTGTCCGGCTTTAGCCTCCCTCCCCCTGCTCCTTCTCATTTCCCTTCCCCTTCCCCTTCCCCTGCTCCTTTTCCTTTCTCTTCCCCTTCCACTTCCTCTTTCCCCTTTTAATATTTTGTGTATGGAAAACCACACTCTATGGAAAGTGTATTTTAAAATATATTACTAGAAAATTGTCGATGAAAATATAATTATCGATTAAATAGTTTTTCACGCAATGACACTGGGCAGATACTCTTGATCTACACACAAAAACATCCTTTAGTCGTTAAAAGGAAAAAAAGAGTAGATCTAAATATAATAATAAATTCTCATGTGTGTTACGATACGTTCAAATGTTTTGATAAATTTTTAGTTGTTGGCTAGATATAAATCCGACACACCCTTTTCGCATTAGGCGTGTTAACTAGCAACTAAATGGCTGTCCCATTCTGACCTTTCATCATCCACAGCAAGGGTCTGGTATTGATAAATGAAAACGGGACATTGGAATTTTCTCGTACCGAAAACGTGGGGCTGGCAAAAATGTTGACAGGACATAAATTCAACGTATGTTTATGCTTCAGTTACCTTCCTGACAACCGGAGATCGTTGTTAACTGCCACTTAATAGAGCATAAATATCACTAGTTAAAATTCATATATCAATATAAGGTGGATCCCAAGGGGTGAGCTTAAAGGTGGTAGAAAAAAATTGATGTGCCGTAATAAATCGAAAATTTCGGAGATCTCTTCAAATTTCAGGATAAAAGATATTCAGGGAGAAGATAATCATTTGGCATCAGTTTTATCGAAGGAATTTTTTTTCTGCTCCTAACCAATCGCTAAAGTGTGCAAATCGTTGTTGTATAGTCATGTCCGTATGTAATTCGTAAACGCTTTCCTAACAGAATACTCTTGTGATATACATCAATTACAAGAAAAAAAGTACAATAGTATGGCATCAATCCAAGAGTTTTCTGAAAATAAGGATTTTAGGATATGAAACAATACTTTTTATACTTTGTTGAATTTTGTTGAAATGAAATTCTGCAGATAGCTACCTACTGATAAAAGCTGCAAAAAGTGTTCAAGAGCTGTGAACTGGAGCATAACCAAATTTCAAAATTGGCCAAGGATAAGCCGTGTTTTATGATAGGAAAAAGTTATGTCGTAGACATTATTGTTGTCACAATTGTGCAGGAAACATTTTCATTTTTTTCTACTAACATAAAATGATTGTTTCATCGGAAAAACCAAAAAAAAAATAGTTTTTTTTTGCGATTTTCTTGAACATGGTGTGTCGTATCAAAAAAAAACCAAAATTATGAAATTTAAAAAACCCGCGACCTACAAAAATCAAATACTGGAACGAATTCGGCCAAACTATTTGCAGATTCGGATTCAGCGGTATCAAATTACCCTAAAATGGTTGAAATATCAGCAGCAACAACAAAAATATCGGCTTATACGGAGTTTTTTCGAAAAACATAATCTTCTTTTTCGGATTTTTTTCAAAAACTAGAGCCAATCTGGCCAAACCACTTCCAGATGCGGAATCAGAGACGTTAAATTATCCTATAAAATCTTTGACGGCAAAATTATTGTTGTGCAGTGTTATATTATTTGATCCTTTTTAAAGTTTTTTTTATTTCGGGGTTTTCTCAATTTTCTAAAGATTTTTTTTCAGTCGGGGGTTTCTTAAAGTTTTTAATTTTGTTTTTCCACACAAAAGCCCTGCAATTTCACAACAATAGTATATTACGCAACAAGGGGCGAAAGTCAACGATTTCAAGAGTGTGAAGTTAGCTGCACGAGCGAAGCGAGGGCAGATATCCCACGAGTGAATTCGTTGACTCGCTCCGAGTTGCGTATACAATTTTTCATAACAAATTCATTGAAAATATGCCTTGAGATGCCATTTAAGCGCGATTTTAGTATTGGAGAGTAATGCAAAAGGGGGCAGAAGTAAATATTTAAAAGAAACAAAATAACTATTCTATAAATTCGTTTTATTACTAAGAAATGTTGGTCAAAACAGATTTTAATTTTTAAATTTCTTTCCTCTGAAATAAAAAATCAACATAACAAACAATGGAAATCGGCAATGCTCAACTAAATCACGCAAAATACAATCTGAAATGTAAACATAACAAAAGCTATAATTGCCAATCTGGCAATCATTGAAAACCCGTATGGTGATTTAAGTGAATGGCGAACAGTTTTATCAAAATTCCACTATGAATTCAAACTTTCCAATAAGATTTTTTAAAATTTGTTCCAATCGGATTTTGATGTATGGGAGTTTTATGTAGAATCATATCCTGAATAACTTTTGTTCTTGGACTTTTTTGATAAGATGCACCGTTTTTGAGATATTCACAAAAAACGATTTCGTTCGTATGGGGGGTACCCCCCCTAATGGTCCATTTTTTTCCATTAACGAACTTAGCATCGCATTTTACGAAAAACGAATCTGCGCAAAATTTCAAGTCTCTAGCTCAATCCGTGCGCCCGCAATCCGCGCCACAGACAGACGGACGGACAGACAGACAGACAGACAGACGGACGGACATGGAAAATTCAATTTTTTTATCATTCTAAACACACTGCTGTAATTCATTTTTGTGTGTGATGACGGGATCTTGGCGTTACAAACGGTAAAGCAAAGTCAATATACCCTTTGGTTTCACCATATAAAAATGCTGATCAGCTGTTTCAGTTTTTCTCGCCTCTGAAATAAAAAATCAACATAACAAAAAATGGAAATCGGCAATGCTCAACTAAATCACACTTTGCTCGTGCAGCTAACTTCACACTCGTTCAGTTTCATTCATAAATTTTCTGTTAGAAGCATATATGGCTGTACTGCTTACTCTAGTGTTTTCTGCCTATGCAGAGTTTGTCTTCTGTATTCTGTGGTACGAGAAACACGTCGCGAAAACACACTTTCGACCAGCTGATCGCATTTTCGCCCCTAGGGCCGAAAACGCAACTTTCGACCCGCTACGGAGGCATCGAAAGGCATATTTTCAATGCATGTGTTATGAAAAAATTATTTACATTATTTTTCTGCATGCTCAAAAAATGACAGAAAATAATTGGTAAATTTTACATTTTTTTTTGTCGATTACACATTTTGTACTTGAAGCTTACATACCATGAGTAATTTCACAAAAACAAATCTGTGAACATTTCCAAATTTGAATGTTGGAATTGAAGTGTTATTTAAAAAATACTGTATTTGCAAAATAAACAAAAACATTGTCACAGTCTAAATTCAAATGGTAATTTTGAAAAACCTTTAAACGTATATTTTATAGAACTTTTTATCAAAACAACAAAGAAATTGAAAAAACAATAACGAATAAAAAATTATTTTAAAAATGTCACTGAAAATTCAAATTTTAATATTATTATAATTGGTCTGAAAAAAGTTCTGTGATTTCAGTTTGTTTTAATTCCAATTCGAGTCGGAAGTTGAGGAAAAAAAAATTTAATGGAGAAGTCATTTTCCTGAATAATCTTCCAATTACGGAAAATTGCGATGAAAATTATAGTTTTTCCTTGTGGAGAGTATGGTGGGAGATTTTTATACTCGATTTAATTTTATTTCTTATTCCGCTGATAACAATTGAATAATATTGAAATGATTTTGTATATACGGCTGGCATGGCGGAGCGTTGAAAATACAGAAGATTTCATTTTTAATGGTGTGAAAATAATTTTGAAGGAATTTCATTTCTCCGGAAATTTATCAAAGAAACCAGACTCCATTAGATATCTTCAGTCTATATTCGTTTATTAATATAAATTGCCTCTCCTCCTTCACTAAACTGTAGATGATTTCCTTGGAACGCTGCAGGGACAATCATTGGAAGGTTAGTTTTTTGGCGTATTTTGTGGGCGATATGAATAAACCAAGCGAAAATCAGCTAACGGCATGATTTCTTCACCATCAGGCGAAATTGCAAAATGATTTCCATATCTAGCAGCTAAATAGTGAATTATACTGTATAACGAACTGACAATGCCTAATAAGACAGATACAAGTCGTAGCACCGCAGATGGAACAAGACGCGGTGGCGAAAGAAACCAAATTGAAGCGGAATCGAAAATTAGCATGCTAATAATCTCGGCAATTTGTTTCAAAAAGCTATTAAAAACGAAATGTAGAAAGATACTTTGCTTACTTATTCACTTACGCCAGGCATCCTGAAACCATCCAAAGATAACCTAGCCAGGCGCAACTTCAACCCCTCCCTCTCTTTTAAGAAGCCCCAGCAAACAGCAAAAGGACTCGTAGGAATACCAGCCATGTTGGCTGAATTTTCAAATAGTGGATGGGAGGCGATGATGGCTAAGGAGTCCCGGGACAGAATGAAGTATTTACATTTAGAACAAGTCATTTGTCTACATTTGCAATTATTTGCTCCGTCGAATCACATCTAACAAAGAGAAAAATTCAGTTGGTAGCATTGGGCTGGGCAAATGGCGCCGCCATCGCCACCCTGATCCACCACCCACTAGGGGCTCGAAACTCAACGCCCCAAATAGCATCAGGATGGCGGCGGCGGGTTGATATCTGGATCCAGACGCAACACCAAAGCCAAAATATTGCCACATTCAGTTGCTTTGCTGTGGCCTCCATATCCAGCTCGGTTTCATAGTAAAACTCATTTCCAGTTAGTCATCCCTCATCCTGCATCACGATTTTTCCCAATCCCGAAATGGAAATGAAAACGAGAGTGTAGATTAAGGGAGTTAAGCGTGGAGGGGATGAACGCGTTCAGGAAATTTTCCGCTGTAAGCAGAATAATTTAAGGCGGTGGATTGCCAGAAAGATTGTTGTTTTAATGGGAATATTTCCCGTCGGCCATGTTATGATATTCAACGGTGCGAAATGAAATCGTAACGGGTTCTTGCCCTCTTGGCCCATAATATAAAAAAAAAACTCTCAACCACGAGAAAAAAAACCCCCCAACTTTATCCCTGCGATCCTGTAGCCCATTCTTAACCACCAACACCCCCAAATTGATATTTTTTCACAGGATTTTTTTCCCCCGGAAAAAGAGTCATTTCTATGACTCCATTTCATGATATTTCCTGCTTGTATTGGTGCCTGTAAATGTTCTTTGGTTAGATTTATGACATAAAAAAATTATTTCGACACTAGAATAGCTAGAAACAAATACAGTAGTAAATTTTCAGGTGCTCTCGTTTTATCGAAAGGAATTTGCTTCAGTCTCCGCATGATACATTAGACTAGCACAAATATCTTAAGATTTAGAGAGTTGTTTTCCCATAAAAATGAATAAAAATATTTTTCGTGAAATGGTTTATGAGAAATAGTGGCCTATTATCTGACCCGATTTTTTTTTGTTCATATACAATAAATGCTTTATTCAGATAGAACAGTTTTTGTTTATTTATTTGTTTTTCGAAAGGTAGGAAGAGATTATACCAAACTATTGAGAAAAATAAAAGAAAATTACGTCATCCACCGTAAAAATTTACTCGTAAATAGCTAGGCTAAGTTCTTGAACGTGCAAAACTCCACCCTCCCGCATACAATTGAAACAGTTTTTTGCAATTTTCTCGAGAACGGCGAGTCATATTGAAAAATTTACGACGATAAAATGTGTTTGGAATAAAATTTTACATGTCTTATCAATACATCAAATTCCAGTTGGACCACTCCTTTCCCCTCCTCAATATAAATTGGATACTTTTCTCCTATTTCCTCGAAAACGGTATCGACACAGTATCGACAAATTTATAAAGACAAAATGTATTTAGAATATGATTTAACATAACTGCTCCATACATCTAAATCCAATCGGACCACTTTTGCCCCCCTCTCCTATACAAATGTTTTTTTCTAAATAAAGATTTTGTCTGTCATCAGATTAAGTATTTTTCCCGGCCTGGATGTCCCGAATGTAAATCTTAGATGAGTACAAAAAATACAACATGAGCAAAATTGTCTTCCATCATCTGTAAATTGTCTTTAGCAAGCATTAAGGCAGGTGACGCGGCGCCTTAAGTAGGCTACACATCTATCAGTTTTCCATCAGTTTTTGGGAAACTGATGGGAAGCTGATTGGTGTGAACGTAAAATCAGACAACTGATGGGCAACTACGAAAAAACTCGTGAGTAAATCAGTTTTTTTTTAAAACGGATGGCCAACTGATTGGTGTGAACGTTCGCGTCAGTCGCGTCAATCGTACCGCATTAGGACAGAACCAAATTTAATTTTTTGATGTCAATGCAATAACGATGCATAAACACGCTCTGTCTCGATTATGCACCCGCATTTTTTAAATCTGCAATCAAAATGAATGGACACTTTTCACAAAAAACTGTCACTTGCAACTGATAGATGTGAACGCATAACTAGATGTAAAAAACTTATGGAAAACTGACAAGTGCCGTAACAGTCGCGACTTATCGAAAACTGATAGATGTGTGCCCTACTTTAGGCGAAATTTTGAGACATTTGGTAGTTCGCTGCTTTAAATTCAAACCCGACAAAGCACAAAACTTCTGTAGCAACTGTTAGGTCAATTTAAGATATAATTACCTTCCCGACTTCTTGTCTCCAGACTTCTTGTCCCCTTCTTTTCCTAATTTTACTCTATTTAAGGCGCGCGGGGGACTTTTTAAAGGTTTCCGGGGCAGGCACTTAGCCCTTGACGCCATTAAAATAGCTCCCGTGAAAAAGAGGGTGGTTCCGGGATGGCAACCCTAATTTAAAAGTATGTTTGACCTTGGGATGTAAAGAACTTTCACCTGCGGCGAATAATTTCTACCTGTATGCAATTTTTTAATAAAAATTTAGCCTGCGCGCAATTTTTGTTATGTGCCAAAAAAAAAGATTTTTTTAAACGGATAACCACCAACAGTAATTGAGACAAACCGCGAATATATTTTTTTTTTAATTTTCAAAATTTTTGTGTCTTTCCATAGCCATATAAAGTGTTTCCGTTTTTTTTTTGCTTGTAAATATTTTGTAGGTCTTGTGTTATTGACACCACCTACTAAATTTTTCACTGATTTTCACTGAATTTTCATCATTTTCTAAACGTGACCTTTAATAACGCTGGTAGTAAAAGCCATCCTTATAAAATCCAATTTTTTGTTTTATGATCTCAACGTGAATTTTATAGTCGATTGAAAGAAACAAAATTTCCCGTCGATTTCGTATTCACTGAACATTTAAATCCTAGTCTATTACCGCACAGTAAACTTACACCATTTTAGGAAATTTTCTTTCTTAAACGAGTTCCCTTGGTTAAGCTCAACGAGTCCTTGTCGAAAAGAAAATTTAACAGGAATAACAGAACGAGGACTAACAAGTTTCTATTGGTTTCGCGATACGTACAGAACATTTATTAACCCCGCAGAGTGGAAACGTAACGTTTCTGTCATAAAACACGACCGTTATGACCAAAAAGCGTCCTTCCGCTTTCTATATTGCTTCTGCTTACTAGAATGGCACAACGACAAGATGTTTATTAAAGATAGACGTCACGTAAGGAACACAAAATAAACTCCTTTCGATCTAAATTCAAGAATGTTTTATCTTGAAACAAGTCTCCATAACAGCCGCATTTTCTTTCTATTCCTCTGCAACCATCCTACAATTGACTTAAACACGTTTGAGCAAAAAAAAAACATACTTTTCTATTGGTCCCAAGTGAACTTCCATACTTGCCCTTCGCTTTATAGGTGCGATACCGCCGACTTGACTATTAGACGAAATCCTGCAGGAGCACAGCATATCACAGAAAAGTACAAATCGCGAAAATTTAGCCTAGCCAGCCAGAATTTCAAGAATTGGAAAGTACTTGCCTTGTTAGTGTTATTGTCAGGATATAATAAAAACAGAAGCTTAAGAGAGCTCAACCATAATCGCCACCGGTACCGGTATTGCAGCCCCCAAAATCGCCATTAATGCTTTTACCGTCACCGACTGGGTATGATTTTGTAGTGTGATGCCCCTACTTTAGCAGAGTATTTTTCATGCTATTTACAAATTCTATTTGCATTTCGATTTACAGAGACGTTCGGTGAAAATTCCCTGATTCGAAAGCGTCTAAAAAGTGTTTGTTTATCGCCTGATACATTCCGGGTAGAACTCTGCAATCGTCAGTCACTACCACCCACTCCAACTACATTGGAATTCAGCTTTTACACCCCTTTCAGCCACCCAATCTGCACGACCGTATCGTCGGTTCTCATTGAAAATTTAAATTAAACTCCTGCCAAAAGTTCTTCCGTACTTCCTTCCTTTGACTTAATTTTCCTTTTCCCCCTTGAAATTTCCCTCTTCACAATGTTTATTCGCTTCTTTTCGCTTCTTCGTATTGTTTGTAGGTACTGTTTTTATTCTATTTTATTTTATTTGGTTGTGTTTTACTTATTTGGCAATTAACTTTCGTACCAGAAGCAAAAATGCTTTTCATAGTCACGGCAATTTCCTTTAAAAATCAATATTAATGTGTTGGCTAATTAAAACGTGTTTAAAATTATTGAGTGGGTTGCACGTGTGTCAAGGGATAATTAGAAACAAATTAAAATTCGAAAGGTCCTGCCATTTTCACTATACCAAACTGTGTCGATACTTTGTCTTTAATTTTACGATTGTCATCCGTAATTGGTTTAGGGTACACCACCCCCCGGAAAGCCATTGAATGATTTTGAAATTGTACAGCATTAATTAAGAATTTGTCCCACAAGAAGTGGAAATAGAAAAACTGCGTTTTCAGCACCCAATTTTCTTTTGATTCTTTAAAATAGAAGAGGTCGTTGACATTTTCTGATTTTCTTAACGAAATTTTCACGGCGTGTAGACATTGAGGAATCAAGGATTACATTTTTTGTTAAATCCTTTGAGCGCACAAACAATTCTTCAAGATATTTGAATTCGTAATTATAAACACGTATACATTCAGAAAAATGTCCAGGTCAACTTTTTGTCAGGTTAACTCTGACCGCTAGCTGGCTTACAGAGGTTTCCATTACATGACATTACATCCTCGAAATGCCTATCTAAGGTCAACTCGTGCAGCTCCCAATGCCCTACTTCACCTGCTGGTGGCTTAATTTCAGAATTTCTCCGACCACAGGTCAACACAGTTTTACTTTCCCTCATGCAGGCGAACGCGCGCCTGCCCGAGGCCAATTACGCCGTATGTAGGTCGTCGAGTTAGCCTCCATTTTTCTGAGTGTATGATATCACTGTTATATTATTTCAAAAAGCTAAAATTTATGTGTAAAAATCGGCTCTAAAAATTTTAACAAAATGCTTGACATATTTAAGTAGTGATGTTTGTAACCTACGACGACCTCAAAATAAAATATTAGTTTACACAAACGTTCAAAAAACAATTTCAAGCATATCTCGAGACTGACTAGAGGTACTTCTTTTGAGGTTGTCCACACGCAGAGAAAGAAATGGTGAATTTAACTATATTGATAATGGGGAATCTGGACTATAAATAAAATAGTTAATTGCAGTTACAAAAATAGTCAAAATCCACTATTTTTACTTTGCTCTGTTACAGAGGGATAGTATTGTACTCATCACGGAGACCGACTCGAGAACGGGGGAAGATAGAAGATTTCTGGTCAGTTCTAAATCCGGTTCTGGCAAAAATAGGAAGATGTCCGTGCATCTGTCTGTCTGTTGGTCGGGGGGTCTGTCAATCTATCGATCTGTCTGCCCGTTTTACGTATCTTAAATAGCCCAGGAACGCGTTGAGCTAGCGACATGAAATTTTTTGTAAATAGGTTTCGTACCGCAAAAAAAAGTTTTTCAAAGTTACTGATCGCAGAATTGCTCCGAGTCACATTAATGGTTTAATACAATCTTGCCAATTCAGGGTCGAACTCATGCGCAAAATTTCTGCCAATAAAGAAGGTTTTGGAAAATCTTGTAAACAAACGGATGCACAAAAAACTCGCAGAAAAACATCTCTGTACAATATTTAAAAAAAATCAGTTGTGGTCAACACAAAACTTTCTTCTACAAAATCTACGACCCTGCGCAATTTACGCTAGAGCCCTGTCGCGTTGTCAACCTAAGACGACCTCCTAATAAATTCTTGGTGTATTCAAAAATATCAAAAATGTACAAAATTTGAGATAACTTGAGAACGGTAAAAGATATCAATTTACGGTAAATGGCAAAAATGTAGAAAATGTTAACATCTTTAATTATTCTTTTAACTGATTTGTCGAAAAACCGTTAGTTTGCAAATTATTCGCAAAAATATGATTTTTTACATATTAATGAAAATATCTCAATAACGGTAAAATATAACGGATAACGGTAAAAGACAAAATTGTGCAGAATGCCATTCTCATTAATTCACTTCATACATTCAGTCAGCAAAAACCCGTTAGTTTTCGAGATAATCGCAAAAAACTGTTTTTTTGGAAATAACGGTTTATCTCGATAACAGGTGGAGATATCGAGTTACAGCTAAAGACAAAAGTGTGGGAAATTTTATTTTCTCCAAGTTTTGTCATACTTAAGGCCACTAAAAAACGCGTAGTTTGGGAGTAAATCGAGAAAAACGAAATTGCGATTTTTGAAAAACCGCCATTTTGGATACTTCCGGTTAACGGATTTCCACCAAAAGTTGATAGGATCGTCCCATTTCAGGACCCAACATGCCTATAAAATTTCATGGCGCTAGCTCTATTAGTTTTTGAGAAATCTTGTACACAGACTGACAGACAGACTGACAGACTGACAGACAGACTGACAGACAGACTGACAGACTGACAGACTGACAGACAGACTGACAGACTGACAGACAGAAATACATTTTTTAAATATGACTCCAATCGACTCAGGAGTGATCGGGAAATGTTTTTTAGGCAAAATTAAGAGGTCGAAATTTTTCATGAATACAATACTTTATTATACTCCGTAGAAGAAAGTAAAAATCGAGATTCAATGTATAAAGAAGTAAAAAGTAATTAAATTTTCAAGCATAGTTCTCACATCCTCCCGATATGTGTTGATTGTTCTTCTTTTATTCTGTTATTGTAGATGTCCTTGTTGCTACTGGCAATTAAATAAAACATGTGGAGAAAGGATAACGCTCGTATATAGAGCGCCAACAGAAAGCTAAACCAAATTCATGAACGAAACACAAAACCGGCTTGCCAAATGGCCATTTTATTTTTCAATTCATTAATATTAATGCCTTGGTTTACTTTTATGGGATCCTTCCGCCAATAGAAATATGGTTGAACATTGTTGACTTTCTAGCGATTTCCGGCGGAGAGTGGAGTACGGTGCCGGTGAAGTGATACAGGGAAAATTTAAGACGGCTCATGTTTTTTTTGAATACACGACTAACAACGACCACAGGACACAAACAAGAGCAGTAAAAACGCAAACTAATAAAAAGGACTTTATTGCTCTGATAATGCGTCGTAAACAGAAGTTTGTTATGTGAACGTTTGTTAGCTGGCCTGGCGCTTCGTTATCTAATGTCCAGTCTGGACTTTGAGATAAGACATTCATAGCAATAAGAAAAGAAATCCTGTCGACATTGACGTCGTCCTCGTGGTCGGCATCGTCGGCACTTTGGTGAAAAGTCTCAAGTTTCGTCGCGATTAGAATCCTTTTCGGAATTCGGAGTTAGGAGCTCCGAAATCGCAGTCGCTTCCCTTATATTAATGTTTCACTTGACTGGCTTTATGTTGAATCCAGAGGGCCAGAATCTCCATCCCATCGGTAGGCATCATTCCATTGTCAAAAATACTTCTAGATGTGGAAAAAACAAAACATGTGCGTTTTTGTTTACAGCTTAATGACCAAAGTCTGTTGTCTTCTCGGAGTTGTTTACGAACAGTAGTAAAAGGTTTAATTTTCTTTAATCCGTACAAAAAACATAAATGTTGAATGGTTTTCAACTCCTGATCCGAGCGCGGCACAGCGAAATGTTTCATCCTTTATAGCTCTTTTCTCGTCATTGTCATGAAAGTTGGTCTCGCGAACCACTGAGCTTTTAATCGTCATCAACGCGGAAAATTTGCAGTCTGCGAAAGATGTTATCGCCGCGATAAGAGACTGTTAAGATGGCAATAATATTCTTTGTATGATGCATACGTCGTGAACGGGTTTATTGTTATTATAAAATTTTATCATGTTACCGCAATATTTTGGAAACCTCCATCATGTTTTAATTTAAAAATATCAGTCATCTGCCATCTTTAGTTTGGGAAAAAATATGTGAAAAATGTATTTCTTCAAATATCTTAAGAACCGTTAAAGATACCTGCGGCGCAACTTCTGCTATCTGCTGTGTCCACAAAGAGTTACAGAAAAATTCACTTATTTTGGAATAGATTTGGAGAAAAATTCACTTATTTTGGATGTAAAATGGTTTTTTCGCTGGCGCCATTTTATTTTTTTTCGTACTTTTCGATTAATTTCGAGGCATCAAAGAGTTTCCTTTCTTCATCGCACTCCCCTGACCAAGCATCGCACTCCCCTGACCAAGCACCAAGGTTGCGAAGAAAAAATATATGGTCACCCTATCCATTAATGACTGTAAACATAGTCACCCCTAAATGCAGACCCAATTCTTATCTATCGTTTGCGAAAATTAGTCCACGAATCGAATATAATTGTTCTACTACAGTATTTTTCTCACTATTGAATAATTTTTTAACCTTCCGAAGTGTATATTCCGTGGTTTCTGTTTTAAACAAACATAAAATTGAAACAAAAAGTTAGAATTGGCAATTAAACTGTTTATTTGAATTAGAGTTTGTTGTAATATTCCAGGAATCCAAATAATATAAAGTTACGAGTTCTCGGTACCGATGGTTAGTTGGCTGGTTGAAAAAGCAATAAAAGCCCACCTTTAGAAACTTTTTCCCTGTTTGAACTTTGTTTATTTGATGTGGCAACAGCCGACCGCATGATGTAAATTCCAAGGAAAAACCAGGAATAAAAAATTTCTAAACAAAACACACAAAAAAAAAATTCAAAAACAAATTGGGAAAAAAACATTGAAATAAAAAAACCAAAAGGGAGAAAAGCTGAAGTTTGTCTCTTGAACTGTACCTTCGAAGGGATGCTTTAGGGAGATTTGTAGTACAGAACTGTTTACTTTTTCAATAAATTTCCAGTTGTTCTTTTATTTGTTTTGTGGACGGTTTCAATATTATTCCCGTTTTGGTCCAGAGAGCTGTGCAAACAGGAAGAACTTTTGCTGCAATTGAATTGTCGTTTTTCCACTAGGACGTATTTTTTTTCCTTTCTTGGCCACCATGTCATTGTTCGCCTATACGGAAGAATAAGAACCTATTCTGAAATATCTTTGTCCGAAGAGACCATCAAATAAAAAGATCTGTCTCTGCTATACAATGTCTGTCAATACACGAACGTATAAGAAAAATTGAAGAGACATCGGAGTTCCACATGATGTTTAGGAACATTTATGCTTTGCTCAATTCGACATAACTTTAAATATACTTTAAGATGTCTCGAGGAGCTGGCGCTGAATCAAATAAGACGGACTGCAAAGTCAGTATTGCAAAGTCAGTATTGGTCAGTTTTTCAATTCAGGGAATAAGAATCGAAATGAAATAGAAAAACCTTGAAATTGTTGTGTTCGGTGGCACTAAAATCGTTTCTGCAAAATATTTCTTGGCTACATAACGTTGTCTAATAATATGGGAAAAGTGGGTTGTGTTGAAAAAGTCACCAAATTTTTTTTAGTCATACTAATCATACTAATATATAAAAATGAGTTGCTGTCTGTCTGTCTGTCTGTCTGTCTGTCTGTCTGTTCCTCTTTCACGCAAAAACGGCTGAACCGATTGATTTGAAATTTGGCATGAGTGTCTGTGGTAGTTCTGGTTCCAACATAGGCATACGGAAAAGTAGCGCGAGGGGCGGGGGGAGTAAGGGGAGGGTGTAAAGTGATTTCGAAACTTAGTTTTTGCGCTGTGTTACTCTTTCGCAGGGAAACTACTGAACCGATTGGCCTAAAATTTGGCATAGATATTCGTCGGGGGTCCAGCCCCAACATAGACCCATTAAAAAGTAGCCCGAGAGGTGGGTGAGTAATGGGAGGGGGTAAAGTGATATCGAAACTTAGCTCTTCCTCTATGTTAACCTTTCGCGGGGAAACTACCGAGCCGATTGGCCTGAAGTTTAGCTCCAACATAGACCATCAAACAAAAAATAAAAAAATTGAAAAAACTTAACCCGGCAACGACGGGTATGCAAGCTAGTACTTTATATAAGAATCATATGAATTACACCAGGGTGTTTGGAATTACAAAAGATTTTTATTTCTGCATGTCCGCCCGTCCATCTATCCACAACTTTCGAAAGTGCTGAGCCAGAAATTTTTTGCAATTTTCTAGAAAACGGTGTATTTTATCGAAAAAGTTATAGAGATTAAAAGTGTTTGAAATACAATTTTACATAACTCACACATAGAATAAAATTCAATTGGACTACTCCTTCTCCTTCCCCTATGTACAAATAGATTTTCCTTTAAATCAAATTTATTGTGTATATAGAGGGAGTAGGGAAGTATCGCCTATCCGAGATGAACAGTTTTACCCGTAGTTTGGCCACCTTCACCCCCCCCCCCCCCACCCACACTCTCCTACTCACCTCTTCCACCCACCTTTCTCGTCAAACCGCTTAAACTTTGTATGAAACTTTTTGTTCAAAGACGGCAGGAAAGCAAGTAGTATTTTAAACCAAGGCCTCGAAGAGTAGATTCCAAACATATATCGCATTATGGTACTCGATTTTCCCTTAAAAGGAAACTGCTTCCTGGTTTGTAAAGAAATAAAGGTAAAAAAAGTGAATTCTTCCCTAATAGTTGAGGCTTTTGTAGGAAAACTTCAATGCTCATTTCTATGTAGAACTCGAATATGTGTCCGCATGACAAGAATGACTACATATTGAGGGCAAATTGAGAAACAAAACAGTCTTAAGGACCCAGGCAGGGACAACCATTCAAAATATATCAAATATTTACCCAAAGCTGAAAATGCTCTAACACAGAAAATAAAAGCGAAAAAAAGGATGAAAACGGAAATTCTCAGCTGGATTTAATTCGGAAATAATTCAAAATTTATTTGCCTTTCTTTTCACAAAACGCCTGTTTGTGTATGTGTGTGTGTGTGTTTTTTTTTTGCCTAAATTCTTTCATTCATGATTTTGTTTCCGTTCGTTCTTCTTTTCGCTCCTTTTGTACTATGATATGTTAGGTTATTGAAGCAAAGAGGACCCACAAGGTGTGGTCCGCCTCATGTTTACCTGTACAGCACTTTTGTGACTCTCATATCGTTTCACCTTTTGGCAAATTGAGATGAAACTCAAAAAGATACTTGAGAGTCATATTTCATGACATATTGACATTTCAAAGGGAGGAATCTCTTTATATATCGACGAGTGTCCTTAAAATATTCCTTCCATTGAAATTGATATAAAAGGATGGGATTTCTTTCTGTTGTGGATATGCGGATCTGAATCGTTTACGACGCGATGTTTCTTCGACGTAGTATAAGCTAGCAATCTTCAATTCAATTTCATTTCGTATACCTATGGACATTTGCAGTACAATTTCGATTGTTTCCAATTCTTGTTTTGCACTCTCTTGATCTTTTGAAATTTAATATTCGTCATTTGTCCGAAAAGAAGCAGTGAAAATACGTCCTTATTTGAATCTCATGTAGCCGTTAGTTATCCTTTTTTTTTGTTGTTGCTTTCCATGTCAACCCTTGCACCGCCAAAACAACCATTAGTTAGAACGATTTTATATAGACGAGTTCGCGTGTACATTTTTGCTGTTTGAACAACAAAAGGATTGGAAAAAGGAGTCGAATATTTGTTACAGAATACCACTAATGTTTAATTAATAACATTAGCTGTCTAATGTTTGGTTGTTATTCAGAAATGTTTCATTTCGTTGTTCCATTTCTGTTGTGAGCAACCACCACCTGGAAGAAATATTTAGTGGGTGCCACCACAAAAAAGGTTTCCATTTTTATTTGCACTTTATTTTGTTATCGAATAATGGTGGCTGCCGTATGGGGGTTGTTGGTCTTGATTCGACTAGAGGCATTTTAGCACAGCGGTAGACTGTTATCATATTCGATTTGGCAGCGGGTGTTAACCACCCTCAGTTCCATTGCCATCTTGGGTAACGATCGACTACTGATGTTTGTCTGATATTTTCCTAAAAACCGGCATCCCATCCCTTATTCAGGCCGTCTACCTACCAACATAAAGTCATTTGATTGTGAGTGACTTTTGTTATATCGATTGCCTTCGTCAGAGCGAAGACCTGTAATTGTATTTGGCTTTGATGATTGAAAAAGTTGATGTATATTATGTGATTTGTCAAATGTGTGACAATTCAATAGACGAAACCATGAATTAAATTGAAATTTCCGGCTTACCTCTCTTTTGGTCCTTTCCCGTTCAGTTATATACATTGTCAGTACTCGTACAGATGGCATGGCTTTATATTTTTGGTAAGTAATGGTTTTCTATAATCTTTTCATCGCTTACCTACATCGAGAGGAGTTTCACCATTTGTTGCTTTCCAATAGTCTTATATTCGACTTAAGCTTATTTAGGAATTTGTCAACTGAAGATGATGCCCTAGGAGGATATGAAGTGACTTTAAGACGGTTCCTATCAAGCGACTATGGTTATACGTAGTTGTAGATATTTTTTTTTTTTTTGCTTTTTGACAGCTATTTGACTTTTGCCTGAATCGAATTTGTAGCCAACGATACACCAAATTCGAATTAAATCCCCTTTTCAGTTTTTGTTATAAGAACTATTTAGGGATTCTTGGAACAAAAGCAATACAAAAGATTACAATTTTCTATCGTAGTCAAGGTATATTTGGGTAATAGGATAAATACCCAAGTTTCCGAAAGTCTTCTAATAGAACTAACAGTGCTAGTAAATAGTACTAATATTAAACGGAGATATTCAGAAAAATTGATATCTTATGAGGAAGTGAGAGGGCTTGTTTTATGATGATTTCTTTGGGTAAATACCCTCTTCAAACCGTGGGAAGGCTCAATGTTTTTGATATAAATTTCTATTTTTTTATTTCTTTGGGTAAATACCCTTTTCAAACCGTGGGAGGGCTTTATATTTTTGATAACAATTTCCATATTTTTAAAGCTATTATAAAAATTATACTGACTCTCCTATTCACTGCTCTTCGGATGGATTACTGAATCGGAACACCGAAGAAACAACAAAATGTTATAGAAAGAAAATCATTTTTTGGACGAAAACTACGAATAAAAGATTAATAAATGTGCGCCGCTGGCAAATTTTTTTAAATAAAGTCTTGCGCCGAACTTTGATTAGAAAATTTCGCCTACGGCGAACATTTATTAATCCTTTATTTGTAGTTTTCGTCCTAATAAAGATTTTCTTCCTATAAAATTTAAATCAAGAACTACAGAATCCCAAGCAAGAATTAACTTAATTTCTCACGCTTTAGATTCTATAAATAACAGTGACGGGAATTTCAAAACCAGGGCACCAATCATGTATTCCGACGCGTCTCTGTCTTTCGACTTCGACGCAGCTTTTAACTCTTGACTTCGCCATATCTGCAGTTTGAAATTTCTCGGAATCGTCACTATGAATCCAAACGTGATTCCGACTGTCACTCCAGGAAATTTGAAACTGCTGATATGGCGAAGTCAAGAGTTAAAAGCTGCGTCGAAGTCGAAAGACAGAGACGCGTCGGAATACATGATTGCTGCCCAGCAATGAAGACAAAAGCGCCGCAGGCGAAATCTTTGAAATAAACACATACGCCATTTCTGGAAAATCGTTATCATAGCACTAGTATAACACTTAATTGAAAATTCCGGGACAAAAGTTAATTGAAAATTAATAAATTGAAAATTCTGGGACAAAAGTTTTTTCCCAGGACGCCGCGTCGGGAGAACATGCCTGATTCCGGGATTCTCCTGTCCAAGACGTATGGCCATCCTATTATTTCACGATTCTCCTCTTGGCGACTGTGGCTTTTCCGATGTTTTTTTTTGAGTCTGGACATACAGACTTTTAATTTTGTATATTAGATTAGAAGATTCTTCAGAGTAGAGTTTGTAAATGTCTTTTGGTGTTTTTATACCCGTATGGTGAAACCAAAGGGTATATTAGATTTGCCTTACCGTTTGTAACGCCAAGATTCCGTCATCACACAAAAAAAATGAATTACACCAGTGTGTTTAGAATGATAAAAATATTTAATTTTTGCATGTCCGTCCGTCTGTCTGTCTGTCTGTCCGTCTGTCTGTCTGTCTGTCTGTCCGTCTGTCTGTCTGTCTGTCTGTCTGTCCGTCTGTCTGTGGTGCGGATTGCGGTCGCACGGATTGAGCTAGAGACTTGAAATTTTGCGCAGATTGGTTTTTCGTAAAATGCAAGGCTAAGTTCGTTAATGGGCAAATATGGACCATTAGGAAGTGGGGGGGGGGAGTACAATTATAGCTTTTGTTATATTTAATGCTAAACACGATACCCAATATTTAGAATAGGTAAATAACTTAAATGGTTCAAATTTTAAATATCATTTCAAAAAGATTTTTGTAAAAAAAAGTCCATGATCTCAATTTAAGGACACCTCAAGTTTAATACCGCAAGTAAAAGTTTTATTCAATTTCGCTAGCCATAAGTAATTTAACAAATAATATCGTTTCGGAGAGAAAAAAAACCCTAATTTGTCCCAAGAATGGGTTTTCTTCGACAGTGCAATGTCATTACGTTCGGTGAATGGTAAATGAAGAGAAAAAAACAAATGCGATTGTCGTTATTCATGGTCTTTCATGATGAAATAAAGAAGAACTAAACTAACTAACTTTTATGCTCCAGTTTTCTTTTATTAAGTAAAGTAGAAAATTTATCCATACATTTTTAAGATAAGAAGAGTGAATTTCCGACTTTATCAGTTTAATGCCATAAAACTGGGACTCCATTTCAATTACAAAGTTACAAAGACGAAAAATTTCGCTAGTGATGCACTCTATGTTAGATGGTTGGTTGTTTTATACTTTACCCAGTTTTGTAATTGGTTCTAACAAAAGGACTATGAAAACTCTTCCGTCCGAAGACACCCAAAGACTCTCACTGAAACTGTTATCGCGTTCTCAATTAGGATCAGAACTAATTAATCGCATACTAAACCTAATTGCGCAAGACTTTCCTCCACATAAAAAGAATAACGACAGATTTCCGTCTTTTGTGCAGTTTTCCGACTCAAGAATAGATTTAGATCCGACTACAGATATTTTACTATAATTCTTCGTATATATAATTTATTTTTTCGGTTTAGTTTTTTTCTTCGCCAGCCAGTGCCATTTTATTTTTATATTCATTTCAGGTTTTTTATCTCGAAAAAGTGTGGTCGATTTGCAAATTTCCAAGTAAGAAATTTTCGTCTTTTTCTCCTACTAAAAATTCAGCGTTGCCAAGGAGCGAGCGGAGGGTGTGCTAATTGTTATCTCAGTTTGAGAAAAAAAAATTTACATAGCTATACTGCTCGGGCTTAAAATTAATTTGCATAAATTGAGCTTCTTGGCTAAGTCAAGAAATTCCCATCGTGATGCTTGAGGAAAATTCTATCTGATTTTTCTTATATATTTCCAGTCAGTTGTCGCAAAGCTCATTTTAGACGAAAATCACATTTTTTCGTTTTTTTTTTCTTAGGATTTTATATTGAAAGAAATTTAAAAACAAAAGGAATTTTGCAAATACAAAAGACAAAGAGCTTGTTATATAATCTTGTATAACTAACCATATGAAAACAATTTTCGATTTATCTTGCTGATTTAGAGCAATTGCCTAGAGTCTCAGTTCTCGTAAAGTAGGTATGTACCAGGGAAAAACGATTATACAATTGCCTTACAGTTGTTTACTCTGACTTTATTAGATGGCAATAAAAATTGGAAAATCGTGCAAGGCATCATTTCTACGCTTGAAGAATTGCAGGGATGTGTATGAGAAGAAGTCGACAGCACACTAAGGGTGATTTTAGACCCCACAGAGAGCTCTCCCGGGCGATATAGATATATCGAATGTAAAAATCCACTTTGTGCCAGATCGAGTGTGAAATCCTCAGAAATAAATGTGGCATCCTTACGCAAATAATGTCTCCCATTAGGAGATGTTCTATTCTTCCGTATTATTCTTTTTGGTCCTTCCGACTGTAGATCCTACTATATATTTAAAAGTAAAAATCACACAGTCTGTAACTGTCTTCCTTGTGTCTAGTTTACTACTGTGCTTGCAGTGTATATCTTTTTATTTTGATAAAACACCTTGGCTCGTAATTACAGGATTTCTATCTTCTTGTCAACTTTAATTCACCTTTTGGGGAAACTCACTCCATCGAGAATCAAATCGAAAGACTAAAAGTCCTTCCATCAACCTATACACTGTATCAATATATTTAGAATGAATCCTACTAGCAGAGCCTTTAGATATTTATTGGTTTTGGACGACAAAAAGAGAAGAAAACGAAAAACGAGTAAAAACCTTTTTTTTCGTAAGTTTTATTGATTTCGACAATGGACTTCTGTGTCTTTTTAGGGTTCAATTTCCGGATGGCAAAGCGACATCTAATATCCTATGTCGAATTCAAGAAGAAGATGAAATTGTTTTTTTTTGTGCATTTTATTGTCTATTACATTTTAGGGTGATACTTTTCAATGAGATGCTATTATTTTTAACCATTGTACGATTATTTGATTTTTAATTTAAAATATAATGGTTAAGTCGTATCTTAAATAACTTGAAAACGCGTTGACCTACCGAGTTGAAATTATGGAGAAGTAACGGTAGCTATAACGGGGACCCACCATACATTTTTTTTATGAAAAAATACAGTTTTTTTGAAAATTTGTCGAAACACGCACTTTTAGGAAAGAATCAATATAACAAAATTAAAGGACATAAAATTTTCTACATTTTCTGCTTTAAAAGGTTTTTTTGTGTCTCTAACGGTTCTCGAAAACTATGCGATATTATGAAAAAATGCACGTAAACAAATTTATAGGAAATAAAATTTTCTACATCTTTTGGTTCTCAACATATTTCAAAAAAATTAAGTTTTTTGAAAATTTCTTGGTTTTTATTGAAAATTTCTCGAAAACTATGCGCTATTATGAAAAAATGCATTTAACCAAATTTATAGGAAATCAAATTTTCTACATCTTTTGCTTTAACGGTTTTTATGTATCTTTAATGGTTCTCAAGAAATTTGTAAAGATATTTTTTTCACATATTTTTTCCGAAACTAATTATTGCAGAGAATAGTTTTGTATTGATCACAACTGGTATTGTTTATAATTGTAAACATAACAAAAGCTATAATTGCCAATCTCGCAATTATTGAAAACCCGTATGGTGATTTAAATGACCGGCGAACATTTGTATCAAAATTCCACTTTGAAGTCAAATTTTCCGACAAGATTTTTTAAAATGTATTTCAATCGGATTTTGATGTATGGGAGTTTTATGTAGAATCATATCCTAAATAACTTTTTTTACACTCTTTTGATAAGATGCACCGTTTTCAAGATATTCACAAAAAACGATTTCGTTGGTACCCCTCCTAATGGTCCATTTTTGCCCATTAACGAACTTAGCCTTGCATTTTACGAAAAACGAATCTGTGTAACATTTCAAGTCTGTAGCTCAATCCGTGCGCCCGCAATCCGCGCCACAGACAGACAGACGGACGGACAGACTGACGGACAGACTGACGGACAGACTGACGGACAGACTGACGGACAGACGGACGGACATGCAAAATTCAATTTTTTTTATCATTCTGGTGTAATTCATTTTTGTGTGTAATGACGGGATCTTGGCGTTACAAACGGTAAGGCAAATTTAATATACCCTTTGGTTTCACCATACGGGCAGAGAACAAATAATCTAGAGAATAAACTCTTAGAACAAATTTTTGACAAATTTCCCCTTCGAAGGGGGGAAAATTGTCCTTATCATTCACTAGCTACGGCCTAAAAGTTAATTACTTTTAGACTAGGGAGCACGAAGCAGAGAGAACATTTCTCGTAGTATCTATTCAATGAGATGGAGGAATCGAATGGATAATTTTTTCCGTGTTACATCGGATCCTCTTGCTTCATCTCACAGTGGAAAAATTTTCTCTAAAAATTTGTTCTAAGAGTTTGTTCTCTAGATTATTTGTTCTCTGATACGGGTATAAAAATTAATTACAAAGATGGCTAACAACATTTTTTTTTTAAATACATAAGCAAAATAATGAATGGCTTTATTTCATATTACATGATTTTGTTTAAGGCCATCCAAACGGAATTACAAATTACAAATAAAATGGTCATGTACAATTGTTTTAAAAGTTTGCTCGTTGGAATGTAAGACTTTTCCGTGCTTGTTAGCGTCCCAGTAACTTTGCCTTAAAACTCTTCTTCAATTGGAGAATTAAACAGTGTTAAAAGTTGGTTGTAGGTGCCAATGAATGAAAATGTTGATATTCCATTTTGTACAATCGCAAGTGAACATATTTTAAACAGGATTAGCACAAATCTTCTGATTAATCCACTTATCTTCGTTTAGATAACTTTCAAGGCGATGGATAATCCACTAAGAAAACTGTTTAAGACAAGTATAGGTATGTTAAATACTTTCTTTTTATAAAGAAAAAAGAACAGAAAAAAAGATACATATAAATTAGCTTTATTGTCGAGTACAAGCAAAAGTTAAGACTGTCAAACACTTACAGACACTGTCTGGGTTGTCTTAAAAGTTTCATGACTCTGTCTGTTATGTCGATATCTAAATATTTAACAATAACCATAGTTAGATGTCGAGATATTCGCCAAATACAACACAATACTGGAATATTTAGGCGAGCTGAGCAGTTGAGAACAAAATAATAAAATAAGAAAAAAGTTTATGTGATATCGGCTCTAAGTTCTTTTCTCAAACTGAATTTAAGGCAACTTTTCACAAAAGTCTATCGTCCTCGTCTGTATCTGTCAGTAGAAATTCCTTTGCACAACAATGAATTCAATTTAACCGAAACTTTGACTTCAATGTACTTCACCTTCATGTTTCGAATGTTTTTTGCACATTCCTAGACCTAAACTTGGACGTAGCCATAGTATTCCTCATTCATCTTGAGCGTTTTTTTTTTCGCTTGTCACCATAGTGGAAGCTATCAGCTTTGCATTTTGCAATTTTTTTTTGTTGCTACTATTTGCAAGTTGAAGACTATCGAATGGAATACCAACGAATGGCGAAATATTCGTTAAACAATACTGAAAACTGAATTTCCCCGGCGAATGACGATGAACCAGTTTCATTGATCCCTAAAAGTTTAAATGCCATCACTGATAAAAAGTTTAAATTCCCGCTCATTTTATTTCGAGTGTTTTTTTTTATTTATTTTTCTATTTTATATTCGCTTTTTCCATTTTATTGAATAGGTAATTCAATTATTGCAGTGTTTAAAGTTGTTTAAAACTATTAGGAAGAAATTTCTGTGTTCGCTGAATTGAAGAAATTGAATCCAGATGGAAGGAACGCCCTGGACAGACCAGATGATAGAATTTTTGCATGCATTAAATTGTTCCAGATAAAGACAAGAACGAACATCAAATAACATCCAGCTGATTTCAGAACTTCAAAGTATGTCCAGTTGAATAGTGGATAGCATATATCAAATGGCATCTTATGTAGAATACCAGTACCTAGTTTTGCGATGCTTTTCGAATTTCAATTTGCAAAGAAATTCAGAAAAGCAAAAAGGTTGTTCGTTTTTTCTCAAAAAAGTAGGTTTCCAATGGACGTGGAATTTAAATCGGAATGATTTTCTTGAAGTTCTTCTTTTGAAATTGTTAGAAGTTTTCTATTCAATAAGAAGATATTTTTAATCAATTATTTTGTCAAGTAAAATAAAATGTTCAACTGGATTAATGCTATTTAAATCAGCAATTGTCAACTTTTATTAATTGTTGAAAACAGTAGGAATTTTTTATCAAGATTTTAATGTTTAAAATTGAAAAAAAAGATCTTTAATAAGTTTATAAGAAATTCTAGTTACGTCTTTTCACAATGCCAAGAAAAATGTCACTAAATTTCCTAATAAAAAAAACATTTCGGAGGAAATAAATAACTTTTTGAAAAAAACCTTTAAACCATTGTCTTCCAATCGGTAAGCCGTGACCCATGAAAGATTGCTAATAAAACGCCATTTTTTAAGGAAAAATTGAAATTCTCTAAAAGCGTCAACAAATTGACGTCTCTTAAGCGGCCCTTACACGTTCAATCTTGCAGTCAATCATGCTGTCACAGCAAAAAGCTTATTTGCACTAGACACTCAATCATGCACGCAAGCATTAGTAATTAGAAACAGCCAAACCGACAGTACACAGCACAAATATGAATTTAAACCATTTTTGTCCTTATATTTTTCGCTTTTCGTCATCCACAACTCACTTCTTTGTCTATATAACTCGAAAAAGGATTCCCAAAAAACTTGGTCTTTTATATGCGACATCTTTTCACTACTAAAAATTCGCCTGAAATAACGAAATGATTGACAGTATCACCATAGACGTTCAAGCATGCTGTCATTCACAAATCTCCCTTGAAAGATATCAAAATGATTTTGATATTGGCCAGCATGCTGTCAATCATGAAATTTGCATGACCACAGACGTTCAAAATGCTGTCACAGCATGCAATGATTGACTACAAGATTGAACGTGTAGGGACCGCTTTAACTTTAGTGGTGATTTTTTAAGAGGATTTGATATTTTTGGTAAAAGTTAATAGACGATTCTAACCTTAAAGACCTCTTAACTGAAAACGTCCTCCCAATGAGCTTTTACGATCTTTTAACTTATGTGTAGCGTTTACATATAAGTTAAAAGATCGTAACAAATTTTCGGGCGGGCACCAAAAAAAAATTTTGATATTAACCCGGCCTTTACACGCGACTGTAAAGGCTGTCAGTAGCACAGACTTCAAATGTCAAATTACTGACAACGAATTAAAATACATTTAGCGAACTGGCAGTCAGTGCATTTACACGAGTCTGTGTCAGCGACTGTGTCAGCTCTACAGACGCGACTAAGGGCCGGATTAGGAAAGTTATGTAAAATGGGATTCTAAACATTTTTTGCCTCGCACTCTTTTTGATAAAATTCAGTGTTTTGGAGAAAATCGAGGAAAAAGTTGGATTTGCATGGAAGACGGGAAGAAAGTCGAAATTTTATCTTTTTTCTGCAAAATGCATGAAAATTTGTCTCTTCGTCACGTTCCATGCCACCAACAATAAATTTTTACTTGAGTGGAATGATTTTCAATCATCATTGTCTTCATATAAAGATAAATTTACAAAAATTGAAAGAAACAATTTTAGAATCGAAAAAAAAACTGTTTGCAATGAATGCAAATTGACTTTTTTTCTATTATTTCTTTATTTTGCTGGCATAATCACTTTACTGATGTTCTTGATTGCCTGCAACTTCATTAATTTTATGTCTGCCAAATTTTATTTTCATATGACTGAAATATAGCATGTATTTAATCCTAATTATTACCCCGATTCTGATAGACGTGTCGTTTTCGACAAGAGTGATTTTACGTGTTTTGGTTGGTAGGAAAGCACAGTTGTTAGTGCTGTTGTTAGTACACGTAAAACTACTCTTGTCGAACACGACAGTACTATCAGAATAGGGGTCTTTATTTTTCATGGTTAAAATCATATTTTTTTCCAACCAGCACATTTTTTTCCAATATCGTTAGAAAATCGTAAATGGAAACAAAATTGACGAGTTGAACCAACAAAATTACAACTAAATTGAATTGAACCGTTTTTAAATGTTTCAATTTTCGGATCATGTATTATAAGACGTAGCAAATTTCGTTAAGTTGACATGTTCCTTGAAAAAAGAATTTCTTCACTTTTCAAAACCAGGGAAAAAATACGACGTTTTTCGCATATCTCAGCGTGAGGACATCATTTCAGTCAATTTATTTGATGTATGTTTATGCACCTCGATCAAATTTTCCTTTTATCTAATTTAATGAAGATTTTGTTTATTTTTTTTACATCTGACAAAGTGCTGTGATGTCTTTCAAAATCTTAATTCAACGAAATATCCTTGAGTGGTGAATCTAAACACTCGTATGTGTGTTTATGATGTTCATTTTGTGGTGCGAAATGTTGAAAATATTTTCAATTTTCCTATATAAGATTTATTTTTGTATATTGCTTGCTCGAAAAACAGGATAATGCTTTATAGGATGATAGACAAACGACATACATTCTAGTGTTGAGAGGGAGGTAAAAGATGTGGCGAATGGAAGGTAAATCAGAGAGCATCGTTGACAGCCGACATGATTTGATTTTACTTTTCAGATGAATGGAAGAAAATCCTGGTGCCGGCACTTTTCGCGTGCCACTGTCAAAAATACCTCATGAAATATTAAATGTGTTTCGTGAAGATAAAAGGAAACAACTACGCGAACAGAATATTTGACGCTCGAGTTTCCTCGGAAAATGGAAAAGCGCACAGATAAGGCCCAAAAATTATTCTTATACTATACGAACGAGTATATCGCTATAGGTTGTACCCAGAATGATCACACAAGACGACAAAGGATGGCGGTGGACCCATCTTCTATCCTCCGAATCATCTAAAATCCCAAACATCTAAAATACGAAATCCGAAACCCGATCGTTAGGGCTTAGGAGACTTCTAGTTAAGCTTATGTTCGGTTGGGATTGCATGAGGTAGTCACTGAAAGATCTAAGTGGTGGAAATGGAAAATGTTTTTGATATTATTCATTTTAAATTGTATTCTCCATAATATATAAAACATTATAAACAACTACACGGGCTCTCAATGGTTTTCATAACAGGAACACCTCCTCGTTACCGATGAATATGCTTAACGTCGACAGGTTGCCTCGTAAATAATTTCTGGTCTCAAGTATCAGTAAAATGACAATTCTTTTATTCAAAAATAGTTTTAAAAAAAATACTTTATCCCGACAACCTTTTTCGCTGGCGTACTCCGTACCGAGCTAGTTTCTTCTATACATATATGTATATACTAGCTTGCATATTCAAATTTTTTTTTTTATGGTCTATGTTGGAGCTAAATTTCAGGCCAATCGGCTCGGTAGTTTCCCCGCGAAAGGGTAACATAGAGGAAGAGGTAAGTTTCGAGATGACTTTACCCCCTCCCTTTACTGCCCCCACCCCTCGCGCTACTTTTCCGTATTCCGATCTAAGGGTACGTCCATAGTGAACCAGCTTCTCGCTTTCCCGCGCACCAGCTTTCCGGCGAGATTTACGCCGGTACTTATAACCAGCGTGATTCTAGCAGGTGATGCTCATAGTGAATCTCGCGCCTGTACTGCAGATTCGATGGCACTTTCACGTCAACAACTGTCAAAACAGGCTTGTAGCTGGTTACCGGCGTTAACAAAAATTAAAAATTGATTCCGGTAGAAGCTGGTAAACGCCGGCTGATTCTTATGAAAGCGAGAAGCCGGTTCACTGTGGACGCGACAATTCATCCTCGGGTTAATGTTTATCCAGCGTAAACCGGCGGCTGGAAAGCGATAAAGCGAGAAGCTGGTTTTATCACCACTATAGACGTACCCTTAGCTATGCAGATATTTCAGATTTTGTAAAATTAAAGGTCATATTTTGATAAAAACTATTTTTTTGTTGTTAAGTGGTAGTGTACTCGTAAATTGCGCAAGAACGCAGATTTTGTATAAGAAAGCCATGTGCTGTTCACATCAGATATTTTATTATTGAGTAGATGGTTATTAAAAAAACATTTTTTTTTGCTTAATACCTTCAGAGGCTATCTTCAGGGTGCGACATCTGATATTTTTTCGATGAATTTTGTTCCGTAAAATCATTAAATTGACATTCAAATAAAATTAAAAGAATTTTATTAGTAAATATTGACACTGCAAGAGATTCATTTAAACAAAAGTTCATCAAGATACAACGAAATGAAGCATTTGATTGAATTTTGCTGAGGAATCACTAGGATTTCTTTCTCCACTAGATAAAGATAGTTCGCAAAGAACTAACGAAGATAGTTTGCATTAGTAACAAATTCCAATTCTCGTGCAAAAACTTCGTGAAGTTATATTCGAAGGATGACAATGTTCTTAAAAAGAAATTCCGGCAGAAAATTCACTTAAAAATCTTAGCTGTTGTTTTTTTACAATCTTCTTGAACATGCAATTTTTTTTATCGAAAAATTCTATATTGCTACGAATTTATCACATCGCCTAATGCTCCTACTTTTAAGGAGAATATTTGATATTCACCTATCCTTTTATAGAATGACATAAGAAGAATTGAAAGCTAAAAAACAACATTCACTTAAGATATGAATTCGTAATGGAAGGCAAATCAATACATGGGAAAAATGGATTCTTGCCTCCGAATTGAAATAGAAGATTACATCTTCGCACAATTCTCAATGTTTGATACGTAGTGAGCGCTGAGCACGAGATTTGTATATAAATCTGGATAAGGAGATAAAAAATACTGAATTTTTAACTAAAATATAAGATGAAAAAAATCAACGTACTACGTTTGAAATGGCAAAGAGCATAGGTGAACGAATACGAAAAATTGTTGATTCCACGTACCATATTAAAAATTAATGTTGTACGAAGAAGATTTGTTAGTAAGAATGTATGAAACCCAGTATTTCGTCTAATGCATCTCAAACAAAATAAAAAAAATATGAAAAAAACTGGATCCTTACATCGTGAATACTTGGGAACTGCAGAAACAGGAATCTGGTAGGGGAAGACGTTTTGCTAGATGATTGTTGTCATATTCGTATATCTGGAACTGTCAGACATCTTGAAACATCAGAACAGGACCCTTCTTTGCTTTGAACTCAGTCGTGAATAAAACCAGAGCATCACCCCGGACTCTAAGCAAAAATACCTACTAAGGGTTGCATCCGGCAGTGAATAAATTCTAGTTCTCTTTGGTTGAATGACACAAGCAAATACGAGACCTTAACAGAAGCAAAAACATTGTTAAAATTCTGTTCAGACAGCAAAGTGCTTTGATATGTTTACTTAAAAATAGTAAAATGACTACACACCATCACAAATGTGTTTTGCATATTTTCATTGCGTTCTTAAACTTGATTTCACGTTTCGGAAACTGAATATAGGAAAAGGTGGTGCAGTTACTTAGAATCGACCCTTCTTGTTTTTTTCCGTTGGATTCTGGAATGGATTTGCAGCGATAACCCGTTTACCGAATTCACTGCAACGTGATATATTTACGATATTTGCATGCAAGAAGAATGAGCAGCAATCCTGAAAGTACACACTTTGCAAAACGATTTTTTTTTCCTGGAGCATTCCTAAATTTTTAATCACACATTCCTCTTCTACTGGACATAATTCCAGATTCCACGTTTCTCGATTAAAATTTCACACGGTATGATTAAATAATTAAGCTATTTGCTAAATTTGCCCCTTTTAACAAAATGCAAAATTTTAAATAATTTAGTATGACTGATGTGTGTAGGATACTTCAAATCAAAAAAAAATTACTGACATCGGGTAAATTTTACATTTTTGGCAAGTAGTAAATCATTTTCCGTTTATGACACACCTCAAATAATTGCCAGAATAACCTGCACATGAAGAAGTGAAATTATTTTCAACTCAATTAATCATTGAATGCTACCCCATAAATCCATCCCTTTTATGGGGAATGTCACAACAGCCTGCATGATAAAACCTTTTGTTATGCTTTTCATATCCGGGCTGATAATTTAATGGGAATTTCTTTCTCCGGCGGACTTAAAATTTATATTTAACGAATTTTTAATTACTTTTTTTTCTTGTTGTTTTTTTTTTTAATTTGTTGGTGTGTGTTATAATTGCTAATTTGATCGCCTGTCAATAAAACTCGTCTTGAAACCATTATAAAAAATAAATTAAAGTTTTTATACAATAAGATAAAAAATCAATTGTCAATTTTGTTTCGTGACTACCTGTCTGTTTATTATGCCGCGGTCACACGACGCTGTTTTGCCAGCGCTAGTAGCTGTTTGGCTGTTAGCAGCCGTTTCAGCAGCACCGTGTGAACCCTAGTGCGTTGCTACTACCAGCAGCAGCGTGATGATTTTACCAGCGCTAGTGAAGTAGAGACCGTTCTACTTTGCCAGCGCTACTAGGAATCACGTGACCCTATCGCATGGTTTCTGACCTGTCAAAAGTCTGATAAGTGGTAAAGTTTGTTTATTGCAACTTGTTATTTTACGTTTATTTATTTAAATTTGTGTGTAACGTTTATGATTTAAAAAATCTCCCAGATTAAACTGTTTTGCTACTTTCCAGCGCTACTAAAGTAGAAATCGTGTGAACCCTCTCAGTACGCTGGCTGCTGTTGCTACTTGCCAGCGCTACTAACCAAAAGCAGCCAGCGGCTGGCAAAACAGCGTCGTGGACCGCGGCATTAGTACCTTACAAAAACTTGTTTAAAAAAAGTGAAATCTTGGCCTACTTTTTGAATTTCTTCGGAAATACATGCGATTAATTCAATACAAATTTTGACAACTTGACGAATTTATTCAAATGCAACCTGAATTTTTTTTTATAGAAAATCGCAGAATAAATCCAAATTCTGTAAACTTTTGCTGAGTAAATAAAATGCGCGAAATAAGTTTTTAAAGCCTAAACCACAATTACGCGTCCGTGTGTGCGGCATTATTTAGTTCTGGCATCTAGTAGTTGTCACCGCGTCTAAAAGTAGAGACTGAGCCTACTCTACGCGGCACGGACGCGGCAACGCGTCTGAGCAACGCGCAATTATACATTTACTCATATCAAAACGTAGTTTTTACTTTCACCGCCTGGGTGCCGCACGCACGCACGCGTAATTGTGGTTTAGGCTTAATAAAATTCGAGGAAAAATTCAAGAAAAAATCGCAGGTGTAAACGAGGCCTTAAAAACTCTAATAATATATTATTTGTCTTCAGTGAACTTTCAAAATATAAAAATTATTAAGAAAATTACAAAAGATTTTCTTAAAATAGTTTTATCAACTATCGACAATTGCGGGAAAAATTTAGGAAATCTTTTATCAAATCTTTTGTCAATGCATTACTGATTTATTCAGCAAATTCCAACAAGTTTTTCAGAAAATTTGGTATCCTAAGTAAATTAATTTAAATAGAATATAAGTGACTATGTTCCTTAAGTGCATGAAAAAATTGAAGTTTTACCCCAAAACAGACAATGTTTCTACTATTCAAAATCGAACTCCCATTTTTATCGTTTCCTACAACGTGTTTCCTACAACGCGATTTCCTACAACGCGGCATTTTCCAGGAATCTATCTATCGCGTTTTAGGAGGTTTACTTGTATTGGCACTATACCCCAAGTAGCAAAAAAGGTCGTAAAGTGGTCGTTGCAACCATAAATTCACGAAACTAGAGTCATAACGACCACTTTACGTCCTTTTGTGATCCTTGGGACGTGTAGGCTAATTGAAAACTTTCAGGTGGCTTATTAAGACCCGTTAGCGCCAACTATTCTTAAAAAATTAAGTTGTGCTTAGCTCACTTAAACCATAGAAATTTTGAGACTTAAATAATTTAAGTTGGGCTTAACTTGCTAAGCAAAATAGCATAAATAATTAATTTAAGAAGTAGGTATAACAGATTCAAATTTCAACAATATTTAATTTTTTTTTCTGTACATATACATTTTATTTTCACGTAACAGAAATAAACAAAATATTTTGATTTGAATGCAGAATAGGAAATTTGTTTTTAATTTAAATGGATATAAATTATGGAAGATAAATGGAAGATAAATATTCTCCATTTAGGAATTGAATTCAATTCATTTTCCTAATAGAATCTGGCATCCATCTAAACAAATCCTTCAAGGCATTATGCGGAGCTGAAAAATCTTGAAACAGGAGCCCAAATTCGGAATTTTCATATGTTAAGGCAATATTGGAATTTTCATATGCTTGCACAACATTAAATCGGAATCCATTACTTTTATTAAAATATATGTAATTTTCATTTGGGAAAAATATAACGAGGTCACGTGTTCTTTTTGTTTATTCACCGTGGAAATATTTTTTTTTTCGTGGGAATTCGGTAAAGAGCTATTAAATGGCCTTCAAATGTGATGCTTGGGTGATGCATGGAATTTCACGAAAAAAACGAAGTCAGAAATGCATTTAGGCGAAGTGCATTGTAAAGAAATGTATACAAGCGTGGCGGAAATTTTGAATAATTTTTTCATAATTTCAAAGAGCGAAAAGTAAATTTGTAAAAAAATATCCTACTTCCCAAGAAGCCCTAAATTGTGTATGTGTAGCCCTACTTGGTATTTCATATTTTTCCCTTTTGCTGGCACAATTCACATATCGTTACAACTTGGAGCGTTGAAATGTTGACGACCGACGTTGCTATAAAGAGGAGTGGCATATGAGCCACTTGGCAAAGTAGTAGAAGCTTGACTTTGGTTCTTGTGCAACATCCCGTAATGGAAGGTTGAATACAATTTCACTTGGCTCGGGAAAGGAACCTTCAGTCCTTTAAAGTTTGTAATCAAATTAGGGAAAGTAATTGAAATGGTACACTTTTGAGAGCTTGTCTAGCAAGCAACCCTTATCATGTGGGATAAATGGAGAAAAATATTTTTCCGGGGCCTTTTTTTTCGTAGACGCTAAACAAGAAAATGTTTAAGAAAATTGACGGCACTGAAACGAGCTCTTGAAGCAAAATCCAAGGAAATGGCAGACAAAAAAAACATTGCAAAAAAAAATCGTAAAATTGGAAATTTTAAGAAAACGACTGACTTCGTTTGATCTTGGTATGACGGGTCGCTAGAGCTACTCGTGTGTTCTTTATTTTTTAGTATCAATATATATATATATATACATAATATATACGACAAGTAATGTTCTCAGATTAGGCGCAGCCTTTCAAAATAATTGAATTACACATCGTTTGTAACACGAAACAGCCATGAATGAGGAACGTTTGTCGATGGTTAAGGGTAAAAATCGTTTTTTCTTCCAATAACTTTCAGGCTTTCAAACATTACGTTCCGGCTTATAGGACTTATTGACATCAAATTGGGATTCATCTGAGGTTACCGAGTCACTCAACTTGTCGGTGGCATCCGAATTTATTTTATACAAAGACGATAAAGAAACATAAGATTCATCAGACCCACCAGAAGTCAATGATGTGGCAGGAGAGTTTTGTATGGAGATTTCCCATTCCATATTAAGAAAAACTTTCACAAAAATAAAACCCGTTTCGTCATAATAACTTCTTTTTTGTTTCTGTTTTAAAACTCTGGTTGTATCCAATCTTGTGTAAAAATCAAAAGTAAATTTTTCGAAAGGAAAAAACTAGTACAAAAACTCCCCCGTCTACATCCACGTCGGTCTCACCGTCAACGTCTTCATGAAATTCAAAATTTCATCAAAGGAAACGACTTCTTGGCGCAGTCCTTATCGAGGGGTATTTAGAGTGGCTTTCAAGTATTTGCTGATTGCTGTTTTTCTGCGAAGCCACTTTGAGATGATTTTTCTTCACGGAGGCCAATTTCAAGAATTGAATTTCCGCTTTTTAAGTCGGAGCAAAAGAGCCTTATGTCGTTAATGTTAAGGAGTTTTCCTTTTCGTCGCATGCTTCAACTAAAGCCTACTTGGTTACTATGGATACAAAACATACATGAAAATCTTAAAGTGGGATTTTTCCACAAAATGGAATTATGATTGATTAAATATCATATTTTTGTATTTGCGCAAAACATTGCGTGTTCTATCACTAAAAACTGTGATGCTGATGTCGTTTTAAATATTTTGCGAAAATTAAGAATAACGGTGAAATTACTTATCCAAAAACATTTATTTAGTTTCATTTGTATGTTTGAATGTGTGTTTTTATAAAGGGTCTTTCAACAAGGACATAATTTTTATTTTAATAAAAACGCACCCTAAAACTTTTTTTATGATCTGGCAATGCTAAAACGTCAGTCAAGGTTTACATTTTTATCATGATAAAGTTCACGAACGAGCAACGTTTGGAAATTATTAAAACTTACTACCGAAGTTCTGAGTCGGTGGTCGCAATCGGATAATCTCGAGAAATGGTCCGGTCGAATGGCCACCTCGCTCATACGATTTAACGCCGTTGGATTTCTTTTTATGGGGTTATGTTAAGTCGTTGGTTTAAGCCAACAAGCCAACAACGTTAGAGGAGCTCAGGAACAATATCGAACGCGAAATTGCCAACGTTCCGGCCGATATGTGTGGAAGAGTGGTGGAAAATTGGCTCCAAAGAATCAATCAGCAAACGTGCTCGCGGTGGCCATATGAACGACATCGAAATAATTTCAGCCCGATATCTCAATTATTCTGTGTTTTATTTAAATACAAAATTGTTATGTCCTTGTTGAAAGGCCCGATATATGAATGTAAGGGTCAAATCTTGTAACCTAATTTTCACCCACTTCTACTAATCTGTTGATTTGAAATTTTGCACAGATACATAACTGCCATGACAATGCAATGTGTGTGTATTCATGAGCAACAAAAAACAAAATGGCGGTCGGTAGATGGCATTTGTCTAAATCGAACTAACGAATATCTATCGTATGGGATCTCAAATTAAAGTGCTTCAGACAAATGCCATTTTGTCCACAGCGAACTAACGAGTACCCATCGTGGGAGGTTTTATTGAAAGAGCTTTGAAAAATAACTCAAGAAAAAACAAAAGGGCGACTAAAAAGGATTTAATACAAAGAGATTTTTTTAAAACACAAGCTTTTATTAAAAAAAGTGTACTAGGAAAAAAACAATGTTTGTGTATCAGAAATAACGTGAGAAAAAAGCATAAGAGATACAAGAAAATAAATATTTAATGGCCCGATTGAGTATTGGTGTATTTCCTAATCCTATACATAAGATTTATTGTTATCCAACACAATGGGTGAAATGTGGGGTTTTTTTTAACACGTTCGTGACATCGTGTACCACTGGTGGTACATGTACAGTTTTTAAAACCGCGCGAGTAAATAGTGCGGTAGTTTTTTTGTGGACGTAAATTTTTATTTCTAAATTATCAAGAAGTATATCAGAGCGAACTCCAAATCCACCCACCTACCCACCCACCTACCCACCCGTGGTACACGATGTCCAAATGTAAAAAAAGTTGAAAAAGCAAATGTCACGAACGTGTTAAGACCAGATTTCAGTTCAGAGAAGAAAGAATTGAGTGGCAGCCCTAGTCCAGAAGGAGGTTAATGTAAGATTGTTGTATCGGAATACAAGAATTTTCTGTGAAACAAGGTCAGATACGGTTTGAACAGACCTCGTTGTTTGGATCGCGACATTTGTAGGGTTTTACCATCCATCAACAGCAAAAGCTGTGATAAAATTCTAGACCATTGGTAGGAAATTTAAAAAAAAACTATTCCAAAAGAAAAAGCTTAAAAAACTCTTTAAAAATAAGAAATATAAAAATCATATACTAATAAATTTCTTGTAAAATATGTAAATTTATTCAATTAAATATTCACTCTCTTTTCAGTAATATGCACATAATTCTGTAATATTTGTGATAAAAGTTTTCAATCTACATATATCTTTCTTGAGGACAGATAGAAATGAATAGAAAAATTATAAAGAGGTGATCAAAAAACTTTTGGGTAATAATCACCTTGTCAAAGTCGCTAGGTGAGATTTAAGCTCGAAGTTTTTCCACGAACAAGAAGCTCATCTACTGCCTGTAGGACACAAAGCCCCAGAAAATTTGTCTCAACACGCTGAAGTCTGTAAGAAAAAGTAATGTTAAATGGGCGACGTTGTAAGGGATGATGTTTTTAGCAGTTTGGCTGACAGAAGTGGAGGGCTGGGGATGTATAAGAAATAGAGGATAAATGGCCGTTTGACTTTTAGGGATTTTCGGTACTTGGTGAAACGAAACGAAAGTTTTAACAAACACTGATAACAATTTTTGGTTGTCAAACTTTTATTTTGTTCGGCCATGAAAGCACATGCCCGCTCTTCCCTGCAAATTAGGATGCCTTTTCTACCTCAAGGGTAGATTTGGTCACTTAATGAAGTGTATTATCATTTGCTGCCCTGACGACAGGTTCAGAGAACCTTTCCGTATACCCAACACCCAATGAAAGTCGAAAAAAAAACCTGTTAAAAGGACGCACGACAATAAATTTGTATGGGGATTGCGTAAGTCCATGTCCTTTTTGGGGCTCTTCCTGTTTTTCTCCAATCTTTTTTTATCTTTTCCCGCTGGTAGCTGCTGGGATTTTTTCCTGCCTTGATAGGATTTGTGTACTTTTTACGGTTATCGATAAACAATTTTGTTTGTTTGTATTAATCCCGAAAATCTCCATTTGCATGTTGGGGTGTCATCACCCCTCCCATCTATCAGAACTACTGTAAGGATGACCGTGGATTTGTTAGCGGTGTAATAAAATGATAATATCAGGTAGTATGAGGGCTAGAGTATTCGTAGTTTTCAACATACCGGGCAGCGGACTAGTAGATCCTTTTAATATTTTAACGTGAATCTGTGGCGTTTGGATATGGGAGATTGGTGTGGGTCTCCAAAGGACATGAGATATAGGGGATTTAAGCGCGAACATGCTGGCATATCCTGCTCCAAACAATTTAAATACCGTTCAAGACATAAATCAGGTCCTGACATCAGAGTTATATTAACAGGACGTAAATTGCACGGTCGGGCGAGACCCAGGACATAAAAATTTTTGTAAAACACATACTGATGGTCTCCTGTTGTCACATGTATGTATGAGTACGATTATAGTTAAATCTGTACGAATATATCGTTAAGCCAGTGTCGTGTTCAAGTTTTTAGCCTCCGGCTTTTTCTATCCCGTTCCAAGCGATCCCTTACCACCCGAGTGCTACGAAATCCTGCTATACTTCCAACACCTCACCCTATAAAGATATATGGAGCATCGTTTATGTAGCAACCAAACGCCCAGCTAACTCGTTTCAGAGTCGTTTTGTTGAAAATTAATTCATTGCAAAAAGATTGCGTTTTCGGGCTGCTAGCTGCGATTAAACCTTTTTATGGCTTTGCGGGACAATTTGTTACGCTGTTAGCGGGAGGGCTATTCTGCCATTATTTCTCCCTAGAGGAATGAAAGCCATTCACACTTTGTACTCACTTTCGACAAACATTGTTAAAAAAATCGAAAACGAAAAACACACAGAATAAAATTACCACCACGACCACTTGAAATCAGAGAACGATATCAAAGTACGACGTGTAGACCGAGACGTGAAAATTACCTTTAATGGCTACATGATACATATGCATTAGGAAACATATTTTTCGTTAAACATATTTTTCGTTAAACATAATTTTCGTTAAACATAATTTTCGTTAAACATATTGTAAAGAAAAACCTTTGAAAAAATTGAAAAATCAACAAATGTTTTATAAAATATGCTTTGCAGAACAACTTTTTTTCATCACTCATTTTAAAATCTGTTCAATGCTCTAGAACAGGCATCATCAGCTAGTGGCTCGGCTGGCTCATCACACAGATTGGCTTTAACAGCATAGCCACTATAATCGACCTTTTATTGTGTGCTGTAATGCTTGTGTGCGCGGCTTCGGATCGCAGGAATAAAACGAGTCGTGCTTTGATGTGGAATCGGGGCATTATTAGCATGACGCATTTCACTTTAAATCAGTTCGTGTCAAGCCATTGCCGTGGAAGGTCGTGTTTCATTGAAATGTATTCTCATTTGTAGTGGTTGTAAATTTTGATTGTAAAGGTAGCGACAGTTACTTTGATGGCCCCTGCTCTAGAAAATAGCTGAGAATGGGCGGAGTAGGGTCGGTACATTTTTTAGAGAACCTACCACCCATATAACAGTCAAACAAATAGGACTACCGAGTTGATAATTGGTTTATGAGCACGGGAATAGTACGGGAAGAGTACGGGAACAGTACGGGAACAGTACGGGAAGAGTACGGGAAGACAGGTCCCTTTACCGTAATGGAAATGAATAGGGAGGGGGGGGGGGGGAGGGGGGGGGGGGGGGGAGGGGAGTAAAAATAGTTGTTGAGGGGCTCCAGTGAAATGTGTGGCTGGATGGAATCGATAATATTATAGAAAAAATGGTATTTAATATAATATTTGACATTACTTTTCAATTTAACCACTCTTCCCCCCCCCCCCCCCCCCTTTCCATTTCAAAACCAATATTATTGTGCGATTTATTTAAAAACGCTGTGCAGCGCATCGAAAAAATTATAAAACAAAAAGTGTTTAGAATAAAATTTTACATACTTCAAAATTCATTCGCGCGACTCCTTCCCCTCTCCTGACCAACCGGATTTTTTTTTTTGCTTTTTCTCGGTACTAATCTTGTCAAAAATTTATTTAAAAAAAAAGTGTTTGAAATAAAATTTCGCACAGCTTTTTCATACATCATATTCCAATCTGAGTGACTGTTGGCGGGTTACAGCTTTACAAACTATTTTCTAAAAAAAACGGTAGGCAAGAGTTTTATTTGGGTTTTTTTTTCTCTAATACCGCGAGTTTTTCTTCTATACTCCGATAATGCCACTAAAGTTTGATTGCTATACACTAGAGACCTGCCCCTTATTGTACTACCATCCCTGACCAAGAACCAAAATTTTCTTCACGCACAGAGGCATCTTTTTTAGCTGGAAAGTGGTTTACAAATCGACAAAATATTCCTTGTTTGATGAAAATTGAATGAAAGCTATTTCAATATTTATCTGTAACGTATAAAATCGACATATGAGTAGATCAATTACAAACATTCTTCCGAATTCAAATACCTAACTGGTTTGCCTCAAAACAAAATCTTCTTCCCAGTTTGCATTTGTAGAAAATAAATCAGCTTCCTGTGGACAGGTATGAAATAATTTCAAGTTTCCGAAATATTCTCTACCTGTCCCGTAGATATTTATGTATGTACAATTATATGACATTTTCTGGGAAGTTTTGTATATTTCAAAAGGACAAAGGCACAGCATTTCGTTGACGAGATAATGCGCTTATGCCAACTCTTGCTTATACTTCAACCTTACTTCCGTAGCGTTTGTCTCGTTTCTGGGTTTCTACCCAAAAAAGGACTTTTGTTCGTTTTCATCCGATTATGTATTAAATTTTTAAGTCAGTGAGTCGTTTTCCTATTGTCCCGACACATTTTTAATTGAAACATGTCGTCCCATTTCATTTAACAGGATTTAATGAATTTGCCCCTTTTATGATGCATTTAAATTCTTAATATAGAAGTCAGCTCCAACCGGTCACCAGGGCAAAATACCTACTTCACCGTACAATTTTTGTACAACGGACGGGCGAAGAGATAATGAATAAAAATTCCATTTTTTTTTATTTTTCATTTTCACGAGAATATGAACGATAATGGCACGAATATAACGACAATTGCGGTGAAATAGGAAAAAAATGCTTTTGTTTGTGGTTAATTAGGTACAAAAAAAAATTTTTTTTTTCTACCGAGATAATGGGAAAAGGGTTATTTCTTTCTCAATTAATAATATGACAATTCTTACAATTTTTGCAAAAATCCAATTAGCTTAGTGCATTCTTCTTTCTTAAATTAAACAAGCAGAAATTGTGAGAAATACTTAACGACTCTGCTACAAGGCATTCCAAATTATACTAGAAAACTTTAGATTTTTTATTGCCATTAGGTCGTTTTTACTGGCGATTTAGAAGTAAAAGTTTTTTTTACAAGCTTTTATTTAGATCAGCGCTCTGAAGCCATGTGCACCAAGGGCAACTTCGAGGCTCAAATTGCCCTTCTATCCATCGATTCTTCATGCTACCCGTTTCATTCTGGCTTGTACGCAAACTGCACACATACGCATATGAAAGAAATAATCTGTTTCACTTTGCATGTAACCCGTTCTGCTTCCACTTGGGCATTTTGCATATCATGGAGCTTTGCTGAGTTCTAAGTGAGGCCATTTATGCGAGAGATTTTTATTAGCTCAGTTGTCATTAGGACATTGACTGAAGTAGCGGTGTATTTCATACTGCTGAAAATCATGAAAAATTTCACACTGCTGAAAATCATGAAGCGTTCTGTCTCAAAAGACGACACGAATTTTGGACATGATTGTTTTCTTATTCGGTGTGATAACACAATGCAATGTTTACTATGATTTCAGGAAATTAAAACAATAAAAAAATACGATTTAAATAGGCATTTTCAGCCGTTTCATAAAATATCAATTGATCAAATTAATGTTTTTGATTTTATGAAATTATTATTATTTTCCGATTGTAATTCGGAAATTTCATATAAAAGTTTTTCATTATCAAAACTTTTTTTAACGTAAAGTAAAACAATTAACAGTGTGTCAAAACCAAGCATAACGAAAAGAGCTTTCAACAAGCTTGTTTCACGTGGCTCGGAGAGCAATCCATATAAACAAGTAAATCGCTTGTCAGTGGTAGTGGATGCCCGAGAACTTTCAAAGCTTTCTTTCCCTGATTTAGATTATCTTGTATATGTTTGTATGTGGGGGTCAAATATTGTAATCTAATTTTGAGCAACATCCGATTGACTTGAAATTTTACACATATTTTTCCGCTGTCACTATTTTTACTTTCCTCTGCTAAAGAGAGAAAGTATTATATTCATAACACAGACCGAATCGAGAACGGGGGCATATATAAACTTTCTGATTAGTTTCTGGCAAAATTATGAGAATTTACTGTCGATTTGTCATCTTGTTCATCTGTCTGTCGATTTGTCTGTCGATTTGTCTGTCGATTTGTCTGTCGATTTGTCTATCGATTTGTCGGTCTGTCGGTCTGTCGATCTGTCGGTCTGTCGGTCTGTCGGTCTGTCGATCTGTCGATCTGTCGATCTGTCGGTCTGTCTGTTTGTCGGTCTATCGGTCTATCGGTCTATCGGTCTATGGGTCTATCGGTCTGTCTGTCAATCTGTCTATTGGTCTGTCGGTCTATCAGTCTATCCGATTTATGTATCTGAAATAACTCGAGAACGCGTTGAGCTAGCGACTTGAAATTTTTCATAAATAGGTTTCAGGAAAATCGTCGTCTTCTATCAACTTTTGGAAAAGTAACGGTAGCTATAACGGATACCTCCCAAACAGTTTTAAAACACAGTTTTTTTTTTAAAAGTTCTCGAAATCTATGCGTTTTTTGGTTAAAATGAATATAACAACTTTTAAAGGAAATAAAATCTTCTATATTTTTTCCTCTAACGCTTTTTACCTATTTTTAACGTCTCTCGAGATATTTGAAAAATATCATTTTTCACATATTTTTTTCCGATATTGCAGAGGAAAGGATTTTTTTATTGTACAATTCTTTAAATAAGTCACAATAAATCCATTGATATTATGCCATTTGAACCTTCTTATATAATAGGTAAGACCCCGATTAGACTTTGTGGCAAATGGTTGGCAACCAATTACGCAGGTACTATAATAATTCCGATTTGGAAGAACCGCACAAGAAAATATTTTGATACATTGTGGTAGATACCAAAAGCAGACGTATCTTAAGAAATCGAACATAATTGCTTTTTGCTAGAAATCACTTGAAATGATGAAAAGATACTTAAAAATAAATTGCTTTTAGCAACAAGAAGAACGGAATTCTGATATCATTCGGCTCTTACACATGATAGAAACTTTATTAACTGGAAACATAAACACAATACTGACAGTAGATTTAGGGCTCAAATATCAATAACAGGAAGTTTGAGGACGAGTCGACATTTTGCAGCTCAAATGGATTATCCGGAGCGTACACAACTTTTGCTTGATTAAATCCAATTCAATCCAAGCGTAACATAAACAGCACGCACACAGTTTAACATCAAACCAGATGAAATGTACATAAATATGTCTAGAATTTCATTCAACTTGAATACATTTTATAACATATATTTATATACACGACGATGGTTGGTGGTTACATAATATATTTCATCGGGCGACATATACTATGTGTCCTACTATTATTTAGTCGAAAAACTTAATATACTACATATACTGGAGATACATATTTGTGAATGTATACAAAGAAATTTCATTCGAATTTTCGTTTATTTCAACCATCATGTGTGGTTACATGTACCTACATAATATTATTATAAATATATAGATTGATTTGAAATATAAATACAAAATGTATATAAACGCACTGGATACAGTACGCATATCCTTTAACTGGAGCATAAAAGCAAATATACGATTAGTACAAATGTATTCCATCAGCCTTGGCTAGGCTTCGGTTCGCCTCTTCGATATGCTAAAGGCCCAATATATTTTAATGGCATTTGTGCCATAAACAGAAACTGCTGGCATCCCTTTGAGAATCAGCCCATCTGCCAGACGATTTTCCATACCGAGTACAGCATACACGAGAAGCATAAATCATAGAGTCATCCATCATATTCAAATCGACGGACGACGACCGGCTGCGACGCACGGCAAAAAACATTCAATTTGGCGCGATTCGAGACGATTAATTGAATGAACACAAACCACTCCACACTCCACACAGGCCTGACATCCACAAAATAATGTTCTTGACTTTGGCATATTGCTAAAAACACCAGCATAACATCAGATGCATTTCCCAGCAACTCCACCCCAAACGATACAAATCTACACAATGCGCAATTATCCTCTGGTATAATCACTATCTGTGGCAATTTCCCACAAAAGAAAATTATATAATGGGAATTCCAACAATAATAACTCATCCATCCATCAATCAAGTGAGTCCTTTACTGTTTTCCTGCGACTGCTGATGTAAGTGATTTTTGAAAGGATTTCATTTGTAAACCTACAATTATAACCGTCAAATCGACTATCCACTTGCAACTTATCGTATATTGCGAAACATAGTCGATACCCGATTTCTGTCAATTTCCATTGTTTCCAAAGTCCCATCGATGTCGAGTATATTTTCGTCTGTATTGAAGTGTAGTAAAATTTTCTTCCACTTTATAATGGCATACTAGTTAAATTTCCATTTCATGATGCACCAATTTTCATCTCAAGGTGAGAACCTCATCTAACCAACTATGATCCAATTCATGAGAAATATGGTGTACTTCAAGTTATTGCTTTTACGAAATAAATTGCATCTCGAAATTACGAATCAGGTGAATATGTTACGGTTTACTGCAAGAAATCAGATTATAATTGAAGCAATTAGGACTTTGGAATGAAATGTGGTAGCTCTGAATTTGAATTGTCTGAATTCAAAATTGCCATCAATGTATTAAACATCGAATTTGATTGCATCACAATCCATAAAAGTCGATATACATATACAAGTAAGGTAAGTTTATATAATTCGGATCTTTGTTCCAAATGTGTATCGCCTCTCTTTTTTTATTAAAAGCTTTTATTTAGCTCGCTATCTTGTCTGTTTGTCTGTTTGTCTGTTTGTCTGTTTGTCTGTCAGATCAAATCTTGCAACCCAATTTTGACCCACTTCCACTTGTCCGATTGACTTGAAATTTTGCACACTTATATAAGTCCGATGACAATACAATATTTTCACTACTTCGTCCTTATAAGGATAACGGAAGGTCCTGTAAGGATAACGTGATTATCCTTTTCTCCAAATTTTCCGGAAAAAAATCTATTCTGGGGTTTTTGGGGTCGCTGAATCCGAATCTGTCATCAGAAAGTCTGTAAGGATAACGGAAGGTCCTGTAAGGATAACGTGATTATCCTTTTCTCCAAATTTTCCGGAAAAAAATCTATCCTGGGGGTTTTTGGGGTCGCTGAATCCGAATCTGTCATTAAAAAGTCTGTAAGGATAACGGAAGGTCCTGTAAGGATAACGTGATTATCCTTTTCTCCAAATTTTCCGGAAAAAAATCTATTCTGGGGTTTTTGGGGTCGCTGAATCCGAATCTGTCATTAAAAAGTCTGTAAGGATAACGGAATGTCCTGTAAGGATAACGTGATTATCCTTTTTCTCAATTGTTCCGGGAAAAAATCTATTCTGGGGGTTTTTGGGGTCGCTGAATACGATTCTCAAGTTAAAAAGCCTGTAAGGACATCTCAAATGTAAAGCTATATATTCGAAGACTAAAAAGAACAAAATAAAAAAAAAATAAAAAATTTTTTTTTAAAAAAAGCTTTTATTAAAAAAAATGCACTAAAAAGAAAAAAATAATTTTCTGGACGCTGTGTATCACAAATATAAAAGCTTTTAAAAAGCGAGATAAAGCATAAAACAATAAAATAAACATTTATCTCGCTTTTTAAAAGCTTTTATATTTGTGATACACAGCGTCCAGAAAATTATTTTTTTCTTTTTAGTGCATTTTTTTTAATAAAAGCTTTTTTTCGAATAATAAGTAAACCTCATCATATCAAAGAATAAAAAAAATATTCATGCATATTTACATACGTAATTTATTGTTGTTATAGTCAACAATTAATCAAGTGCAGTAAGTAAACGAATTCGTTTTTAAAATCTAAAGAAATAACTAAAAGAAGTTTGGTGCTTATTTAAGCTTTTTAATAGTACTAAAAAATAATGTCCAAGGATTAATTAAACTATCTTTGGAAGAAAAATTTCTTCAAGCTGTTAGTACTATTATAATCCGCGGATGATCCGATTTATGTATCGGGTCTTTCAACAAGGACATAACAATTTTGTATTTAAATAAAACATAGAATAATTGAGATATCGGGCTGAAATTTATTCCAGGTGTAGTGGACATGTTACATTTAAGTATGAAATTCGATGTCGTTCATATAGCCACCGCGAGCACGTTTGCACTGATTGATTCTTTGGAGCCAATTTTCCACCACTCTTCCCATATCGGCCGGAACGTTATGGCAATTTCGCGTTCGATATTGTTCCTGAGCTCCTCTAACGTTGTTAGCTTGTTCACATAAACGACTTAACATAACCCCATATAAAGAAATCCAACGGCGTTAAATCGTATGAGCGAGGTGGCCATTCGACCGGACCATTTCTCGAGATTACACGATTGCGACCACCGGTAGTAAGTTTTAATAATTTCGGTAGTAAGTTTTAATAATTTCGGTAGTAAGTTTTAATAATTTCCAAACGTTGCTCGTTCGTGAACTTCATCATGATAAAAATGTAAACCTTGACTGACGTTTTAGCATTGCCAGATCATTAACCCTTATGGGAACACCTTAAAATTAATACGAATCGGCACACCTGGGGTTTTTAAGACCCCATTAAAATTCAAGGAATTATTTGTGAAACATGTTTATATTTTATTTTTTTAAGACATTTTACATATTGTAAAGTCAAAGGATTTCATATTCAACGCTTAATTTTTTTTTAAAGATATTCACAAAAATATTTGTCTGGGGTCTTCAAAGACCCCAGGTGTTCCAATTAGGGTTAAAAAAGTTTTAGGGTGCGTTTTTATTAAAATACAAAATTGTTATGTCCTTATTGAAAGACCCTTTACATTTAAAGTGATCCGTTTTTATTAAAATAGCACAAATTTCACCCAGAAAACTCACAAAAAGATGAATGTTTTTGAAAAATACACAGCTCAGCTTATTGCCACAATGTAAACATAAAAAAGCGACAATTTCCAATTGTCAAACACTTTTTATGAGGGCAGACAACATTTTTATGAAAAATGTAAGAAAAATACTCCATTTGTGTAGGAGAGGCGGAAAGGAGTGGTCCCATTACATTTTGATGTATGGAACTGTTATGTAAAATCATATTCTAAACACATTTTATCTTTATAAATTTTTCGATTCGATGCACAGTTTTCGGGAAAACAGGAAAAAGTATTCCATTTGTATGGGAGAGCGAGGACGCAGTGATCCAATTGGATTTTGATCCAGGGCAGTATGGTCATCCTATTCTTAGGGACTGACGATCAAATACGGTACACGCCTCCCCCTTCCCCCCTTCCCCCTTCCCATCTTCCCGATCACCCACCACCTCTTGCTCTGCCTCATGTTTGTGGTACCATGAAAAAAAAACCAGATTCAAGTGCCAGGTAACAGCCAGGTAAAAAAAATTTTTTAGGATTAAAAAATCAAATAAATCATTTGCCCTTTTCAATCTCGCGAAAATCAGAAAGTCTTCTTCCTAAAAAAAAGTAGAAAAACTTTTCCGTTTTTCCACATAAACATATTTTTGTTAGAAAATACGATTTTTATTAACAAGTTATTTTAGTTAAAGCTGTTTGTCTTGTATCAGAATGGCAATAAATTGATATTATTAAAAATACGTTTATCAAACATAGCTGTCATAATAATAACAATAAAAATAATGGAATAAACAGGAAACATAATAGAAAAGTAAAGCATAATAACATCAGACGGAAGAAAAAAAAAATGAAAATATGAGAACAAAACCGAAATAATAATCGACAGCCATAAGAAAACTAATATGGTTTCTATTTCTGAATTGTGAATCCTGAGCACGCAAAACCATTCGAATAAACCATTTCCATTCCCATTACAAATTAACTCCCCATTCCACCTGTATTCATCGAAAACTATCCACATTGGGTGGTGACTCTAGTAAATTGATCTCAAAATATTTGGAGTACCCGACTATACTTGAATATGAAATCCCCCACACGTTCCCATCCACCACTTGCATGGACGAGTGTGGAATATTCTAACTAAATAACAAATTCATTCAACCTAAATACGAATACTCGTAGGTTTGGAATTCGTTGGGTCAAGGGCTTGGCGTCCTTCGCCACCCACATATACTCATTGGCTAGGCAGGACAATGTGTTTAGTTATTACGGAAATAGAAATTTGCGGGTTAAATCAATGGCATAAATCTACCACCTCTTATAGGTAATAATAGTGTCGCAATTTCATAGTCCATTTGACACTACCTAATAATAATAAAATTTAATTGGTGATTAAGCCAGAGGTATTGCTAACTACACTAATTTATCCTTATTTTTGGTGGCACATCATCTCCAAAACTTTCAGTGAATTGTGTGTTGTGCCAATTAACCATCTGTGTCAGTTTTATTTATTGTTTTCGGGCATAATTTCAGCATTATGTATCAGATTTTGGGGGAAAGTATATTGTCTCCCAACCATGACTAGTAGCTCCCCTTTTTGGACATAGATTAAAGGAGCTTGCATTCTGTCTCGATAGAATAAACTTTCCTATAAATTCCCACAATACCAACACCAACACCCGCCGCCCAGTATGGATTAGTCCCACATTGTCCTCGCTTCGATGACCAAGGCTGATGCTCAATTATTCCATGACACATAGTTAATTGAAGTATTTAATTAGGACATTTCTAATTTCCTTTCTTGCAGCCATGAATCGAAATTTTATTCAATTAGGCGCACTTGGTGCCATCGAAATGTCTTTCTTATAGGCAAAAGGGACAACTTCTTTGGTGTCAGGTGTTCATATTTATTACGTTGAAAAGAACACAATGTGACTATAATTGGTCTGACCGATAAAGGAATTTTTACTCCTTTTAGAAAATTAAAATCGTTAATTTTGTATAGTTCGAAATAGGACAGCGGCTATAAATATTAATTGGTATAACATTTTTTTTTACTATAACCCAATTTTTAGACCCCATTTTCAAATAGGAATTCGTATAGCTTTTTGACAAAAAGGACCATTAAATCTATCATAGTTCTAAGAAAATTCATATGAGAAAAAATTTTAGGCATGGTTTGGATTGACCTTCGCATTTCTTCATATTTCGAGGTCTCAACAACTAAACACAAAAGTCAAGAAAAGAAAATTGATTGATTGATAAATTGCCCAATCAAAAAAAAAAAATGGTGAATTGCAATTTAAGTCACAAATCTTAAAATCAACTTTTTTCAAAACATTTTTTAATTTTTTATACTTTATATAAACATTCAATGTTACTTGACAATTTTACTTGAATGACTCATGTTTCAACTAACATTGATCGTTTGGATGCTCTTCAATGTTCCGTTTGCAGGCAATTTCCATCATTGTTACTTGACGAAAATGTTCATCAATAATACTTGTCAAGTAACATTGAACGTGTGGAGGCTCCTTTTAAGTAGGCTAACCGCAACTTTATTTTTTAAGAACAGTACGCTCAAACGGGCCTTAATGGATTTTCATGTGAATTTTGCCAAATAAAACGAAAACCAAAGAAAAACAATTCATAAATATGCCCCACAGGCGAAATACTTCAAGATGCGGCGTAATAATTTAAATCAAGAGATATATCGGAAGCAAAAATCTACGTTCCATAAAAAAAAAATCGCAACGAATATTTTAAAATGCACATAAATAATAATGCGCCGCAGATTATTTTTTTTCAGATATATGAAATCTTTGTGGAAAATTGTAGAAAAAATGCGCCGCAAGCGACGAAAAATTAGTAGAGCATTTGTTGCATATTTAGTGAGCATTTTCTCTAGTATTTGAGAAATAGCAACACTCAATTGAAAAATCCGGGACAAAAGTTTTTTTTTCGGAACGCCGAACTAAAATCCGGGACGATCCTGGCCACTCCGTATGGTCACCCTATGTCTTATTATATTTTAAATACTATTGTTTTTTTTTAAGATGCACTATTTTCGGAAAAATCGGTAAAAACTGTGCCATTTGTATTCGAGAGTGGCAAAGGGTATTACGAATTATAATTTTTTTGCGTACAAACCATATTCAAGAATGACATTAACTTGGTGTCAAATATGGTACTAGTAGCTCAAATATTTCATACTAGCTTGCATACCCGTTGTTGCCGGGTTAAGTTTTTTCAATTTTTTTTTATGGTCTATGTTGGAGCTAAATCTCAGGCCAATCGGATCAGTAGTTCCCCCGCGAAAGAGTCACATAGAGGGAAAACTAAGTTTCGAAATCACTTTACCCCCACCCCTTACTCCCCTCACCCCTCGCGCTACTTTTCCGTATGCCTATGTTGGAACCAGAACTACCACAGACACTCATGCCAAATTTCAAGTCAATCGCTTAAGCCGTTTTTGCGTGAAAGAGAAACAGACACACAGACAGACACCAACTCATTTTTATATATTAGTATGATATTTCGATTTAATAAAAGTTTCTGAAGGTTAAAAAACTTATGCGCAAGTATGTGGAAGTTTCAAACATATAAAAAAAACTTACTAATAGGAGATATTGTTTGTTTTGTAATTGAAAGTTTTTTTTATACACCATTAAATCAAATGATTAATCTACGCTCTATTTCCTCTTTTCCAACAAACAAATGGGAAACATACTTATATATAATTATATATAATTGTAGCAATAAGGTAAAAACCGCACCGATATATGTACCTGTATTTCAAGTGAATACTTTCTATTTACCATACACGTAAATCCGCATCATTTGTGCCTTGAAGTAAAAATCAACAGTGATGCTAATTAAAATGCCCTAACGTAACGATAACATCAGCATATGAATTTTATATTTTCATGGCATAATTCATAACTATGAAATTTGTTCTCATTCTCATGACGTTTATAACAGGCAAATGCCAGTGGTGGTACTAATATACGATTTTAACTGTTTATTATGAATATGGTGTGTTGAAATACTAAAAATTAGAGCGAGGGTTGAGTGAGAAGTTTGGAAAGACGAATAAGTCGCCTAGCATGGCTGGAAAGTTAGAAGTGAGGTTATGTTGATACCATATTGCCGGATGAAATATGGAAAAATGAAAGAGCCCCATGGGATATCGTTAATGAGATTTATTCCTCATTCCGTTCTATACTTGCCTGCGGAAAGTTAGAGACGTCATGTTTACTTAATCAACACTTATTGGAATGGGCAGTTTAAGAATAGCAGATCATTTGGGTTGTGATATGGGGTGGCATTTCCTTGGAATTCATCTTAAGCTTCCACACGCGAACAACAAAAGCCAAAGTCAATCCCAAAAAGTTTACTTTCATATAATAAACCGATAACAGACAGAGCTTTAGCTACATTTCGACCTGAACCAGACCCAGACCAACGCCAAGACGCCCAACTCTCAGGCAAAGAAAGTTACTACAGGGGAACTACAGGCAGTTAAATCAACGAACCGTTCCCATATCCATCCTTGGTAGAAGCCAACATCCTTGGAGACTTTCGTATTGGCGGCGTTTAGCTTTTGATTCTGGGAAATTGCAGAGCCAGGACAAAGTTTCGCCAATGAAAATACGCTCATTAGGTTTACATTGCGTCGATTGTGGAAAATCAAAGTTTGCTTCGATTTTGGTACTTGGGGATCATAATCAACAAGGACTCAGTCAGTATATGTACAAGAACTGATCTAAAAAATTACTTATATGGGAATTTTATCAGATGTGAAGTTTTATTTTATCATGCATTCTTAAATAAAATCAACATAAGTTCATATCTGACTTAATACAAATTTTTTGTTTGAATTTTCTGTATGGTAATTTTGGATTAGAAATACCACTTTAGATTATATGGTTTTTTTAAATACAGGGTGGAAAGACTGGTAAGGAAAAAAATTATGTTCTTTCATATTAAATAAATGTATTATTCTGTATGGAGCTTCTTTAATTTTCAACAAATTTCTTGCGTCGAATTATTTTAGGGCTGATCCTAACCCTTTCAGTCCAATTTTTGAACATATTTGGTGGTACGTTGTTCCGAAGTTTTGTCGTTTGTGGTACATTCAAACCTGTTATTGTCCTTTTTGTGGGTATTTTTATGGGTTCCCTAGTTACGGAATTTTTTTTTACTTTGGCAAACATCAGACGGTAATAATTTGGTTTCATTCAAAATAAATATATCGGACATCTATTGACAAAAATAAAGGGTGTTCAGTTAGGGTTTCTCTGTGAACATACATTTACTTCTTATGTTTCAACTATAGAAGGAACAAAGGAAAAATTTAAAATTCCAATTTCCTATATTTATCCCTAGGCAAAGGAATTTTCGTGTATGGGCGTCGAATATAAAAAATGAATAAAACGAGCAATGGAAATACTTTGAGTCGAATTTGTGGTTATCCTTTGATGCCAAGTGAATGTGAATTGATGGCCCTTTGGCCGGAAATCAACATTTAGTCAGGGCCAATTGAAAGACAAAGGCCACAAACGTAATTTGTTAGAAACCAGCCGCTGACCTAATCTAAACAGCAGGATGAGACTGCCTACAATATGAAAATGCTTAAGGATCTAAATTGAAGAAAACGAAAAATTCATTGATGCATAAACCAAGCCTCGTTTATACCGTCTATTTTAGTAAATAATTCGCATCATTTGATTCCGTCTAGAAAATTGACAAAATTTGTATATACATCCAAAGGGCCAAAATATTGTATTTTCAATAAATAGAGGAGATCCTAGGTAAAAGGAGAATTACAGCGACAGAATGTGGTTACAAGGGACATGTTGTGTTGTCATCCCATTTGACATAATACTTACATTCTCCTTGTCAATATTTGACTTTCGATTGCACACTAAATATAAATTTGTGGACCCAAAAAGGTTTAAGTTTGGTAGTCCAGCAAATCGAATGTTCTTGACTGGCTCCCATGCTAGAGAATGACATCTTTTGACTTTAACTTACCCAGGACGATTCGTTGAAAGGATATCAGAATGTATTTTGCAGAGGGTCTTTTGATATGCAATCTATTGAAGCGTTTCTGTTAGTTGACGGTAGAAAAGATTTTTAAATCGAGGAAAATTTAGATATTATCTGATACTAAAATAGCAACAAATACTGCAATCGTGAACATAAAATCAGCTCTGCGAGTTCTTCAATACTATAAGGAGCAGTTTTGTTGATTTCACTTGAATTTGCAGCATTTTAACATCTAGGAGTTTCCTTTCATGTGAATCCTGGAATACTTGAACGAGACTCATTCATGTATTGCGTTAGTCATTGACAAATTGTAAGTGATTGTAAATGATTTGATGACATGGCCATATCCTTGCAGTTTGTTGCGATTTCCTGATTCCACATTTGCATATGGAATATACAACAGCCGTAATCTGTAGAATCTGTTGTACAATCTGAAAACGAATCGATCGATTAGTCAACAAACCAAATTTGAGCTAATAGTGTTTGATCAGGATTTGAAAATTGTAACTAACAGATTTGGAAAATACTCGCATCGAATGTAATTAAAACGATGTGGTGATTACAAAATATTGTAAGGGATCTCAATCAGGATCAGATAGAATTACGCTACGTAATATCCGTAACTTGAAATACATAATTTTCGGTTAAACATTTGGCAATGAATTTTTCCCACATGAATAAAAAATACAGGCCAAATTCGTTTTCAAAACCGTTGGCGTCAAGCGTAAATATGCTTTTCAAATTTTCAGTCGGGTGAATTTCCATGTATGGATTCTTCCAAAATAATAATATCGGAATTGGGACGCAAACATTCTAGGAAATGGTTTTATTTTGTCCGATTGACCCTCGGATTCTTACAGTCTATATTATGAGAATCGCATAGAAGTTTATTGTATTTAATATACTGTTTGTAACGCATCAAACCAATCGTCGAACACTAATGTGAACTACACCAGGTCGTTTGGGACTCTAAAAGATTTAGATTTCCGCATGTCCGTCCGTCTGTCTGTGACCACCATAAATTTTGAAAAGATTAAACTATAGATTTGAAGTTGAGTACAGATGCGTAATCTGAAAACGAGTTGCTGTCTGTCTGTCTGTCTGTCTGTCTGTTCCTCTATCACGCAAAAACAGCTGAACCGATTGACTTGAAATTTGGCATGAGTGTCTGTGGTAGTTCTGGTTCCAACATAGGCATACGGAAAAGTAGGGCGACGGGTGGAGGGAGTAAGGGGAGGGGGTAAAGTGCTTTCGGAACTTAGTTTTCCCTCTATGTGACTCTTTCGCGGGAAAACTACTGAACCGATTGGCCTGAAATTTGGCATAGATGTTCGTCGGGGGTCCAGCCCCAACATAGACCCATTAAAAAGTAGCCCGAGAGGTGGGGAAGTAAGTGATCTCGAAACTTAGCTCTTCCTCTATGATTACCCTTTCGCCGGGAAACTACCGAGCCGATTGGCCTGAAGTTTAGCTACAACATAGACCATAAAAAAAATTTGAAAAAATTAACCCGGCAATGACGGGTATGCAAACTAGTATAAAAATATATTTATTACCGAAATTAAAACCCAAAATTTCTCTACTTTAACGAAAATGAAAATTTTCAAAATATTTTTTTCTTTCTCCTTCAAAATACTTCCGCTTGCTGTTGAAACACAATTAACTTCTGCTGTTAGCATTATTGCTTAATACAATGTTTTTCGTAACTGATTCATAGAAATATTAAAGTTTTTGTTTTTCAAAAATTAATTTCTGACTATGAAATACGAAATTATTATAAAAGCAAAATGGGGTATTATAAATTCATCGCTAGAAGCGAAAGCTTCGCTGGATTTACCTTCTTTGTAAAACCACATAAACTATGAACAAATACAGCTTTTTTTTCAAAAAAATCCACTGTTTAAAAGGAGCATGAAAGTGAATAAAAACTGAAATAAAAGTAAGAAAATTAGTTTTTCTGTGGAATTGTTGATTCGTCAACTACAAGTTCACCGGTGGGTGTTCAGTTAAAATCCATTACTAAAACCATTTTCCCCTGAGGTTTTTTTGCTTGGTCACAATTATGGTTGTGCTTTTTTATATACGTCATAATAGTTAATGCCAAACATTTTTGCCAAACATAATAAGCATTGTTTCGTTGTAAAGCACGCGCTGTACAGAAGTTTAAATACAAAAAAAAACAAAAAAAAGTGATGTTGTTTTGCCGTTTCTTTTGATTCTCATTTCAAATTTTCCCGCTGATATTTCTCTTGTTTTTAATTTAATTTTTATTTTCCTTTTGTTTTATTGTCCCGTTGATATTTTTCCTATACGTTTCGCCCTTTATTGTTTCCTTTGTTTTTTTTTTTCTCACATCAGAGGCTATCTATCTCCTGAAAGTCAAGGACCCTTGTTCAAAGCGATCCTTAGGAAAGCTGGTTTCCAATTACACTTTATATAATTTGTTGGGTAAAAGTTTCAAACAAAATAAATCTTCAAAGTGTGTCTGACGAGCAAGCATCGAAAACGTACCCCCGAACACATGCAACGCATACACAAAAGTCATAGAAAAAAGAACAGAGATTAGATGAGATTCATTGGTGTATATTCGTATTATAAAAGTGCCATTCGGAAATGGGTAGTGGATACCCTGTGCTGGGCTACTGACCCCTCTTTAGATTTGTAATGTGCTTTTGAAGCTGGGAATCAGGAGAAAGTGTGGCGATAGATTTTCGGATCTTAGTCTCCCTCTTTTTATACCCGTATGGTGAAACCAAAGGGTATATTAACTTTGCCTTACCGTTTGTAACGCCAAGATCCCGTCATCGCACAAAAAAATTAATTACACCAGTGTGTTTAGAATGATGAAAAAAGTTGAATTTAGAATGTCCGTCCGTCTGTCCGTCCGTCTGTCCGTCTGTCCGTCCGTCCGTCCGTCCGTCCGTCTGTGGCGCGGATTGCGGGCGCACGGATTGAGCTAGAGACTTGAAATTTTGTACAGATCCGTTTTTCGTAAAATGTGAGGCTAAGTTCGTTAATGGGCAAAAATGGACCATTAGGGGGGGTACCCCCCATACAAACGAAATCGTTTTTTGTCAATATCTCAAAAACGGTGCATCTTATCAAAAAAGTCCAAGAACAAAAGTTATTTAGGATATGATTCTACATAAAACTCCCATACATCAAAATCCGATTGGAATAAATTTTAAAAAATCTTATTGGAAAGTTTGACTTCAAAGTGGAATTTTGGTACAACTGTTCGAATTTTGATACGAATATCACCATACGGGTCTCCAATGATTGCCAGATTGGCAATTATAGCTTTTGTTATGTTTTGGTGTGATATCAATCTTTTAACAAATGCACTTCTACACGTAGAAAAATTTAGAACCAAAAAGAGCTTATTTAAATTCAAAAAAATGTTTCTCACATTTTTGCTACTATAGGTGGCTACTAGACATTAAGATTTAATTTTATTTCGAAAATATTACTTTTCTGAAAATTTTATTATTGAAATGATGTGGTGTAAATCAGAAATGGCAAACGTAAATAAAATCGTAACGCTTCACATTTCGTTAAGTAACGAAATTCAAATTTTGTTCGTTATGTTATTTCGTATTGTAGGACTTGGTATTTTTATGTATTTTTAGATTCACGTTTTTTTTCAAGATAGCGAATACGAAATTGAAGATTCGATTTCAAAAGATATATGGATTGGGGCTTTAAAGTGGTGGGAGGGTTGCGGTGATTTCCTGTATTACCCAGTCGAATGTCAAAAACAGGACTGAGGTGGTTGAATTGATCAAAAGTTATCAGAGAAAGACAAACAATCAAATAAACACCCAAACTCTCACCCCAAACGCATACACCCTTCCGTCGGGGGTAAAGAAAAAAAAGACGTTTTTTTATTACCAAAGATATTGAATTTTAGAATATTTTGACATCGCTGATTCTGAATCGGACTTTGTTTTTTATCCAGATTCACAATATTTTTGGAGATACGAACAAGAAAATATTTACGATACCAAAAAGTAGCATCATTAAAAGTAGTAGGTACCCAATTGACCAATGTTGGGATTTTTGTACCGTGTCAAAATGTACCACGCAATTTTCCTTTATAAAGTTTAAGAATATTTGTGGGAACATTTGGAATTATGGACCTTATGGTACAAAAAGGACCATTTTCACAGGAAAAAATCTTGGATTTCCAGTCAAAATTCCATAAATCGTACCTTCGGTACTTGGTACAAGATGATTGGAAATCCAATTGGTTTTCCAACCAATTTGGTCAATTGGGTAGTAGCAAATCTTTCTCTTTTTCGTCCTCTCCATTTGGCCAAAACAAAGTCCGATTTTGAATCGAAATATGGCTTCGATATTTTTAGTGATATTTTATTACGAGTCACTATACTCGTACTTGATGAGCTTTTCTGGAAAATTTCGCGAAAAAATTGTGCAAAATAAAATAAGACAAAAATAAATAAATAACCAAAAAATAAATTTTTTTTTCGGGTTTCGTTACGTTTTTCGTTATTGTAACGGAATTAAATTTCTATAACGTTATGACGTAACTTTGAAGAAAAAGCCGGAAAATCATTTCCCTATTTCATTACATTATGATAACGATGTAAATACGAAAACTGTGAGGAAATCTCAATTTTTACAGCGATCTTGTTTAGTTGGTGCTGGATGATTTTTCATTGTTTCAAGTTATATGACATCCTTCACTCTAAGATTTTTTTTCTTTAGTCAAAGTAAGTCAAATGTCAGATATTTTTAAGATTTTCAAGACGTTTATCGAAAAAGAATTTCTTTTTTTAGAACTTTTCCTAATTTTTGTTGTATGCTTTTAATGACAGAAATTTATTTTAAACTTTTTAAAAGAATCTGTTTAAACGAAAATAAACTTCACTATTCTTATATTTTTTTTACTATTTCTTCCGTTCGCGTACAAAGAAATTGTTGAAGTGTACCTGGCGGCATTTATTACCAAGTCTGTCACATGAAACCATCATTCCAAGCGGAAGACGGCAAAGGAATCAGAAATAAACACAATAGCTTTGCTGTTTCGCCAGTTTCTAATTAATTTATCGCTTCCCCCAGCCTATATTGCTTAAGCCCAGCCAAGTCGGAGATGTAACCAACAAACAAATTTCTTCCCTTTTTCATCTCGTTCTGTGTCCTTACGAACAACGCAAGGACAATGATTGTGACTTTAATGTCTGGTAGCCACCTATAGTAGTAAAGTTCCCCTTATTTCCAAATCTCTTACTAGTAGTGCACTGCCGATCAGAATCACGAGTCTGTGGGTGGTGGAAATTACTCCAATTTGACTTTGGACCGGGGAAACTGTAGAAAAAGATCCAAGGCCGGTGTAATAATAAATAAACGGAGACATAGAACACATTGCGGGAGCACATTTTTTAATTAACTCCATGTTGAATTAATGGGATTGTGACATTTTTAGTGCTCCAGGTTTAAGATAAACGGACTGGCTTGACTTTATTAAATGGACGAAAGCTTTTCTTTTTATTTCATTGTGTAGAACAGCATTTGTATTTAACTTGGTTTTCACGATACCATTTCGCATTTCCTCTTGTCCGGACTTTTGGTATACGCTTAGTATCCTGGTATCCGTGTAACTTCTGATCATTGGAATTGAGGTACCCAGCATGTTTTACTTCTAGACCATGTCCCAGACAAAGCGCAAAAACTCGTTTGAAGTCTAACAAATTACATGGTGTGTTGCTTGTTTCTTGAAATGAATAACAATATTCGTTACTGGTTAGAAGAAAAAAAATTTGGATGGCAGGGAACTAGAATGAGGCTTTTTTTGTATCAGTTGAGGCTTATTTATTATTTTAGTTGATGCTGGATAATAAATGGCTACCCGGAAAAAGTGAAAGGTAAAAGGGACCTTGTTTGATAATAATTTTCATGTTTGTTATTGCTAGAGTTCTTTAATTTTGTATTAAATTTCTAAATTTTACTTGGATTAAACATTTTACAGCACAAAAATTCATTGGTAAATATTTTAAAATATTTTTTTTTCGTGTCGTATAAACAGTTGTGGATGAAATGGGAGTCCTATTTAGCTTACGCTGTCCAGACATACATATTTTGTATAGTGTGATCATTCGTCCTGGATTGGCCGACACACTAAATTTTTTGTTTCGGATTTTGCAATTTGGTCTTCAAATTTAAACATTTTTGCCCGCTGCCCAATTTTTTTTAAGGATTTAACGTCAAATAGATTTTTTACAAAGACATTTGCCTGCGGTGCATTTTATTAAAGACGAAGGAGACAATAACTAAATCTGCAAAAAATACTTCGACCGAATATTGCGGTAAATTATATAATTTTCACCTCCGGCGATTTTGCTAACAAATTTTCGCCTAAAACGCAAATACCTTAAAAATTTTGCCTGCTTCACATTTCTCTTTATTGATACTATCGCAATTGCAGTTAGATTTATTTATGGAATTAAAAAATAATTGCAAAAATATGAGATACTTTTGCCTTGGTACTATATATGTAGGTCTATGTTTCGATCATTTCGATGCATTATGTTTAAAAAATTTCACCTGCGGCGCATTATATTATTATTATTTTGTGTAATAGCCAATCTATCGGATCTTTCAACAAGGACATAACAATTTTGGCTGAAATTTATTCCAGGTGTAGTGGACATGTTACATTTAAGTATGAAATTCGATGTCGTTCATATGGCCACCGCGAGCATTGCACTGATTGATTATTTGGACCCAATTTTCCACAACTCTTCCACACATATCGTTGGCAATTTCGCGGCAATTTCGCGTTCGATATTGTTCCTGAGCTCCTCTAACGTTGTTGGCTTGTTGGCATAAACCAACGACTTAATATAACCCCATAAAAGAAATCCAGCGGCGTTAAATCGCATGAGCGAGGTGGCCATTCGACCGGACCATTTCTCGAGATAACACGATTGCGACCACCGACTCAGAATTTCGGTAGTAAGTTTTAATAATTTCCAAACGTTGCTCGTTCGTGAACTTCACCATGATAAAAATGAAAACCTTGACTGACGTTTTAGCATTGCCAGATCATAAAAAAATTTTTAGGGTGCGTTTTTATTAAAATACCAAATTGTTATGTCCTTGTTGAAAGACCCTTTACATGCACCGCACTTCTTCCTAACAGTTATTTTGTCCCGAATTAGTATAGAATAAATATAGTTACCATACACCTAGAGGTATTTTTTTTCAAATTCTATGGGAAATACTCGCTATAGCTAAAGTTGCTTTTCCAATTTCGATTTTCGCAAAACTAATTTACAAAAAACTTTAAGTCGCTAGGTCAACGCGTTCGCGAGTTATTTAAGATGGACAGACATACAGACAGATGCACGGACATCCTCATATTTTGCCAGAAACGGATTTCGTACTGATCGGAAAGTTTCTATCTGCCTCCGTTCTCGATTCGGTCTCCTTCATGAATACAATACTTTCCCTCTATAGTAGAGAAAAGTGAAAAATTAGGATATTCCATGAACTGAGCGTATTGAAACTTTTCCGCATATACGTACTCATATTAAATTTCTCTGGTTTAATTGAATTAAGGAGCGAAATTCATTTCGGGTAAGCGATTTTCATAATTCTGTAATTATTTTAATGCTTGAATGATAAATCGCGCCATTAGGTAATCGGCATGCGATAGCAAGGAATCTGTCCGTTTTCATTTAGGCACTGGATGGTGTGAGAATTAACGATTGGATGGGGATGAAATTTCATGACACACTCAGCATTAGTTGTTATTGTTTTAAGGAGTGCCTGGCCAGCGTAACCCTCGGCGATGTCTATTTCGTTCGCGGTGGTAAACGCGTTAGTCCCCAATATGGCAATTTCCTCTAATTTTGAATCCGCTTACCGAAACCTTATGTTGATGTTATGCTGGCTGCTGTTACAGTTGCCCTACAGTGAAACATTTCGCCACTGAAATGTTTAATATCGCAGCAGCATGGACCATAAATCGCCTATTCCGAAGCCCCGGTTCGACCACACTGTCTGACATTAATCGTGTTCCTCGATGAATGAGTTTTATTGTCGAGAAATTTTGAATTCTTGTCCCTCTTGGCGAGTGCAGAATTTGCACCGCAAACCCATTAAATTCGGTTGAACCAAAAGCACACCATGGGTAGATGTAAAGCCTGGCGAGATAGCCTTAACCGATAAAAAGCATAACCATCAGTATTCAGTATGGGAACAGGACCAGAAACAAGAACAGAAAAGAAGGACTACAACTACAGCCACGACCAGGACCAAAAAACTGAAGCGAGCAATAGTGGCATTAATGGTGTTGGTGTTGATGTTGAAGCGGATGCTACTGAACTTTGAAGGCTGTTTGGGGAAGTTAGCAGAAAATATGGGGCTGCTGTTGTTTGGAGGTAATGTTGGGGTTGGTATCAACTTCCGCAACAAAAACAGCACAAGTCAGGGGGCTGTCGAAGCTGTTGTAGTGGCGGCACGGTATAGCGCGTGTGGCAGCGAAAGATGTGTATTTCGTAACTGTTTACGGATGTTATATCCTTGGGTTTGTCAAACATTTGTTCAGTCGAAAGTCCCTTAAAGCAGCCACCATCATCAGTGATTCCTTCAGCCATGAAGAAAGTTAAACCGGGGCGGCCCTGGTTCGGGTCGGACCAAAGTCATCCGACGGAAAAGATATCGACGAAAATGTATTCAATTCACCCCGAAACGATTTCTTCCCCTTTTTTTCATACAATATCAGTTGGGTACATAGCATTTTAGCTGGTTTCCCGAAATGGAGATGGTGGAAAATAATCACGAAGGAAACGAGAAAAAATAGGGAATGAGATACAAACCGGATAATAGAAGAAGAAGAAGCATAAAGGAAACAGGACACTAAGTCAAACTGTCTGAGGTGAATGGAATGGGTGAGTTCTAGTAGCGAAGCAGAGGAAAAAGTAGATAAAATGTGCCCTAAGGGTGTGAGACTGAAGGGCAAGTCAACATAATACACTTCCTTGGGAGCAAATAATTTATGTACTTAATGAAAACTTGGGCAAACAACCTACAAATGGTTTGTTTGTTTGTCTAAATTCTGGGATGAAAAATTCTAGCAATAACGCAAACAATGCTGATAGGGATTTATGATTTCTTTTATTAAATCAGCAAATCGTTCCTCCAGCCGCCGACCGCCGTGTGTATACCCGTGTACAAGGCATTCCGCCATCGTACAAAACCGAAATTTAACAATACAAGAAATTGCCTTTTACAGAAATAAGATACGAAATGATATCGCTTTGATACTGACTTGAGTGTAATTTCTTAACGCAAAAGCAGGTCATCAAGCGATACCAGCACTTCAAGGACATCATTCAAATTAAGAGGATTGTAATTAGTTGAATTAGGATCAGTGCATTCAATCATTCATTCTACTTCCACCCCTAAGTCCATTTTGTAAATAGAAGAAATCTCCTCAATCAGATAAGATTTTAAGCACGTATTTGTGGTTTCGCTATACACACTTTAGATATTTGTGGTGTTGTTGGGCGCGGGGTAGATACTAGTTCAAATAAATTAGATATTTATCATAGGGCTAAAAAATGTCTGTGGGCGGACAAAAAAAATCCTTTAGATTGCTTCTGGTAAAACATTGATTCGGAAACATTTTCAGAAAAATTTGAAGTGATTTTAATTTTTTAAGGGAGGGAATATGAAATGGCGAATAGAATGGGACTTTTGTAATAAAAGTTAAATTTTTTAACAGACAATTTTCAGTTACAATCGCCAGGGGCCAATCGTAAAATATTGTATACTAGCATGCATACCCGTCGTTGCCGGGTTAAATTTTTTCAAATTTTGATTTTTTTTGATGGTCTATATTGGAGCTAAACTTCAGGCCAATCGGCTCGGTAGTTTCCCCGCGAAAGGGTAACATAGCGCAAAAACTAAGTTTCGAAATCACTTTACCCCCTCGCGTTATTTTCCGTATGCGTATGTTGGAACCAGAACTACGACAGACACTTATGCCAAATTTCAAGTTAATCGGTTCAGCCGTTTTTGCGTGAAAGAGGAACAGACAGACAGACAGACACCAACTCATTTTTATATTAGTGTAGTATTAGTATAGTATGATGATGGAGACAAAATGTTTATTTAAAAAAATCCATTTGTATAGGAGAGAGGGAAAGAAGTGGCCCGATTGGATTATAAAGTATGGAACGATTATGTAAAATCATATTCTAAATAGATTTTACCTTTATAAATTTTTCAATACGACTCCCCGTTTTCGAGAAAATAGAAAAAAAGTACTCAAGTTGTATCCGGGAGGGGGAAGGAGTGGTCCGATTGGATTTTGATGTATGGGCGAGTTATATAAAATCATATCCGATTTTGACGTTAAGAAGTCTGTAATGAATCCGATTTTGACGTTAAGAAGTCAGTAACGAATCCGATTTTTACGTTAAGAAGTCTGTAACGATAGGAAGGTCCTGTAAGGATAACATGATCATCCTTTTCCTCAAGTTTTCCGGAAAAAAATTCCATCTGGAAACGAAAAAAAAAGTTTTTTGGAGGGCCGCATAAAAAAACGTAAAAAAAAAAATAAAGCGCAAAAAATATTTATCTCGCTTCTATTTTTTGTACACAAACCCCCGAAAAAATATTGTTTCTTTTTAGTACATTTTTTTAATATCGGTTTGTTTTTAATTTTTTTTTTTTTGAATTTTCCTATTGGGCTGCATGGATTACTTTTCATTATTTTCATTTCTTGTACTTCATCAGCGTCAAATTTTTATGATTCTCATTTAAGATGTATCTAGAAAATAACCTAAATATCCTTATATTTAAGCAATTAACATAAATTGCTGACAGACTGTAAACGGATGATATGGACCTGATTTTTTTTTAATATCTGGAAAATAATCCTTTGTTGGTTTACTCATAAAACTTTAATTAATGTTTATCAGATCAAAAGTGCTATTTTGAGTAGGTAGTAACCTCCTTGATCTAAAATCATAGTGCTGTGACAGTTTACATATAAAATAAAAGATTTTCATTTTATGCTACTGTTATTTTTTCTCATTACATTTTCCATAGCACCATTTCGAGCTTTTCGGGTATATGCGTAAAATATTTTACGACTACTTTACTTTCACTTTCTCGGCACCACCGATAAGTATTCTATGGATGTAGTTCGACCCTTTAAGACTCTCCAATAAAATTTTCTATTTTATGAACGTATCGTACTCCACAAAAATAAAATTTATTAGGGTTGAGAGTTTACAAGGGAAATCGAGGTCGGGAGGGAAACTCAACCAAAAAAAAATGTGTTAAGAAAGAGCTGAAGAAAATTAAGAAAAAAAAAATAAAAAAGGCTAAGAACTGAACGAAGCGTAAAGAAATTGAAGAAAAAAGCAACTTCTCTCAAGTGGAAATGTTGGAAAAGTTTTACCAGGATATGCTCCAGATTTAAGATTTCATGTGTCTCAGACCAATCAAAACTTTGTTAACATGACTATAATAATTTTTCATTATTTCGCTAGCATTCATTTGGAAAGTTGTGAAATTTTTAAGTGGTTTTCGATTAGTTTTTGCATTACCAAGTTTTTAACACTGAAACTCCGACAACATGTGTAGTGTATGTAACCCAATATCAATTCCCATCGAACACAATTCACGTTTCGACAAAGTTTAAAAATTATTTGTGTCGATTCGGTTGAATTCAATTTATGACCCGATTTACGACTTCACATAAAGTCATCTAGATTATATTATTAGACTTTGTATCATTATTGCCAAAACTTCTCTCAGCTCGACTACATGGAAGTTTTCAAAACTTGTCCGTTGCTAGAATTTTAATTTCAATATTCGATAATAAGACGCAATATTGATGTTTTTTCTTTCTTCCGGTGTGCTAGGCAAAATATTGAACGGAGAATAATGAAAATGAATGAATTTAGATGGAACTATGCTATTTTGGGGGATTTGAGATTTCCTCACATCCTTCGTATAAGACGAGATGTCATTAACAAATCGCAACTGCTGTTCCATACTGTCCTACATTCGGAGAGCACCTGCTGCTGCTAATGGTTCTTCTTATCATAGTTTTGTTCTTCGTTATCACTTCTTAAACAAGAAATCACAAAAGTAATTTTCTCGACCACTCTTTCTGGTCCGTTTGGACTAGGTTGCTTGAACTCCCCCACTATACAGCCCCACCGCAATTCTCTGGAAGCGCTATGGAATACAAAAACCAAGTGTTTTTCTGGTTGACCAGAAGAAACATCGCAGCGTGGTGCCAGCAGCTCTAATCAGGGTCAGAAGAGTTTCTGTAATAAAAACTTTTGACATCGAAGGTAACACAAGGGTATAGTAGCGGTAACATTCTCTCAAGGATTGTCCGAGAAGCTTTTGTTTTTGCCAAGACTCGTATATGCTTGCGAATCCTTGACCACAAGGATTTGGCCAGCTATAAGCACCAGCACAACACCACTTATGATTGATTTCATATTTCTTTAGCTTCTCGTACAAGGATTTTGTTGTTAGTCACCTACACGACGTACGGGTGGTTTGTGCAGTGAGTGGAGCAATGTGGTTATGGAATTATAGTTGCCACAGCTTGCCACGGAATTTCATCTTAATATATTTTTAATGAATCTCAACTCTAGAAGTGGCGACTTACCAATGACTTCATTCGTTGGATGGGTTTTTACTCAGCTTTTAGCTATTTTTATATCTATAATTTTTAATATTTAACGAACCGAGGATTATGTTTCTGCGATTTTCACATTTTTATTGCCAGTGAAATTAATATCATTTGGAATTTAGGTCAGAGAAATATCTGTAAGAAGTATATTTTCATTTAAAATATGTTTTTTATACCCGTATGGTGAAACCATGGGTATATTAACTTTGTCTTACCGTTTGTAACGCCAAGATCCCGTCATCACACACAAAAATCAATTACACCAGTGTGTTTAGAATGATGAAAAAAGTTGAATTTAGCATGTCCGTCCGTCTGTCCGTCTGTCCGTCTGTCTGTGGCGCGGATTGCGGGCGCATGGATTGAGCTAGAGACTTGAAATTTTGCGCAGATCCGTTTTTCGTAAAATTCGAGGCTAAGTTCGTTAATGGGCAAAAATGGACCATTAGGGGGGGTACCCCCCATAGGAACGAAAATATTTTTCGCGAATATCTCAAAAACTGTGCATCCTATCAAAAAAGTGCAAGAACAAAAGTTATTTAGAATATGATTCTACATAAAACTCCCATACATCAAAATCCGATTGGAACAAGTTTTAAAAAAATCTTATTGGAAAATTTGAATTCAAATGAAATTTTGATACGCCGTTCAATTAAATCACCATACGGGTTTTCAATAATTGCCAGATTGGCTTTTTTCTGATATAATGGAAATGATGACCTTCCATTACACTAGAATGGATAAGAAATGTCGCTCTGTAAGAACGGCGTTATACGAACCTAAAACTACACACAAAATAAAGAATTAAATACTCAAAACGATTTTTAGACAAGTTTTTGAATTTTATATTCCATATGAGAATCATAAAGGAATATATTAGGGTTAGTATACAGTTTGTAACGCATCTAACCAATCGTCGGACACAAAAATGAACTACACCAGGTTGTTTGGTCTGTCCGTCTGTATATCCTTTTGTCTGTCCGTCTGTCTGTCCGTCTGTCTGTCCGTCTGTCTGTCCGTCTGTCTGTCCGTCTGTCTGTCCGTCTGTCTGTCCGTCTGTCTGTCCGTCTGTCTGTCCGTCTGTCTGTCCGTCTGTCTGTCCGTCTGTCTGTCCGTCTGTCTATCCGTCTGTCTGTCCGTCTGTCTGCCCGTCTGTCTGTCCGTCTGTCTGTCCTTCTGTCTGTTCGTCTGTATATCCGTTTGTCTGTCCGTCTGTCCGTCTGTCCGTCTGCCGATCTATCCGTGAATACCACAACTTTCGGAAGGATGGAGCTAGAGACTTGAAATTCTTTAGAGTTGCGTTTCTCGTAAATGGCAAAGAACGGGCAAAGTTGGATCATTCCTTCCCTCTCACCATACAATCGAAACAGTTTTTTTACGGTTTGCTCGAAACCGATGGGTTGTATTGAAAAATTTATCAATAACTCACCTATCAATAACTTATCAAAATCCAGTTGGGCCCCTGCTTCCCCCCTCCCCCATACAAATGGAATCCTTTTTTTATTTTCTCGAAAACGGTGCATAGCATCGAAAAGTTTAAGGAGACAAAATGTATGATTTTACATAACCCTTACAGACATCAAAATCCAATTAAACTAATCCCCCTCCAATACAAATAAATTTTCTTCGGAAACAATTTGTCTGCCCTCATACAGAGTATTATACGATTTGCCCCTAGCATTTTTAGCTTTTTTTACATCTTTAAGTTGTTGTTAATGTTTTTAATACCATTTTATATAAAAAAAATATTCATTTTTCAATTTTTTTGTTTAGATGTGTTTTTCTAGTCTTCATTATTGTTTAGTCTTCATTATTTTTCTCGTTTCCTCTATTTTCAAGAAATTATTAAAATTCTCTCTAATATTTTGTCCCAACATCAATCATGGATGAAAAAAATTTCATGCTTTTTTAAACTGAATGCTAAAAAAACAAAATATTGTTTACTTCCGACAATTTAAATGGAAATCGTTTTCCAGGATTAACTTAAGGACAGGATGTAATCTGTAAATAATTTTCAAATTCAGAGAAAGTAATCCAGAAATATCCTTTCAAATGATCTCAAAGTATGAAAGCAATAAAAATATCGTTCCCACGAGACAAAAATGGAATGCTGGATGGATCTGCGCCATCTCAGAAGCCATTGGCCATAGAGTAATGCATAATTTACGAACATCTTCAAGATGATGTGATTGTTATTTGAGAAATTCACTGCGCGTAACAATAATTTCGTATAAAGATTGAGATCCTGATGGCTAAAATTGGAAACGGTTGCTGTCGACCCGGGCATTATGAAGGCCGTCGAGTTGGGGGATTGGCAAAAATTTCTGATGTGGACTTTTCCAAGACGAATCGCCTTAGATTGTATAAAGAAAATATACACATATTCAAGTAGTAGTAGCTCAATTCAAAGTTGGAAGGCGAAACAAAAATTCTCAACACATAAAAATATAAAGCAAGAAAAACGTTTTTGGTTCCATCATGGGTGTTCGTCAAATTTTGCGCATTACTTGTGCCTCATTAAACAAACCGCGCCGTAAATTTTTATCCTGTCGATAAATTTTATAGGAGAAGAGGCGCTGGCTGACTAACGAAAAGAGGATTGCCTAATTTTTGTATTGCTTTTTACTTAGCAGAAGCAATTTCCTTATAAGCGGAAGAGTATCTGCATTTATGACGTCGGCATAAATAAACGTTTTTTTCTATTGCTTTTTCTCGCTCAATGTTGAAATTTGGCTTTCAAGCTGGCCTGTTTTTCTCGGCTTTTATCTGCTTCGTTGGATTTTCCATTTCCCTTGGCCGCAATTTTCCATAGCTTGCTGAACGCGTTCAGTTCTACAAAGTTTTCTATAACACTTTTTCAAATGGCCAAATGCTTTCATATATAGCTGTTTTTAAACAAAATATCTGAATTTTATAACAAAAATAAAATTTCAATTTATTACAAGTTTTTCTTCATCCACAATTTCGATCGCTTAAAGTGCCACCGACGTTACTCAAATAAGAGTCCTTAAATGCAATTCACTTAATACTAAAGTATGGGAGCTTTCAAAAAAAAATGTTTGCCCATCCAATCAAAGTTTAAGGATGTACCAGCTATAAATGTAAAGTGCCCTCCAACTCAGTGTTTAAATTGAACATCATCTGTAAAGAAGTTTATGCCACAGATCGAATTTAAAAACTTTTCAACTTAAGTTTGCTTCTTACTGATATTTTTATTTTCGATGAATGATGGGATTAAAAAAACTTGCTAAAAAACTTGCAGGAAAATTGGAATTAAGTATAATCAATATGGATCAAATCTCGTAAGTTTAAATAAATAAACTAACGAGTTTTATGAAAAAAAAAGTGTGACGCAAAAATTGTGATCTGTCAACAAAGTTTTCCATAACTCTGTATTTTAAAAGAAAAACGTATAAAATAAAATGGCAACTACTTTTGTTTCTAATAAAATACGGGAATAATGTAAACTCATAATTTCATTGAGGTAAATGTTGAATACTGTGAACTGAGCTGAAAACACATATAATCTGAGGGCGGTGAAGGGGGTTTAAATATTGTTAAGTGAAATGAAATTGCAGGCAAAACCCATAAATTACGGTCTTGCAGCTTCTGTCTGTGGATAGATGGTATACATTTTGTACATACCAACAGATAATCATAATATGTGTGCGTTTGTTATGTTTAGTTTATAGGCTCTTCCTGTTGGCAAAAGGATCTGCATAGGCCTGAATTTAATTAAACCAACCAAAGTCAGCAAATGCCTCTGTGCATGTGGTCAGCATCTGTTGCGGATTTTATGGGTGGCATGGAAATTCCTTGGAAATACTACCCCTACAATCCGCTCAACTCGATTATACTGAACTCGCAACATAAATAGGAATAATATTTCAATGGAATTTCTGCACATATCACAAGTATATTAGCAATCAAAAACAACATTTTTTTTTCGTTTAAAGCGGATTTTAAATTTTCAATTTAATAATATTAAATATGGATTAATTTTTTTCAGAAATTCTGTCAAGTTTTTTTAAGCGGATTACAATTTTTCAATAACTGATTTTAATAAATAAACATAAAAAAAGCTACAATTGCAAGGAGCCAATCGTCAAATACTCTATATGATGTGTTTATTTAGAAAAATCCATTTATATAGGAGAGGGGGGAAGGGAGTGGTCTGATTGGATTTTGATATATGGACCGATTATGTAAAATTATATTCTAAACAGATTTTACCTTAATAAATTTTTCAATACGACTCACCGTTTTCGAGAAAATAGAATACCAATATTCAATTTGTATGGGGAAGGGGGAAGGGGTGGTCCAACTGGATTTTGATGTATAGATAAGTTATGTAAAATCATATTCTAAACACATTTTACCTTTATAAACATTTCGATACGATGCACAGTTTTCGAGAAAACAGGAGAAAGTATTCTATTTGTATAATAGGGGTGGGGGAGAGCTGTGGTCTGATTAGATTATGATGTACGGATGAGTTAACACGTTGGCTACCAGCCAAAAAAACGCTTACTCCGCTAGTATACACTGGGAAAAAACGCAAAAATCATTTCTGTACTCTGTGAGTCACCAGTGAACACAAGATCAATACAGACAAAAACGAGCGAATCGAATAAAATATAACGGACAAAAAAAAACCCTTTGTACCGCACGAGCGACTGCACTCAACCATGGAACTTGAGAAACTGACGGTAATGACAATAGTGTGTGTACACCGGTGACTCACATGGTAGCCAACGTGTTAAGTAAAATCCTATTCTAAACACATTTTAAGTTTCACAATATGACTCACAATTTTTGAGAAAATTAAATATCTTAAATAACTCGAGAACGTGTTGACCTAGCGACTTGAAATTTTCTGTAAATAAGTTTCACAAAAATCGTAGTTTTCTATCAATTTTTGGAAAAGTGATGGTAGCTAAAGTACCTCCAATACTTGTTTGAAAAAACGCAGTTTTTAGAAAATTTCTCGAGACCTATGCGTTTTTGGGCAAAAATGAATATAACTAAATTCAATGAAAATAAAATTTCCTGCATTTTTTGTTTTAACAACTTTTACGTATCTTTCACGCTTCTCGAGATATTTGATAAAATATTATTTTCAAGATTTTTTTTTCCCAAAACTAAATATTGCAGAGGAAAGATTTGTGTTGATCACAATTGATATTTTTCTGGATATACGCGAAAATGGAAATCAACTAGGTCGAGGATTCCCTACAAAAATCTGACAAAAATCTGACAAAAATCTGACAAAAATCTGACAAATTTTTTTTTTTGAACTTCATCAAAAATTCTTGATTTTCACTTCATTTTAATTGAAAACATTTTCATAAAGTATCATTCAGATTTTCTTTATTTGATTCATAAATGAAAATTTTTAATATTAATAATGGATTGCTATTAACTTCAGACTAAAGTTTTATTGTTATGAAAATGTTCTCTTGGTTTGCGGCATAGTCTGGCTGATATCTCAAAGTTTAATAACCACATAAATGGATACTTGTTGGCTATTAAATTTTATCAGAGTGCAATCATTTTCATTTAATCAACGGTAGCGAAATGCAATTCAACTTTATGCTTTTACACAACAACGTTTCCTGTCTGTAATTTCGTTATACGCGGCGGAACATTAAAAATAGCTTAGATGTGATGAAAACTTATGTTGCCAGCTTTGTAGGTTTTCTTCTATAACCATTCCCATGGCGAGAGTGTCTTTACTATTTGAAAGGATGCAAAATGGAATTTCCCTAGCAAAATGATAGTCTCCCCTTGCTGCACTTCGTCCCGGCTCTTTAATCGTCCTCGGTTGGTTCATTTCATCTTTAACCACTTTGCCGTATATAACAATCATGATGCTGTTATCCAGTTATGGTGTCGAAAACAACAACGTAAAGTCAATCGACGCGACTATTAGGTCGGAAATGTGTTCGCGAAACGGTGATTAAATTCATTTGTGATCGAAATATGTTGAACAAAAGAACGCACCATCATCGCCATCATCATGTCGTGTGTAGGGAAAAATCGTTATTGAAGTACTAGTAACTCACACCTGTATCTTAGCGGAAAATTCGATTCTTTATCCTTGCTTATGTGAGCCCAGCAGCAGGGAAAATTAACACATAGAAGAAAAAAAAAAGAAATGAAAGTCAGGCTGGTAGATAGGTAGTCACAGAACGAAGCAATCTCCCATTATTCAAGAGTGGAGGACTTTTTTTTCTTTAAAATAACATCACATTACTGGCAAGAAGCACCCCATCATATGAATATGCGGAGATTTTCCCGAATATGTGGAAATGCCTTTCCATTATCACAGCCGAGAGAAAACAATATCTGCGTTAGTATAGCGATGCTTATAAGCACTTCGCGTTCACTAATGTCCCAATCTCATAAATGGCAACCGTAATTCCAGCCAAAATTATATTCGGAATAGCTTTTGTTACAAGGTGTGCCGCACTTTTCATTACGTTAATAATAATACGAGATTGAGGCATAAATAATGCAAGGCAGTCATGCTCCCTTCGCGATGATCGCGCTACTTTTTGCGCTATTGCCGTCATTTCGGCTCCCAGAAGTCCCATCAAAATGATGCCTGAAAAAAGGACGACGCTTACGAAACGAATTAAATATCAACAGTACGGAATTTTGGGTGGTTCCAACGATGGTGGTAGCAGAGTGTAGTGAGTGCCAAGTAGGCCAGGGAATAATGTCTGTTTCCTTCTCATTGAATCGACGATTTAACCGGCCGACTGACTGCTGTTGGGATGGCCCACCAGAAATCGGGGACGTGGTGGAGCGCTCCCAGCTGGTGATTATTATGATACCATCGGCAATTCAACAGAAGTCCTCCCGAAAATCCAGCACGGAGAAACCCCAAAAGGAAAGCTGATAATATTCCAGTGATGAGACAAGACCATCTTGTCTCGATTTTAGGAGTCTATTCCCAATATCGCTCGATTGCGGATGGAGAGAATGTCCTGGTAGGAAGGAAAAGACTTTGTAGAATCTAAGAAAGAAAAACGCGTGCTTCAGACAAAACCAATTCCCGAAATACCTTCCTTGGGCCTTATTGAGATTTATGTCCTTACATTCGCCTGATCGAAACAAATCGCTGTACAGAATTAAAATTTATTCGCAATCTTCCACGAAGGACGTTCGCCTCATCTCTTGCCTTTTTCATCTGTTTGTATCCTGTTCAATTCACTTTTATTTCGACGCTGTAGGTTTTGCTTGGTCGGCCGAAACGAGGGAGCAGTGTGATCACAACAACGTGTTTATAGGGCAAGAGATACCAATTGCGGATATTGACTCAAAATTGACTTAGAATTTATCATGAAATAGTAAGTTTAATTGTTCATCCCGAAACACTCCGCCTCCATGAAAAGTTTTTAAAAGTACAACAAAAATTCTTAACTCTTTCACTCCAGAAAGGTAAAAACCTTTTTTTCTCAATACACTCAAAAAACCATCTTTCACAGCTACAACTTTTTGTTCATTAACCTTATTTCACAACCAAAACTTTTGTTTTTAAATGTCCTCTGAAGATGACACAGGGAGTGAAAGGGTTGACACAAGTCGCAATACCAAACGAATTTCCGAAGTTGCAATGGCAAACGAATTTCCTATAAAATCTAGGATAAACGACTCGACAAGTTGTCTCACGTTTGAAATATTTTTTTTTGGTCAGTCTATGAAATCGTACTCATAGTGCGTTTTTTTACTTTCGGAGAAAGTGAGTGAAGGATCTCAATTTTCCTCAAAATTTTCCATGTAAAATGGTTGACCATTGGTCCAAAAAAGACAGTTCCGGATTCAGGCATGTTGTCCCGCCTGGGAATTTTTAAATCCATTGCTATCAGAAACATAATTCCATTGCTATCATTCCATTTTAAATCCATTGCTATCAGAATAATTCGTAAGATCTGTGAAAAATTTATAAAGTATATGAAAATTAAGGCATGGTTTGGAACCATTGAGGTGTGGTCTTAGAATCTATGACAAAAAAATAGTTTTTATTTCATGAAACTATTTTCATAGCATTTATGAAGTTTTTCATAGATATCATGATGTTTTGAATGAAATTTATGACGTATTTACATAAAATCTATGAAATCTACTCATAGAATTTATGAAGAAATTTCATTGATCAGAAGCCGTCAAAAATCATTATAATTTCACGTTGGTTTTAGTTCTTCCCAATGATTTCGATTTTTGTGGTATTAGTATATTTTTACTATTATGAAATTCACTTACTTTTGCTTTAACACTTACACTTTTCTGATTCACTTACTTACACAGGATTCACTTCCATTTCATTTTGCTTCCAACCACATGTTCCCAGCGCTAAACCTCTCATTTCTGCTAGTATACCCAATCCAAAGTATATAATTGTATACTAATTATGAAATATTTTTAGTAGTGTGAATTATATAACGCAGGGAAATTTCGTCAATGTTTTCCATACAAAAATGTTTTATTTATTTTCATAATTTCAATTTATTTATTAACACGTTGGCTACCATGTGAGTCACCGGTGTACACACACTATTGTCATTACCGTCAGTTTCTCAAGTGCCATGGTTGAGTGCAGTCGCTCGTGCGGTACAAAGGGTTTTTTTTTGTCCGTTATATTTTATTCGATTCGTTCGTTTTTGTCTGTATTGATCTTGTGTTTACTGGTGACTCACAAAGTACAGAAATGATTTTTGCTTTCTTTCCCAGTGTATACTAGCGGAGTAAGCGTTTTTTTGGCTGGTAGCCAACGTGTTAAGGAACGAAAAAGAACGATTTTTCACTAAAGAATTGTGCTGCATTTTGTTTAAAAAATTTCGCCTGCGGCTCAAATGCTTTAAGCGCTTTTCCCGGATTTGATTTTTATACTTTGAACATATTGATCGTATTTTCTCGAACCGAATAAAAGTTTTTTGACAACCATAACCATTTTTACGTAATTTTACGCTTATTCAATCGAACTAACTTGGAAAAAATTAAGAGGCTATCTGGTTGAACAAAGTGTTATAAATATTAGACGATACCCTATAATATAAAATTCATTCTAGCAAAAATATCCTTAAGTGTATATTTACGGGAATCAAATTATATGCTATACTCGTAAATGTATCTAGATTTATACAGGCATGGATACTGAGCAAATGTTACAGACGTAATGTCTGCCATTTGTAACTGAAGAAGACCACTTTCCTAATTTCTAAATGGGTTACCATATACCATTCGAAGAGATTTGTGGGTGGTGTTTGTGGCTATCACTTTCCTCATAAACTGACGCTGATTTCTTTTCGATTTTGCGTCTTTAATGGACTCGGTATTTTCTTTGATTCAATGTTGTAATTCCACAGCAAAACTGCTACTACGTTAGATGAATAAAAATGTTCACATTTAACATTGGAATGATATTCAATGGATTTTTAATCAATTTTATGAACGGTATTACGATAAAATTGCCAATATTTATATTAATGTTTCTACTTTCCGCAGAGAAAATCGGAAATACTGTAGGTAATAAAATGAGACAGTGAATTTACTATAGAAACAGAAAATCATTCACCTTGAATTTTATTTGAGCGAATTTTTGTTGACGATACTGCCGTGGAATGAGTTTATTATCTTTGTATATTATAAGAAATTGAGATGAATTTTAATAAACAGAAAATATTTTGCAGAAATGTACGGTAACCGTACAGCGTACAACAATATTCTTGGAAAAATTCGATTACTCCTTTGGTTTATTTTTGTACCTACTTGTATTTCGTAAATAAGGTCAAACACATTAAAATTTTGATTTGAATTTCAAACGAATATCGTAAACATTAAAAACAATTCAAAGATAAAAATAATTTACGTTTGAGTAAAATATAATAACTTTATTTTAAATCAACAGGATTAAAACATTTCCTGTTTCCTGTTTTTAATCACATTTCCTGTTTTAAATCAACAGGATTCGAGGTAGGCATTTACGAATTGAGTAAAAAACCAATAGGATCTTTAGAATGTTGAAGCTTCATCCTTGTCACGCTGAGCTAGTGACTTGATATTTGGTAAAGGATCAAATATCGAGAAAATGTGAGCTAATAGAAAATATGGAACTAATATTATTCCACTTGCATATACGACTGTTTTTTTTTGAATTTCTTAAGAAAAAAACGCACCGCAACAAAAAAAAAACCTTTAAAAAAATCTACTTTCGTATTTATTTACCCTCAACGGAGAGGTTATAAACGTTGGGGTGAGAGTTTGTGTGTTTGTTCGTCCTTCCCTCATAACTTTTAATCCACTCAACCGATTTTCGATCTGTTTTTGGCATTCGACTAAATATTACGAGAGCAAGGTTTTAGTGCAAGAAAATTCACCCTTCCGCGTTATTAATATTTTTTTTTCTAGAAAACAGCAATTTATCTTCCCTTCAAAAACTAAGAAACATCAACCGTGGCTTAAAGACTCTGGCGACGATTTATAAAAAAGTTTGTTTCGTGAAAAGGAACCGTTTACTGGGTGAAGGATTTGAAAGCTTCTTTTCATTAAATATACAATTGATTTTCACTTTAGTGTTTTCCTGATCCGAAACCCAATCCAATCTGGAAAATCTCACAATATTTCGGAGTTATTGTTGTTTAAAAGCTATCATTGTCCTAAATTCATGCTCATCGAGTCAATATTTTATCCAATTTGCTGTTGTCGATTTTATTTTTTGAAATGTTGTAATCTTCTGGCGCCAAGAGATTAAATATACTTTTATAAATGGAAACCCTCTATCGTTCCGGTTTGTTAGTTTCTGACAGAGTTTTTCCAGCATTTTATACTCAGCTGTTTTTTTCCTCCCATCACAACCTTTTGTTGATAATCTTTTCTGTCATTTCCTGAAGAATCTGATCTGATAAGTGTTCAACAAGGCTAATAAAACCATCGCATCGCTTTATATCGCAATCGCGTCAGTCGTATCCTTACTGAAGTTGTAAGTCATTTATTTATCAATTACAACAAGTCATCGGAGCTGATTATTTCTTTTTGCCGACATTTTTTTTTTGCCTTATATCAGGCCATTGTGATTGGAAAATTGAATTTCACAAATTTAGTGAAGCATGAAACTCCCCAGAACAGCAGAATATCACTATTGAATCCTAACGTCCTTTCGTTGGTTCGTCTATACGTCCGGTTGAGTAGATGCTGAAAATTCAACAAAGTCATTCCCCATTCCCATTCATAAAACGTAAGCACAGATTGGTTGGGAACCAGGATCGGGATGTGTTTAGTAGTTACCATCAGAGAGTAAACTATTCGACGCATATACAATATTGACTTATTTCGCTAAGGCTTGTTGGGGTCCGTGTATTTTTCTACTATTTGACAAGAAGGCTCCCAAACGGCAATATTTGAAAAAAATTATAGATTTTAACGACATTTTAGGTTAACGTTTTCAAGAAAAAAAAAATGTGAATAAGAAATGGGCAATATTAAGTCCGTGTTTTTGATTGTTTATCTTAATCCGAGTTAACTCGAGAATGTTTAATCGGACATCCAAAATTATCTTCCTTTACTTGTTCTTGAAACTACTTTCCGAGGCGGGATAGAAATAATAAAATGAGATTTTTTTTTACCCCTACATTATATGAATTGCAAGCCACATATGACTTCAAGTCGTTTAAGATACTAGCTTTTATGCGCGACCTTCGAACAGGAATTAATAGTTTTTTTGATTAAAAATGCCATTGCTTTAAGTGAGCTGTGCGGTCGAAGTTAGCGAACCCCAAATCAAAATATATGACATCTTTGAGGGTCTATCACACAAAAAGAGTAACAGCTACACTGAGCGAAAAAGTCATAGAAAACGCATATGAATTCGTATGTTTCAACTATAAAAGGGCGCCATTGCGCAAAATTGTAAGATTTACATTGAGCAATGTGAAACACGGCCGCATTGTGAATTCAACATTTTGCCATATGAATTGATACCCATATTGTGCATTTTAAGCAGCAAATATGCGGCGTTTTCTTTCTCCCTCGAATGGTTACTTAGCTTGGTGAGTGAACAGAGATGAACAAATTAAAACGTAAACAGAAAGCGAACAAGAAAAATCTAATGGCGATAAATTAATCGAAACTTTTTGTGGAGTATTATTTTATAATGGACTTTTCCTCCGATTGCATGTCGTGATTTTAGTTGCCACGAAAATTTTTCGACAATATTGGATCTGAAATTTAAACAGATTTTATGGCCCATTAAAATCTAAATTTAAACAGATTTTATGGCCCATTAAAATTATTTAGTTTTAATGAAAAATTTCTTTAATTTTATTTTACCGGTCAAATTTATTTTTTCTTTTGCAATGAAATTTTGATGCCAATAAAATTATGCTGTTTCAAAAATGTCTGCTATATACTTTTTATGCAATATCCTTCAGTCATTCGCCTGAAATAAGAAATTTAATTCTCGAAACGAAATCGTTTCCATCAAATGTCAATGGGAAATATGGCGGCTGAAGGCATCAACTTTCTTTTTCTTTTTACATTTGAAAATACAAAATTAACCTCACAAAAATATAAAAGTATAAGTTGAAATGCATGATTTTATAGTCGAAAAATGTAATTTCGTATGTAAGTCGAAAAATGTAAAGTCGAAAAATGTAATTTCGGATTTTATTAACTCACATGTATTAAATGATATGGAAAATTGTAAAATTTACAAATCTTCAATGTAAAATTATATATGATTTATATTATTTTGTATTTTACTCTGGGTTTTTCAATAGTACATATCAATTCATCAACAAACAATGTAAAATTTACCATGAAAACATAGTTTTCCCTGTTTTCATATTAATGTATATGTAAGATCAATAAGTTTATATTGAAAATTGCGTGCTTTTCCAATTTGGGGAAAGTTTTTACAATGCGAAGATTTACAATGCATCATTGTAAATATCGCAATGGGGTATTTCTCTCAGTGTACTAACACAATATTTGGCACAAAGATTACGCTATTAATGGAGACGGTTCATACAGATAAAAAATATACTATTCGCAATACCCCCTCCCCTCTAATAAAATGATTTTCCTGATCCGAATCTTGTGGTGCAGGAAATAAGTAGATCGAAATTATTTAAATTTCCAGTGTATATTCGGAGTATAAGGAAACTTCGAACGATATTATATGGACGGGGTGAGGTTCCTCATCATTTGACCGATTCCGTTCGAATTTTCAGTGTATCTTCAGAATATCGTGGGGTGTTTCGGATGTAATTACGCTGGTAAGGAATCGGCAAGACGTGGGGCTATAAAAGGATGAAGATGGCGTAATTTGCTTCAAATTTTCACTAAATTTCCTTTTGCCATTACATTACTTTTTGCAAGTATTTTTCAACTACAAAATCAAGACTTTTTATCTTCATTTCTGTCTTAAAATTTTGCTCAGCTCAATTTGCAGGCATCCTTGATGAATGCGCCCTAGTGTAAGTGTGTTCCCGTTTTCTGAAACACAACCGTATTTTTAAATTTTTACTCTAATATTTCACTAATTCGACGATAAAATTCAAAATTCACAAAATGACATGTTTTTATGGAAGCGATGTGATAAAGGGTCTTTCAACAAGGACATAACAATTTTGTATTTTAATAAAAACGCACCCTAAAACTTTTTTTATGATCTGGCAATGCTAAAATGTCAGTCAAGGTTTACATTTTTATCATGGTGAAGTTCACGAACGAACAACGTTTGGAAATTATTAAAACTTACTACCGAAATTCTGAGTCGGTGGTCGCAATCGTGTAATCTCGAGAAATGGTCCGGTCGAATGGCCACCTCGCTCATGCGATTTAACGCCGTTGGATTTCTTTTTATCCAACGCCGTTGGGTTATGTTAAGTCGTTGGTTTATGCCAACAAGCCAACAACGTTAGAGGAGCTCAGAATTCATACTTAAATGTAACATGTCCGACATCGAATTTCATACTTAAATGTAACATGTCCATTACACCTGGAATAAATTTCAGCCCGATATGTTTTATTTAAATACAAAATTGTTATGCCCTTGTTGAAAGACCCGATAGTTAGGGTGGTCCAATTGGAAGAGAAATGTAAAATTATATTCTAAACTCTATTTGTCTGTATTATTTTTTCGATATGACGTAAAAAAATCTGATCATTGATTACATTTGAAGTGAATGTCTTTCATATATCTACTGTTTCTGGTTCGTATGTTGTAGTGGCTTTAATGTTTCACTTTGTAAGGAAATGTTTGCTATATGAGGCGTTAAAGCTAGAGTGGACCAAGCCACATAATCGAGTTTTTGATGCTTTTCCACTTTTGTACTATTATTGACTGTAAATTTTTGGAAAAAAAAATTTCTGTGGACTTTATTACTCAATGTTGAAATGTTCTTTTGTGCATCCAAACATTTTTATCTAAAAACTCACTCGCAATAATGATTCAAACACAAAAAAATTCACGATTTCGACATGTGGGTTGGTCCACTCTAGCTTTTAACGCCTCATATACTGTATACCTTATTTGGCCCACAGGTTACGCTATTATTCGAGATGATATTTAATATGAACTACGCCCTCTGATTGAGAAATTTGTGTATTGTGTGTTTTTTTCATTACTATCATCCACTCGAGTTAATTCGAGCGTACTCGTCAATGAGTAATTTAATGCATTTAAAAAAACATTAATATCTAATATCTATTCCATAAAATATTTCCGAAATCAATTTAACATCAATTTTTTGTTCCTTGGGGGTTTTTTTCAGTTATAACGTATATGTTTCATATTCCTCTAGCCCTAGTGTATGTAAGTATGGTATAGGGTAGAGTAAAAATCACGTTTCGCTCATTGTCACTGGTTTTCATAGCGATGAAAATACATTCCGTCGGGACGACAAATAACCAAAACCCATTTTCCCGACCTCCACCTCCAGATACTCAAAGCAGCCCAGAGTTTGGCGCTAGCCGACAGGTCATGCATGGACCAAATTCACATCTCTATTCAATTCTCGCGAGGATGATTGTGGAGAAAGGAAGTGGATTTTTTTTATCCACTCATTTATTTGCTATTTTATGCTCGTATGTATTTTCGTATAGAGATGGTAGCTTCGAATGAAAATGTTGTCTGCTTGTCATGTTGGCCAAGTCATTCCCTTTAGATTTTTTTTTTTGAGTCCCTTACTGTTGTTGTCAACTGGCCTCCCATTTCAACCCATGAATATGTCAATGGTGAAAAGAACAAAACAATCGACTAACATGAGTTTTTATACTAAAATACATACAAAATACTTGTACCTATGTATGTGAAATGTTTTTATTCCCTAAATGTTTGTTTAAATCGAACTGATGGATGGAAGGACGGAGAGTTTCTGACGCTTTTGTTTTCTTAAACGAAAATAAACAAAAGTTTTGTTTTCATGCTGTTCTTTCTATTTCAATCCAACAATTTAATATTCGCATATAAATTGAGTTTTAGAACCTTTGTTCAATAATCTAACAATAGTGGCCAATGAGTAACATTCTCAGGATAATAAGCGATGATACAATCTTTGTGGTTTTTGAAAAAAACCCTTATTGCAGATAATATTGTTATAGTAAACAAAGCATGTGAAATAATATTGATATTTCCGGAAAGAGTTATAGTGTTTTAGGGATTCCTATTTTAAAGAATTAATTAATAATATTATAAATTCAGATATCTGCGGTAGTGGGAAGGGGGGGGGGGGGTTATATTTTTTCTCATGGTGTATTTAGCTAGCATTTTTTTCGTTTTTATTTTCGGGAGCTACGCTAAATATTTTCACTGATCACAAAAACATTTAAAAATAATATTTTACGACGATACCTTGTTGTAGCTGCCTGAAAGGAAAGAAAACTCAGTAAAAATTTCTACCAGCAAAATCCATTCTAATTTCTTCGCGTCCCTCTATGACGTGCGTCCGTGTTACTGTCTGTCTGTATGATGGTAATCTGAGAAGAATGGAGTTGCCGGATTCAGCGGCTCAGCCTAGTTTTGCTCGAAAACGATCACAACACGAAACTAAATCTCAATTGACCACTAGGCTACAGGCTCTCTAGTTCTGAGCTGCCTCAGAAAAAAAAAAACGCAACTATTATTTGGTATCCAACCCTGATTCTAAAATATTCCTAGTAAGAAGGAGAATCAAAATCGCCATTTTCTTTGGTGATCTTGGTCGAGGTAGCCGCATATGGGGGTTTCTCCTCCCTTGGAATTTGGAATCAAATAATAAACGTTTGTTGCATCGCGAGTTTTAACATCGTAAATTGTGATCATTGTGAGTAAAACATTATTAATTAAACTGACAGCCCAATGTACAGAAGCATAATGTACAGAAGCATAACTGACAGCCCAATGTACAGAAGCACTGACAGCCCATTGACAGCCCAATGTACAGAAGCATAATGTACATTAGGGGAACCTCTGAAAAAATCGCGAAAACATTAAAACAACACACAAAAAACACAATTTTAGCATATCGTAACAAAGTCACTGTTCGAAGTCTATATTCAAATTTAAAAGATCCTACACCTAAACAAAAACGGTCAAATGTAATTTATAAAATCCCGTGCTTGGGCGATCCAAACATAGGGGCGGAGTGCAACCTGAGTTACGTAGGCCAAACAAAACAATACCTAGAAAAACGAATTAACAACCACAAAAATGATTTGAAAAGGATTGGTGATGTCTTGAACACCCCACACACCGCACTAGTAGAACATTGCAATACACACAGACACAAACCAGACTTTGAAAACACGAAAATACTGGCAACTCAAACAAACTATAACAAACGGCTCACAACAGAAGCATTACACATATACACAGAGGACACATACAACATAAAACGTGATACACAGGACATTTCAGCAGTGTATTGCGCAATACTACATAACGAGACAAACACACGCAAAAGAAAACGGACATACACAAACGAGAATACAAACGCAAAAAGAACTAAATATTAATAAACCAAAGTAACTACATCGGTGTTTGCAGTAGCAGTTATTATTCTCTTTTACTTTTATATCCATTCCAGCGACGTCTTGTTTAACTTATTCAATTTCGTATTTTCTTGTTTTTATAATAATGCATGACGTCATTCAATGTTTTTTCTTTTATTTATTTTATTATACATATGTGATCTATTAAATTCATCCAAAAACGTAATGTAAGTAAAATTAACTAAAATTAAGTAAAATAAAATAATTTTGTAACCCTTCATTATAAGCACCCTGAAGATGATCATATACATGATCGAAACGTCGGATGATTAAACATAAAATTTAATATTAAAAACCAAAAAGAGATCTTTGGTTTTATTTCCACAACATAGCAAAGGACCGATAAGCCCACTTACAAAAACAATAAACATGAACACAACGGTCAACCCACACAAATTTCAATCTCGAGTTGAGGGCATAATCAACACAGGATTTTATTCCCGAATGCAGACCCAATTTGGACTAAAAAATACCAACTTACTAAAACAATACACGAAACAGATACAAACAATAGCTAAACTAAAAACATCCAGGAACTTTCTACTTCGTTGCAGACAACACGCCATCATTCCGAATTTTCTCAAAAAGAGCACCAACACAGTCAGAAACATTATAATCAATAACAGTGAGTATAATAACAGTATTGCAAACACCTTCAATCATTTCCATAAAAAATTATTAAACATAGTCATACGAGAAAAATGTACTCTCACGTTTAAAAATGACGAAAGACTATACGAACTACAAGAACAAATCTTACAGAACTTTCCCGACGATATCGCACACGAATTCCTAACTACTCAAAAATACACATTTGACAAAATATTCAATACACTAACGACGTTACATTGCAATAAGTTCGATAAGTTGCACAACCAATTACTTGAAGATTTGAACATAATACCAGACAACAAAATGTTTACAAATCTAACTGACATCACCATTCCCAACGAAATCATTTGGCTACTGTCTCTCGGACCAAAATTTGCACTACCCCCAAATGATAAGGATTTCCCAATCATCGATATCATCGCAGACGTCGAAGAAGTCATAAAAACTATTAGTGACAACAAATCGAAAGACATAGTAAGAACAAAATTTGCTAACATTGTGTCCAACAACAAAAACCTCAAACCAAACTTGAAACAATTAACAATAGATACAACAATAAAACGAATAGTAAATAATACAAAAGCGTTCATTCGTGATAACAAAGACATCATTATTACTTCTAGTGACAAAAGTAAATCCGTAGTGTTTATGTATAAAAAAGATTATCTCCAAAAACTGAATACCTTATTACAAGACAAAAACACATATCAAAAATTAGACAAAGATCCCACACCACGATTACAATTATTAAATAACACCTACAGCAGATCCCTATATATAAACAATTACATAAACATACATGAGAAATATCAAATGACTAATTATAACACTATAGCACCCAAATTATACGCCCTTCCCAAAACCCACAAAACAAACATACCCCTAAGACCAATAGTGTCAACGATGAATACCCCCGGATCTTACATGTCGAAAATGATAGCTCATTCCTTACAGTCAATTACTAACAACGACGAACACAATATAAAAAACTCTATAGCATTTAAAGAAAAATTATCTAAATTAGAAATAAATAACACAGAAACCATGATAAGTTTCGACATAATATCACTATTCACAAGTATACCAGTTAAACTCGCTATAGATATTATTGATCAAAAATGGGATATAATATCTCAAAACATCAACATACCCAAAGATTCTTTCTTTGAACTATTGAAGTTTTGTTTAATAGACGCGAATTACTTCATCGCAGATAAAACGTTCTATCAGCAAACCTATGGTATGCCAATGGGTAACCCATTATCATCCATAATCGCCGACATCATCACACAAAAATTACTACAAGACGTAATCCCAAGTCTAAACTATACACCTAAATTATTCGTGAAGTATGTTGATGATATGTTTGCCATTATACCTAAAGATCAAATACAAAATACTTTAATAAAATTGAATAATTTCCACCCTAAAATCCAGTTCACACATGAAATAGAACAACACAACAGATTAGCATACCTAAACGTACTTGCAATACGAAATCATAACAACAAAATAGACACTGATTGGTACCAAAAACCTTCCACCTCAAACCGTATCCTCAATTATCTTTCCCACCACCCCCATACTCAGAAACTAAACACTGCTAGACAATTAATAAACACTATCCTAACCATCAGCTCTGACAGATTTCACAAGAAAAACATAAAATTAGCTAAAACCATACTAACCCAAAACAACTATCCCCAAAACATAATACACTCATTACTTAAAACTAGAAATAATAATGATCAAACACAGAATGATCCCAGACCTACTCAGATCGAGACATCCATTGACAGCCCAATGTACAGAAGCATAATGTACATTAGGGGAACCTCTGAAAAAATCGCGAAAACATTAAAACAACACACAAAAAACACAATTTTAGCATATCGTAACAAAGTCACTGTTCGAAGTCTATATTCAAATTTAAAAGATCCTACACCTAAACAAAAACGGTCAAATGTAATTTATAAAATCCCGTGCTTGGGCGATCCAAACATAGGGGCGGAGTGCAACCTGAGTTACGTAGGCCAAACAAAACAATACCTAGAAAAACGAATTAACAACCACAAAAATGATTTGAAAAGGATTGGTGATGTCTTGAACACCCCACACACCGCACTAGTAGAACATTGCAATACACACAGACACAAACCAGACTTTGAAAACACGAAAATACTGGCAACTCAAACAAACTATAACAAACGGCTCACAACAGAAGCATTACACATATACACAGAGGACACATACAACATAAAACGTGATACACAGGACATTTCAGCAGTGTATTGCGCAATACTACATAACGAGACAAACACACGCAAAAGAAAACGGACATACACAAACGAGAATACAAACGCAAAAAGAACTAAATATTAATAAACCAAAGTAACTACATCGGTGTTTGCAGTAGCAGTTATTATTCTCTTTTACTTTTATATCCATTCCAGTGACGTCTTGTTTAACTTATTCAATTTCGTATTTTCTTGTTTTTATAATAATGCATGACGTCATTCAATGTTTTTTCTTTTATTTATTTTATTATACATATGTGATCTATTAAATTCATCCAAAAACGTAATGTAAGTAAAATTAACTAAAATTAAGTAAAATAAAATAATTTTGTAACCCTTCATTATAAGCACCCTGAAGATGATCATATACATGATCGAAACGTCGGATGATTAAACATAAAATTTAATATTAAAAACCAAAAAGAGATCTTTGGTTTTATTTCCACAACATAGCAAAGGACCGATAAGCCCACTTACAAAAACAATAAACATGAACACAACGGTCAACCCACACAAATTATTAATTAAAGTTAATAATTATGGTAACGTGAGGTTCTCTCCGAAGATTGTCCGGATTTTTTTAAGTGGACCTGAGACACCGCATGGGGAAAACTGGGCAGTTTAACCACGCTATTGTCCACGACGGAAATACAACTCGTTTACCGAATATTCGAGTAAACGTTTTAAACTGGTAAATATCGTTTCTTTTGCAAAATCAGAAATTGCGTTTCCCTAATTCATATTTGTTCGGGATTTTAGCCTCGACCATTAAGGGACGGAGCACCCCCCCGACATTTTCATTTTCGTCGATTTTCATTTTCGTCGATTTTCATTTTTGTCGATTTTCATTTTCGTCGATTTTCATTTCCGAATTGGTTTTTTTATCACCACTAGAAGGCTTTTGGATAAAACCGCCTCTTAGATTTTTCACCTGAGCGCAGTTTTGGGCAGGAGAAAGAATTTGGGCGGCAGTGTGACCGTAGATGGAGTACAGCGAAAAGGAAAAATTTGTTGTTTTTTTTAAACAAAATTAAAGGCACATAAAACTGTAAGTCGTTCGATTTATTTCATTTGGTTTCGGTGTGGTAAAAGTACCAGAACCTTTTAAAGAACAAAGAGGAAAAAAACACGTGGAACGGTATCTTCGATCAGGATCTTCGCTCAACGTTAGTTCACCGAGAGATAGTTGTTTTGTTAAATTTTTACGTTAGTCAATGTCAAATTGATAGGTATTTTTTTTTCAATAATATTTAATAATTATAATTAAAAGTGTACAATTTTCACCACAATATTCATGATTTTACTGAAAATTATCATTCGAATACTAGAACTAAAAAGTGGGCCCATTTTTAGGTTAGCGGTAGTAAATTGCCGTAATAAATCGTAGTAGTCTTTTTTTTTCTTTTTGGTCATACAGTATGACTTTGTGTGGTGGTGCAAATTTTTTTTGTGAATGTATATATTTCCTAAATATTTAGATTTCTCGTCTTAGATATTTTCCATTATTATTTTCATGATATTTATAAGTTCTTGTGAAAACATTTATGACATAAGTATGTTTCTTGATTTGATATTTATCGTTTTTTTATCATATCGTATAATTCGAAATAGAAGCTTAGATATGTTTTCGTGCTAGATATTCGAAATAAAGGGGTTGTGAAGTTGACTGATTAGTTTGAATTGTAGATGGAAGACACTTGAAACTCCTAAAGATTTCCCTTTCCCTATTCCTCATCCCTTCCAAGTAGTTTTTCCCGAAGTTTGACCTCTAAGTAGGCATGAGTTTCTGTAGTGCGGGTATGCGTTGGTAGGTAGGAAAGAACCCCCCCACATCCGGCGGGACTAGCCCATCTAGCATGCCTACGCCCCTCACCGCTAACGCAAACATGGATTGAGCCGAAACACCTTCACGCTACAACCTGCTTTGCATGTATTTTGATCAGCGACATCTATTGGTGAAAATTGTGAAGTATCAATGTTAAACAACCTAACCTATCTGTTAAAATCGATGGTTCAAAAAACATTCATTACATTCATTACTTTTTCATTACTTTTGTTGTTTGATTTGAAGAAATCTGCTGCCGAAGCCCATCAAACACTTTCAGAAACTTATGGTGATGCTGCTCCGTCATATCCCAATTTTCGGTTTTGATTTCAACGATTTGAAAGTGGTGATTTTGATATTAAAATTTTCAAAAAAAATTTGATTTTGTGGCTCGGCCACACATTGCAAGAGTTGTGAAGCATGCACTGTTGCAGCTCGAATTGGAAGTTCTGCCGCACCCAGCGTACTCACCAGACATAGCGCCTTCTGATTACCACTTGTTCAGATCGATGCAGCATGGCTTGGCTGGCACACGGTTTCGAAATACTGAAGAAGTGCGAAAATGGATCGATATTTGGATCGCTGCCAAACCAACATCGTTCTTTCGATACGGTATCGCCATGTTGCCAGAAATATGGAAAAAAGTTGTAGAAAATGATGGAAAATATTTTGATTAATATATATTGTACCAATTTTTCCCAACAAATGCCTTTTTAAAGTGAAACAATGATCAGAATACATGCAAGCACCTAGTAGTTTCGGGAAAAATATGTAAAAACTCTTATTTTTTCAAAAATCTAAAGAACCGTTAAAGATACGTAAAAAAACGTTAAGGGAAAAAACGCAGGAAATTTGATTTCCTTTGATTTAGGTTATATGCATTTTTTCATAAAAGCGCATAGTTTTCGTAAAATTTTCAAAAAAACCGAGAAATTTTCAAAAAACTTATTTTTCTTTTATGTTGAGAACCGTTAGGCATACATGTAAACCGCTAAATCAAATTATATTAAATTTTATTATATTTTTTTCCCAAAAGCGCAAAAGTATTGAGAAATTTGATGTATTTTTTCAAAAAAAAAGTATGGGAGGTACCCGTTATAGCTACCGTTACTTTTGTTAGACTTTTGTTTAAATTATTCACAAAAAATTTCAAGTCGCTAGGTCAACGAGTTATCGAGTTATCTAAGATTCGTAAAACGGACAGATTGGCAGATCGAAAGATCGACAGATGGACAGATCGACAGATCGACAGATCGACAGATCGACAGATCGACAGATAGACAGATGGACAGATGGACAGATGGACAGATGGACAGATGGACAGATCGACAGATCGACAGATCGACAGATCGACAGATTGACAGATTGACAGATCGACAGATCGACAGATTGACAGATCGACAGATCGACAGATAGACGAACGGACATTCTCATAATATTGCCTGAAACGGATTTCGTACTGATCAGAAATTTTCTATCTGCCCCCGTTCTCGAGCCAGTCTCCGTCATGAATAGAATACATTCCCTCTAAAGCAGAGGAAAGTAAAAATTCACATTAATGATACGTACAGTTTATTTATCACAAAGTAATTCAGTTCAATTTCAGTCCATAAAAATAATAACACATGCTAAAAATTAATAACACTTAACAAAATTAAAATAGAAATAAAAAAAAAATTAATGATTTTTAAGTCAAAAACCAAAATAAAATCCTCGTTCAACAACGTAACCCACAACCAGCATTATAAATACTTGATGGACTTTTGGTGGAAATTTCACAAAAGCATTTAATACTTAATTAATTAAGAAATAAATTTTCGTTATTGTAACGGAATTAAATTTTTACATCGTTATAACGCAGTTTTGAAGAAAAAGCCGGTAAATAATTTCGTTATTTCGTTATGTAACGATAATGTTTCCCATCCCTGGTCAATAGTTGTTCTTTCACCTCTTTTAATTAGAAATATTTTATTATTTTTACGTAAATTTTATGGATTGAAAAGAATCACAGGCTACTAAAAAACACTGCGCGATAAAAAAATACAGGGTTACAATTTTCTCAAATACAGAATATTTGTTCAATATACAAAAATATGTACGACACTTAACGTTACATTGTGTATAGATACGAGTATAACGAACATCTCATTGCTAATGGACTCTTAATAATCGCAAAAATGAGCCAGTAAAGCTTTATGAAGTAGTTTTCATTTCAGACTAATGCAAAATTCAAATGGCGAGAATAAACATGAGATCCTTCTAATAATAAAGCGTTAGAAGCGCCTTCTGCTGCTTCATTGGAACCGAAGCTTCCCTGGCTGCGGAAATTTATTATATGAATATAAATTGCTGTTAGCTTTGCTATGCTAACTGAGTTTAATACTGGCATAGGGAATGTTTTTCCGCCAACAATAACGCCGGCAACCAAGGAACGCCAACAGTGTAGCAAAAGGATGAATCCTTTCTAGGATTAAAGTTAAACAGTAAACAAGAGTAGCGACGGATAGTTAAACATGAACATGTGTATGTGTTTATGTATAACGTGAACTTATTATGAAACAACAGCCTGGATGAAATCAACTAATATAAGCAAAAGTATGAAATGACTGAGAATCTGTATACTAAATGGTGCAAAGATCCCTGTTAGACATGTCTGCCCACCCAAAGTTGAGAGTATAAGAAATGGCATGATGCAAGATGGCAAACCTGCCCACTCCAGGACACTTAATTATTCACTGTTAAATTAAAATGTGTTTGCGAAATACTTCTCCAGAGATAAATAGCAAGCCGCTTGTCACAAGGAAAAATTTCAGCAACAAACTGGTTTTCAGAGGACATTAAGTCTTATTACTCGTTCATCAAAAATTTACCGACACCTCTGTGTGTTAGTTTAGCAAATAGCTCAGGCAACAACCATATTGCTTATGGCATTCATCCTCCATACTCGCGGATACCACCTCACATACTTGTGCTGTGCAGTCGGCGGTGAGTTAATCAAGTGCTATGCATAATTAATTAATGCTATTCGCGTAGATGCAATAAACCTCTTCTTTGCGACTTTCGTTAGAATTTAATTTAAGCTTTGCATACGTAAAGAGACAAATACCTAACGACTTTACGTATTACTTGGTGTTTTTCATTCTCTCACCACCACCGCCCGCCACCGTTTCAACTTACACTATGCAAGTAATTTTTCTTAATGCAACGAAATCGCGCGATTTGGTTTTATGCAGCTTTGGCTCCTCTTGCACATGATTTGCACCTTTGAATGTCTCATCATCCTTTGTAACATAATCCCGATATACTGTGCACCTACTTACCTGCAACAATGAACGTGTAAAACAGAATTTTAGTTTGTACGGTTGTTCGTTTATATCAACAAAGAAAGTTCAATTGCCTGAGGAATTTGTGGTGTTCCTACTCTCGTATCTCAATTTCTTCTTATAGTAAATTTAATACCTTTTCTTTAGCTAGCGCTTGGATCTTTTATCACAGGTTTTCTAGCAAAAGAATATCCCAAGTGTAAAAGTATTTCATTCTGTACTTCTTTTGACCTTACGTATAGTTAAGTGTCACAATCCTCTGCGGTATTTGAAGAATTATGCATTTTGAAATAGTTTGGCAACTCCATTTAATTAACTTTATTACTTATAGTTGTTGTTATGCCATGAGAGGAGCTCAGATTTACCATACGACATAATTAATTAAAGGCAACCGTGCGTGCTTTAGGTTACTAAAGTTACAGTTTTATTTATGTTGGTGGTAAATCACTTCATCGCACTGAAAATACCATCCTTTGGATTTGTAATTCCCTGACATTTTCAAAAAAAAAGTAGTGTAATGTAAAGTTAACCACAACCAAAATATGTTTTTTTTTCTGGGAGTCTTGTTGGGATTTTAGTTGGGTTGATTAAAAAATTCAAATCATTAAACTTTTATGCGATAGTGAAAATAAAGTTCTAGTTTATTTTTTGAATTTTAATCTTAGACTGAATACTTTGCGTACTCCTAGTTTTTATACTATTTAAAAAAAGACAAACACAAAAAATGGTTTCTTAAAAAATGTGACTCATAATTTTCCATCTAATCAGAATTCCGGCGGTCACACGACGCTGTTTTGCCAGCGCTAGTGGCTGTTTGGCTGTTAGCAGCCGTTTCAGCAGCGCCGTGTGAACCCAAGTGCGCTGCTACTACCAGCAGCAGCGTGATGCTTTTAGCAGCGCTAGTGAAGTAGAGACCGTTCTACTTTGCCAGCGCTACTAGGGATCACGTGACCCTGTTGCATGGTTACTGAGCTGTCAAAAGTCTGATAAGTGGAAAAGTTAGTTTATTTTAAGTTGTTTTTTTACGTTTATTCATTTAAATTTGTGTGTTACGTTTATTTTTAAAAAAATCTCCCAGATTAAAATGTCAAATCACTGTTTTGCTACTTGCCAGCGCTACTAAAGTAGAAATCGTGTGAACCCTCTCAGTACGCTGGCTGCTGTTGCTACTTGCCAGCGCTGCTAACCAACAGCAGCCAGCGGCTGGCAACACAGCGTCATGTGATCTTGGCAAATAAGATATCGTCTTTATTAATATAATTGTGATTTAAAACTTTTCGCTTGCGGCGGAAAAATTTCTTTTTGTATGCATTTTTACTAAAAATTTTGCCTGTGGCGCAATTTTTGTTTCGTGCCGAAAAACTGAGATACTTTTTTAACTAGATAACAAAATGATTTTTGTAAGACTTATTTATGAAAAATTTCAAGTCTATAGCTCAACGCGTTCTCGAGTTATTTAAGGAAAATGGAGAAACCGACAGATCGACAAACCGACAGACCGACAGACCGACAGATCGACAGATCGACAGATCGACAGATCGACAGATCGACAGATCCACAGATCGACAGATCGACATATCGACAAACTGACAGACCGACAGATCGACAGATCGACAGACCGACAGGCCGACAGATCGACAGACAGATGCACCGACATTCTCATAATTCCTCGCCTGAAACGGATTTCGTACTGATCAGAAAGTTTTTGTCTGCCCCCGTTCTCGACTGCGTTTCCGTCATGAGTACAATATTTTCCCTCTATAGCAGAGGAAAGTAAAAACGTTATAAATGCAACCATTTAATAGTGGAAAGAAACATAATTTAAAAAACCATGGAATGGGGTTATGAGAATTTCCTTTGAAATATAACTGCAACATCATTTTTTTTTACCCGGAAAATAGTTGAAGTGATGGAATGAGTAATCGACTGACTTATTGGCATTATTTTCCCATTGAAAATGCTTTTCTCTTTAAAAAAAAATATGCAGAGAATGGAATTTTCTTTTATCATCATGATGGCTTTTTTCGGGCAATTGTTTATATTTTTCCGCAGACGGGTGAGTAATAGCGCAAATATATTGAGGTTTTGGCCGCATCACTGTTCATGCTGTTCACAACCACAGGCTAAAATTGCAAATAGCAGCGAGCTCTCCATTTTCATAGTAGAGATATAGATTGAAAATTCTTTTAATAATGCGGCCGTTGGAGCACAGCCTTCTAGGCTATTCCGAATGAAAAGTATTTGTATGTAAGCAATGCATTGACGAGAATTGAGTGGGCTAAGTTTCAGTTATGAGTATCTGAAAAGGGGTGGACGATATTGACACACCACAGGGGGTAGTAGCAGCAAATAGGGCAGTTCAATAATCCATTGAATGCAGCCAATAAACTTTTCCATGGAACACTTCAAATTGGAATAATTTTGCAGGCATCGACAACAATTCCCAGTGGAACTCTATTCACATGCCACTTTACTATTAGATGTGTGGTATGAACTATGATTGAGGGATGCTGCGGAACGATAATCCCGAAAGTGACTGAGCGAAATTCGTCCTGGGGCTAAGCGAGTCCTGCTATCGGAGTTAGTGTTTTATTCAGACTCTGTCAGTATTTCATATAGGTTTTGGAATGACATTAAGCAGAAAAAACCGCCAACAATTTTCACATATTAAGAGGGATTCTATTGACTTTTGCTTTTTTTTTTTTTTTGACACATTTAGTTGTTTTTTCTCGAATGGTTTGAATACATTCCCCGCAATATATGTTGATCGACAGAAAAAAACTGTGAGGGGATGAACTCGAAATTTCACCCTTTCAAATAAAAACTGTCATTTTCTAATTTTCATCGACCTAAACATTTTTACTCGTAGTGCCAGAATTTTTTTGACATAACACTGCACTAACAGAATACTCCATTTGTAGGTACACATGATAACAAATACACCACGAAATATAAATTATCCGCCATAGAGTCCTAATGTAGGTTCCATAGGGATATCAATAGAAATGGTGGCGTGGGTGACGGGTTACGTATATATTTGTATATGAATTCAAATCGTGCCTGTCCAGACCGATTCATCACGTTTGAACTGCTTCGGAATACTAAAATGAATTTGTATTGGTGGATATGGCTTGTTTGTTTGTGCCCTCGTATGCTATCGATATGCTGGCAATTGCTTTTATCATATCCTTTACATACCAAAAAACCATTTCGTATCGTGAGTGAAGGAATTGGAAATTTAGCTGGGATAGGGACTACTATTGAATTGGAATAGGTTGGAATATGGAGCCTTACCCACAGCCGAAGCCACTAATGGGCACGTAGAAAAATATCTTTGAAGTCTATACGTATTGAACGTGTGTCGAATTGGTAAGCATATCGCATCGGCTTCGACATTGGCATCGGCATAAAAACCTAGACAAATTGTTCCAATCCCCGGCTGCTGGCTGAATAAGAAAGAAGGGTAAGCATAACTAACCAGCAACACCCGCAGCAACATTTCTGAAGATTGTGCGGGTGCAAGCGGATAGAAGGCACATAAAAAAAACGATGATGGTTTGGTGAGAAATTCAATGGGTGCTGGTGTATAAGAAAGGCATTCCACTTGTTCGAGTTGAAAAGGATATCTATAGGCATGTTTACAGTGGAACCAAAAAAAAACGCGAAAAATTGTCAAACAATAGTCCAATTGAATTTTTATGTACAGCAAAGACATTGTGAATTATTTTCTGTGATATAACCATAATTTAAATACAGACGGACAGACGAACGGACAGACGGACGGACAGACGAATGGACATGCAAAAATTAAATATTTTTATCATTCTAAACACACTGGTGTAATTCATTTTTGTGTGTGATGACGGGATCTTGGCGTTACAAACGGTAAGGCAAATCTAATATACCCTTTGGTTTCACCATACGGGTTTCACCATATCAAGATTTTAGCAAGATTTTCATACCAAGATTTTTTACCGTATGCCTTGCAGATATCCTTACGGACCTACGGAAATTCCAATTTTTCGATTCAGCGACTCCAAAAACCACCAGATTCGATTTTTACCCGGCAATTTTTTTCATAACAGCGCAGTTTCCGAGAAATTTTCAAAAAATTTTTTTTTTTTTAAATATGTGGCAAACTGTTATAAATACAAAAAAACCGATAAAGCAAAAACTGTAGAAAATTTTATATCCTTTTGATTTTGCCATATTCATTTTTTCCCAAAAGCGTATTGATTTCGAAAGTTTTTTTTTTCAAAAAAAATGTATGGGAGTACCCGTTATAGTTACCGACACATTTCCAAAAGTTATTTACAAAAAATTTCAAGTCGCTAGGTCAACGCGTTCTCGAGTTATTTAAAATATGTACGTACAACGGACATACCGCGAGACTGACAGACCGACAGACAGATGCAAGAACATAATCATAATTTTGCTTGAAACGGATTTCGTACTGATAAGAAATTTTCTATCTGCACCCGTTCTCAAGTCGGTCTCCACCATGGATACAATACTTCCCCTCTATATAGCAGAGGAAAGTAAAAACTCATGGTGGCTAAAAATCGTCATTTTAAATTTTATCACAATTTTAACTATCAAAACTATACGGTTGACATATCCTAGCTTCTCTGTATCTGCACAAGTATTACTTGAACACTTTCTAAGAGGGATGGTCGAAATTTAAGTGACTTCCAACAGAGTACCAGCGTAAAATGATCGACTGAATAGGGCATTGTTATTCCTGGGCCAACGTCTTCGCCTGTAAACGTGATTGTAATGTACAGTCGGACGCATTAAAATTCGTCATTTGATTAGGGAAAGTGTAGCAATGTGAACAAAAAAAAAATTTTTTTAAAGTTAAAATTAAATTTTATGCTGCTGTCGAAAACGGGCCAAGAAATCTTCAAATAAAAAAAATATGCAAAGATTTGAAATTTCTCTGAAAGGACACTTCCACTTTATGATGGAAATCATCAGTAGAGAGAAACGAAGCCAACAAACACTTAAATGTCAGGACACTGTTTAGAAACGCACAGATTTGAATATGACAGTTTTGAATTTAAAAGATGGTGCTTTAAGGAATATCTGCGAATGAAATCTGTAGAACTAACAGGACGACACACAGGACTTGAGGCCATCTAAAATGAAAACAGTAAACAAAAGCGGATCACCGCAATTTTTCTTGGCTTTTAAATTACTCCAGGTTGCTACGTTTTGTCCCTGAAAATAAGATTTCATGGAATCGTGACATGCCGTGTGGTGTATAGGGAGATGACTTTGCTTCCGAATGTTATTTTCGCTGAAAAAAAAACAATATATTTGTGTGTACCTATTAAAGGTGCTCCGTATTCCTTATTATTTACTCGGGATGAAATTTCTACCGGGGGTTGAAAGATGAATGTAGAAGAAAATGAGATTCCATGATGGCCTAAATTATTAATTGGTTAACGCACGTGCACATCGCATATTCTTTCATAACCAGCGTATTTGTCACTTTTTATGGATCGTAAATGTAATGTTGGCTGCAAAACTCAAGGAGCATTTCATGATGTTAAAGGTCACGTTCAACATTCTCATACACCCTGTTATGACAGATACGCTGTTAACGTGCAGACACGTAGTGTCGAACTGAGTTTTATGTCATAACAAACAATACCTGCAGAGTAACATGGCTTTTGATTTACTAAATTGTGGTCGAGAATGAGGAAAAAAAGGCGTGCCCATTACATTATTACTATTATTACTCGACGGGATGTTATCTTATCTATTTTTTGTTAGACACGCGAATATATATTACATAAAAGTGATAATGAATCGAATTTACCAAAGGAACCGGGAATATTCGAAATAAAATACAGCAAACGCAAAAACACAATGCAAGGATTATTACGATAACTATACAATTCAGTTCGGGTCCTGATGTGTACTACGCATCAGGGCTGATACCTTACCTTATGACGCGACAATGTTGTATACTAATGGTTTATTAGGCTCTAAAAATATGGGTTACAAAATACACCTTTTCACGATACACGCAGATATTGTGTCGTAAAAGTGTTCAACATTTAGTACTGACAGGGGAAATTTAGTTGCAAAGGGGTCGTAAAGCACTGCTCTACAATTTCTTTGACAGACAGCTAACGTATCTTTCGACAAGTTTAGTATTGGTTAAGTAACCAATTTCATATGCAAAAGTTGCCATTTCGAAGTGAAAATGTTGCGGCATTTTATTATTTTAAGATGTGTATGAAAATTTTCAGGGTCAAAGATGTTGCCAGTGTGAGGAATTTACGACAAAATTTTATACTTGAGTTTTACATTGCCATATAAAAAAATTACAACAATTTTTTTTCCAGTAAAAATCGGTAAAGTTAAGAAGAACTTTTTTTTGAACACTTAATATACAGGGTGGGCTCCGGTCTTAGACCGATTTTATATACCTTGGTCTGAGCGCCATTGGGGATAAACCGTAACACCTCTACAAAAATATCCTATGAATTTTGGAGTATACTTTTACAGATCAATTATGTCTTAAAATTGAAGGTACACAGTACCCAACAAAGACTAACACTTACGCAGGAACTACATTGACTTTTATTTCTGGCGTACTAGCAAGACTGTCTGCTAAAAAGCCAGTGTGGACCAATCTGGTTAACCAGTTTTACATAGTTCTAGTGTACCAAATTTTGACAGACAATAAAATTAAAATTGCGGTAACCAAGCTTTCCAGAAATGATAAATTGTACCTCATCAATATTTTATGAGCCAAGGAATGGCTATAGAACGGCCATTTACGATATTACTAGAGGGTAGATTTGAAGGAGCAGAGGGTAGAATTTTTACCCCGTCCTTTTTGCTACTATGTCGCATAGGCACCATATAAGGAAACCCCTCATAAAACTGAATGACTGCCGAAATAAAAAAAAACGTGTTGAATGTTTTCGATAGTTTTACAAATATGCAAAATCGTAGAACATTCACAAGCAAACCTACGGAAGTGTCACACTCCGATCATTAAAATCGGGAGTTTGACACTTCCGCAGGTTTGCTAGTGAATGTACTATTACTCTCTATGCATTTTGACAATTAAGCGAGTTTTAACTGTGACTAATATGAAGAGAACTTATAAATAATTCACATTAATTCACCTGTCACACATAAATTGCTCAAAATATTTCTAATATAACAATATTCCAAATTGATTACAACAGAAATGGAATGTATGTCTGACAATGAATAATAAATTTAAATTTTTCGCCGCATCGTTGCGAAATTTTCATGCTTATTATTTGAAAATTTTAATTGATTTTATTGACGTAAACGTTTCAATTATGATCCAACGTCGATAGTAATTATCAAGTTCAATGAGTGTTATTGGCGAATCTAATACGATTATGTCAAATTACGTCAAATGATAAAATGATAAATTCCTCCCAGCTAATTAGCTGATGATAAATGCATTATATTCACACACAAATGGTTTCTATTACCATAATGAAGTTCACCATCAGACACAAAGATTTTGTCGAGGAGGGGACGAGAAACTATATACAGGAGTTAATCCAATTCGTATATTTTACAGAGCGTAATCATACATTAGTAGCACTACATGCTGAAGGTAAAATATGCTTATGCTCATATATTTTAATGCAGATGTATGCCAGATTAGAGTCTGGAAAGTCGATGATGTAACATTATGACGACCGGATCATTAATCAATATCCATAAGGAGGGCACATCAGAAGGCATCAAATCAAGGAAGCCAACATTACTATATATTCTTCCAAATTGTCTGGCTGTGAAGCTGTTGATTTCGATTTTACGCCCATGCCCATCTAATTTATCTCTTTCCATCTGATAGAATTCCAGGATTCATTTAACAAAATGCCACGAACTGTCAATCATTGCAAGAGTAACCTGCCAGAATTTTTTCATACCTCAAAACCAATGAGATAAAGATTTCGACCGATCGATCGACGGTTTGGTTTACCACCGAGGTGAGAAGGAAAGCGAGGAATAGTCCCTAAATTCAAAAAAAAAACTGATTGATCCTTTTACGAGTAAGTATCTGCCGCCATATCTTCCCAGTCGCGTCTTCTAGTCGGCATTTAATCACAATGATTAAAATCCTCTGATGCAACATCTGCCACTTAATTACGATTTTATGAAGATTTTATAGAAATGGTAGCATTGTGGCCTAGACTTTACTTATAGATAGCCAGTATTGAATATGGTTGGATGGTAGTTAAAACATTAATAGATGGAAAGAAATATGTCGGTCATCATCATCAACATCATCGCGCCACGCCGGCCGGCTAAGAGATGTGGCTGCAAAGATAACGAAGCGTTATAATTTTCACCTCATTGAAAAGATCTACTAGATATGATAGGATGTAATTATAAATCAGAAGTTCCACCTCGTTTTGTTCGTCAGCTTGTCAGCTTGTTATCCCGACAACTCCTGAACCTATGCTAAAAAAAATTCCTTCCTTTGATTCCAGATTGATGATATTAAGTGATAAAAACTGAACAAAAGGCAACTTTAGGTATCTTGTTAATTACGTATTAGAAGAAGACGATGCCAGGTGGAGAGTTAAATAGCAGAAATATCTAATTATACACTTGGTTTATATTGCATGGAATCGATTGAGTTGGAATATGATGGGATAGATAGGGAGTTATAATGCTAGAGGATCCATCATCAAAGGCGATTTTCACGTCACTCACATCGATAAGAATTGAAATCACTTAAGAAGGGACTATTCAACTGGGATAAGTTTTTTTTCTCCCAATTTTTCATCCTTTTTATCCTTTTGTGGCCTCAATTTCAGTGAAACCGCTGCCAACGGATAGTCTTTGTCATTGTCGTTGTCTTGTTGGGATCGGATAGGGAATAGCTTTCAGGTAACAACATTTTGAGGTAATCCTTTTCCCATTTCCTTTCACAGCAAGAAAATAAAGGCAAAAGCAGACCTTTCATAAACAACGTGTGTACTATAAGTCCATAATATATCTAAGTCAAAGACAGGTCTAAGGGGTTTTTTTTTCTTGTGGAGAATCAACATTACAACAACAATGACAGCAACAATATGCCATTTGGTGCATGAGAAGAGATGTAATCCTTTTTCGGTTCATAGTCATATATTGGCTTCGGATGCTCTCGGAGCCAGAAAATCCAAAAAAATCCTAACTTCAAGATATTACCCATCTTTGGATTGGAAAGTACTGAAATGGTCGGTAAAGCATAGTTTGCCCTTACAAAAATATAATTGTATTCGCTCTATGATTTTTTCAGAACCACCAATGATTACCTAATATAGATGGGAAGTAAACGGAAGTTTCCGTTTACCTACGGCAGAGAAAAGAGATGCGCGATAAAAAAAAGTCACCGAGCAACACCATCTTTCCCTTTTTTTCCTTCATGTCATATGGAGTTAAAGAAAAAACAAGAAACTGGTCGTTTAGTCAGGGCTAAACCAAGCGAGATTTTCATATCCTTATAGCAGTCAAAAACTTGTATTATATTTATACAACCCTTGCACTAACACCATCATGCTTCCGACAGCGGCCTGACAGCTCACGAAAATTTTGAAGCAAATTATAACACTTATTTAGCATTTAAATCGCGAAATACACTAAAAATCAACGAAATTAACACGAAAACTAAATTTTCCACCGAAATTGGTGGTTTGTTTTGATTTTTAACTAACTGACTGCTGAGAATCAAATTTGTGTATTGCCATTGTGCGATTTTTTTATGGTTTCTTCGAGGCGCATTACAACAACTAATTACGCATTACAACTGAGATGTGGGAACACTTGAGATGAGGCCGCACACATAAATAACTCAGTATTCACACAGAAATTGAAACCGCCAGTATGTCGCTAGTTGTCCCTCTCTCAAACCAAATATTTTAGGAGAACTTTCTTATCTATATTAGGTAATCATTGGAACCACGCATTGGTTTAGAGCAGAGGTCGGCACTGCTTGGCTCGTCTGGCTCCTCAATACGATAACATTTTTATTCAAATTTTACGAGATTACAATCAATGTATGAACGTTTTTACTCGACTCTCCAACGCAATGATACGTGTTGGTTGACGACGGCCACTTCGGCAGCCGAAATGAAACGATTGACTAACAATCGATGAAGCGAGCCTACGACAGTCATTCAGTATGATTTCTGCGGTTGATGCGTACGGGTGTATACATTTGCTCTCCAAAATTATAATTGCTTCCCAAAGAACACTGATGTACGAAATTTTTTCAGAAATTTGATTTTTTTAGTTTTCCTTTTCCATTATGAAGCGCTCATATTCAAATTCAAATACTATGTCGTGGGATTGGGAAAACAAATATTTAATAACCACAAATAATGATAACCGTCAATGTCTAGTTTGCAGTTACATGTCGAATAAAAAATTCAATCTAAAACGCCATTACAACAGCTGTCATAAGTTCGATTTTGCCCGATGCAATGAAGTAGAAAGAGTAAGACAGGTTGACAACTTAAAGAAAGTTTTTTTTAGAGAAATTTCCTTTAGGCGGAACAAATGATTCTGAAATTGCATAATGATAAATTGTGTAGTTCACTGTTCCTAAACGTCTCCATCAAAAGCGAAAGAGCGTAAAAAATGAAAATGACGCGTTTTCTCATTTTGTGTTATAGTATATGAAGAAACATAAAATTTTTTCTAGTAGTAGTAAATCACTACATACATGGTGCCGAGGCCTGGTTTAGAGGTAGGATTATTATATTTATTTTGGGCCAATCCGGTACAAAATGATCTTAGTGGAGGGCGGAAAGGGGAGGGGGGCGGGAGTAGAGCTGAAACGAAACACTGACGAAACAACAAATTTTATATGTAAAAAATCATTTCACAAACAAAAAATCATGAGAAAAGCTGCAATGGCCATGGGCCAATCGACAAATAGACCATATGAAAATTTTAATGAAAAAATACATTTGTATGGGAGAGGGCGGAGCATTAGTTCAATTGGATTTCGATGTATGGAACAGTTATCTGAACAGATTTTACCTTTATAAATTTTTCAATACGACTGACCGTTTTCGAGAAAATAGCAAAAAGGTTGGTCCGATTGGATTTTAATGTATGGAAGAGTTATGTAAAATCATATTCTAAACACATTTTGTTTAAATAAATTTTTCGATATGACTCACCGTTTTCGAGATAATTCCGGAAAACTGATCGTTTGTTTGGTGGTGGGAGGAGGGAGGAGGGAGGAGGGAGGAGGGAGGAGGGAGGAGGGAGGAGGGAGGAGGGAGGAGGGAGGAGGGAGGAGGGAGGAGGGAGGAGGGAGGAGGGAGGAGGGAGGAGGGAGGAGGGAGGAGGGAGGAGGGAGGAGGGAGGAGGGAGGAGGGAGGAGGGAGGAGGGAGGAGGGAGGAGGGAGGAGGGAGGAGGGAGGAGGGAGGAGGGAGGAGGGAGGAGGGAGGAGGGAGGAGGGAGGAGGGAGGAGGGAGGAGGGAGGAGGGAGGAGGGAGGAGAGAGGAGGGAGGAGGGAGGAGGGAGGAGGGAGGAGGGAGGAGGGAGGAGGGAGGAGGGTGGAGGGTGGAGGGAGGAGGGAGGAGGGAGGAGGGAGGAGGGAGGAGGGAGGAGGGAGGAGGGAGGAGGGAGGAGGGAGGAGGGAGGACGCAACTACACAAAATTTCAAGTCTCTAGATCAGTCCTTTCGGAAGGTATGGTTAAACGGACAAACAGACAGGCGGACAGGCACAAAGTCCCAATAAATAATCGAAATACCAACAATTAGAAATGCGCCGCAGATCAAATCTCATAAGACACGTGCGCCTTTTGGGAAAAATCGTTACAAAAATACAAGTTACAGCAATCCCCACCGAAGTAGGATACATTTTTTTCTAAATTAAATAGTTCAGTTTTCCGGACGCTGAGATAGTATCTGTGACTGTATTCTGAGACGTGTGGTTACTCTATTTAGGGGACATCTTAAAAATCTTTTATGCGGCGGGGATGGTCAAATCAAATATTTTAATGTATGAAAGATTTATCTAGAATCGTATACTGAAAACTTCTTATTTTGAAAAGTCTTTCGATGCAACTCAGGGTATTCGCGAAAAATCGTAAAAAAATTCTCCTTTGCTATGGAGAAGCTATGGAAATGGAGCTGTCATTAAATTTTTAATAATTTTTTTTATTAATACAAATAAACCTTATTTTCCTAACTTAACCATTGTAAAATGTGCTGCCATAAGCAATATCCACTTGTGGGTTTAAGATATTTATATCAATATATATATATATATATATATATATATATATAGAAAAAACACCAAAATCAAATTCCACACATTTTTTGATTTATTTGTAATCACCGTTGAATGTGATCGCATCATAAAGGATAAGAAAAGCCGTAAACTAAATCGAAACCTTTATCCTTGCATCAATAGAGGCAAAGTAACCATTAAACAACCACAAAATATAATCTCAGTTGTTAGCTCGACAGCCCACGTCATATGGGATGGGGTTACATAAGAATTCGCTTTCTCGCTATATCACAGTAGCAACCAGCAACACAGGGAATTACTGAATTTCAGCAGTTCCGTTCCACGCATCAGGATTATATTCAAGGATACCGACTAAATCCTAGTACGAAACCCATTTCGTTTTATACACTTTTCTTCTGCCGTAGCGCCTTAACGAAAGACTATTCTCTCATGTACCTACACTACACACCTTGGCACTCGATACGAATATATGAAGATCTACCTTTTGCGGCAGCTTTAAATACCTACCATCCAACATATTGGTTTGTGTTTATTTATGTATGAATCCGAAAGAATTATGTTTGACTTTTGTTAAGTACGGGAATGTAGTTAAGCGATAATGGGTGGCCGTTAGCCGAAAAAAAATCGGGAATTTCGTTGGGGTATGGTTTAAGAAACTATGGAGCATGTGGATGGAGTTCTATGCTTAAAAGGCCAGAAAATGCATGATTCTCAATGTTTTGTTACACACCCACTCAGTACTTTTTTTTTGTTTTGTTTTCTGGAAATTCTTTCTGATATTTTTTTTAATTCGTCATCGTTTTCGTCCTTGCTCACAATCCCTTAACTCTTCATTCTTCTCTGAATCGTCAACTATTCCTTCCAGCCACAAATTCTGATGTAACTTTGGCTAAGACTGCTGGCAAAAAATCAGCTCAAAAAGAAAACATCAAAAATAATCATTTATAATTGCTTTTCCTTTCCAGTTATATTTCCGTTTGTTCTATGGGGTTGCTCGAGGCAAAGAGTTTTCCGTCTTTTTTCGATTTTCCGGCCAAATTTATACACGCGTGAATCCTTGACGGTGTGCGGATGGCTCTTTGTGTGGGTTTGATTAGAAATAAGCGAGTTTAGATGTCCGTGATCCCTTTTTCGAGTTCACCCCCATTGGGTTGTTACGTCATGAAAAAAATATATTAAGAAAAAAAGATATTCTTCGGACACAGATTTATATAAGTATATTTGAGGGAGAAAGTTCCAATGATCGGAATCTTTGATTTCTAATTATATAGTAACATATGGACACGTGTAGGAAATAGTGCGACAGTATTCGAGGGATATAAGAAGAAGTTGCCATTCGGTGGGTTATTCTAAGATTTCGACAGTAGAAAATCCACAAAAGTTCAGAAATCGAGACTTACTTCATACATCTTCATTTATTGTATGTACATAACGAGTACAAGATTAAAGATAAATAAATTGATTTGGAAAAGTTTTCATGTAGCAAGAAAAAAAAAATACAGGGATAGGTTGAGTCCGACGACCGACTTACTGGCGATAGATTTTATGGCATAGTGTGGCAAAAGGCTCAGCATATCGGTAGTTAATGGCAATGAATCTTCATAGAAAATGCGCCAGACCGACGCAAAATCCTATACATAACCAATCTTCTCATAGTTTATTCTGGCAATATGTACACTGAATTGAACTGTAACCCAAGTATAAGAAATAATATAGCATTAGTTTGTAAATGTTTTCTGTACCGAATGACTATATGAACATTGGAGCCATGTGGAACTGGTTGAAATCGAAGAAGAAATTGCTCTGAATTCTGTAATAACAGCAAAGAAATGAATGACCTTTTGAAATATTAGCTCTAGATACGTCGTCTATGTACCATAAATTTCGTTAGTGGGATAATAAAGAAACTTATGAGTTCATTATGGGAAAATATTGTTCGAGGTAGGAACCTGATTTCGTTCTTTTATTATATTTTCCCTAAGATTTATTTAAGTTTTCTGTGACATTTCAAAATAGCATAATCGCTGCTGTGGGATTTCATTAGAAAAGTTTTTCCTATCACTTAATGATGAAATTTATGGGAAATTTGGTTTTTTTTTTATTGTCACATGTATTTAGTATTTGCCATTATATAAAAAACTAGCTTGCATATCCGTCGTTGCCGGGTTAAGTTTTTTCAAAATTTTTATTTTTTTTGATGGTCTATGTTGGAGCCAAACTTCAGGCTAATCACCGCAGGGGTTTTTCGACGCGAAAGAGTAAAATACCCCAAAAACTAAGTTTCGAAATCACTTTACCCCCTCCCCTTACTACCCCCACCCCTCGCGCTACTTTTCCGTATGCCTATGTTGGAACCAGAACTACCGCAGACACTTATGCCAAATTTCAAGTCAATCGGTTCGGCCGTTTGTGCGTGAAAGAGGAACAGACAGACAGACAGCAACTCATGATATGATATGATATGCGTAATGAAATAAAATTTAGACTACATATGCCATGATCATTTCCTTATATTTTTTTACTATTATACGGATCCGCCACTTTCATGTTAAAGTATGTTGTATACGTTTTACAACATACTTTAACATGAAAAATTTACAGTTCAAATTTTTAATAACTTTTAAGAAAATATCTTTAAAGAACCCTCGGGTATAAATTTCGAAATTTTTACATTCGATTTGCAAAGCGCGACCTTAAAAATCCTTAATTGGTAATTTTCCTGATAAAAATTGGAAAAAATGATATTATAGTTATCCTTACAGGACCTTCCTTTTCGAATTGGTGATCAACGTCCTTTAAAACATAAACCTGAAATTTTTCCGACAAAAAAACGGGAACAAAAGAAAATTTATGTTATTCTTTGAGGATATTTTATAAATACGCAACACTTTTTGGAGGGTGGAGGGATTTACTGCGGTGAAGGAGAGGGGGAAAGGCAATATAAAGTATCATATTCTTCATTCTACAAACAACTATGCCAACGTGTATAAATTTTCATCGAAATCAGTTTAGCCGTTTTCGCGTGATCCTGGAACAAAAATTCAGACAAACATAAATTTTAAAAAGGACTTTTTTACCTTAAGAACAATAAAATACCTTGGTATGTATCAAGATTTTAGAGAAAATCGAAAACTAAGAAGAAATATTGTTAACTTTTTGCTAAATAAATAAACTAAATAAAAATCCAAAAACTTCCATAATTTGGTATATTATATATTTTTTTTTCTAATTGTTGTAGCACTCGTTTAAATGTTTATTGTTTTTTCAAATTAACCTTCTAGTGAATTATAACGTGCATTCGGAATTCCTTAAATTCATGTTAATGAGAATTGGTCCATTTTGCCATTCTGTTTAAATGTGCATGAATAATGGGCAACATAATGGAAGTTTAAGTGCACACTCATTTTATAAAATAAATTGTAACAAAAATAAAATTTAATCAGCATAATGTTCTGCTTTTAAATGGAATTAAAATCATTTTACAAATAATTTAATTTTATTAAATGAACGTTACCAGACAGCAGGCAACATTCAACAAATAAATCTCTATTATTTGCTCAATTTTATAGGGATATGAAGGGCAAGCAAGAAAGCACGCGTATAGCCAGCATAAATAGCACAAGTATTTTGCGACATAATCTCAAAGAGCATGAAGGGTTCATTGTGAATGTAAACACTACTTAAAAGCAATCATAAGTTGTTACATGTTTCGACTAGGAGACAAACACAAGAATCTACTCGAAAGGTATACCTTTGGGTAATCCCGAAAGCAAATCATACGTACATATCATCAACTTGATCCCCAGGCCTTTAAAACTCCCGACTCAAACTGTACATATATCACATATTTACACTGGAAATGTACACAAAAATCCCTAAAGTCCTTCCATATTATTCTTCTAAATACATTTTGATCCAGAGAGCCAAACAAGGATATTATATACGACTTACATAATATAGATGAAAATCCATCGAAAAAGTTCTGGGTGTCATCCGCGCGTCCCCACCCGATCCTGTTGGGTTGAAAATTCGTTGTCAGAGTAGCCAGGGATCAAATTAAAAGCATTCCGTCCCCACAGACATGAAATCATGTGGCATTACTTTTAATGACAGACAAGTACGATGTAATGTTAAAGCTTATGTTAACCAAGACTATATTCTACATTTGATTCTTGAGTAACATTTTGTCGATGTCTCAATGTCTGCTCTAGGATAGAAAAAAAGGTTGTCTTGTTGTGCAAGAGAGATGCTTCCACCAGAATCTATTTTTTAAACACTATTTTGTTAAAACAAAAAAAAAATATCAGTTGTGATCAACACAAAATTTTCCTCTGCAATATTTAGTTTCGGAAAAATATGAAAAAATAATATTATTTCAAATATCTTGAGAATTATTAAAGATACGTAAAAATCGATACAGGGAAAACATAGAACATTTATTGTTCTATAAATTCTGTTATATTTGTTCTTTTCCAAAAAGCGCATAGGTTTCGAGAAATTATTTTTAATTTTTTTTTATTTTTATATTATATACTCAACTTAAATGTCATCCCCTTTCCTTCTTTCTTCTGACAGACTGCTCTGTTTTCGATGCGACTTTCGATAATTGTTAGAAAATCCCTGTACCAACTATTTAGTAATTTCACTGTTATAGTTTCCGTTGCTCTTTCCCAAGCAAAAATTTGAGGTTACATTCCGGTGAAGAAAACTAATTTGAAACCATGGTAACAAAACTCAAAAGTTTCACATTTGGTTTCTGTGACCTCTCAGAAACGTTTCAGAAACCCACATTTAGAAGCTGGTTTCGAAATTACCATTTTTGGCGGGTTTATTCGGAAACCATCTAAAATGTAACCAAAATGTAACCTAAATTGAAGGTTTTTTTGTAACCACGGTTACAAATTGTTTCTTGGGTTCTTGACTTCCAAAAAGAGTGAGGCTTTTTCCATGATTTTCTAGCAATCGGTGTAGTAGCAGAAAGTAAGAAGAATTGTTTGTATAATTTCCCATTAATTGCAAACTATAATATTTTTTTCCCTCAGACCCCTTTTATATTTTTTTCCCTCAGCCAGCTCTTTTCTAAACCATTAGAGTATTGTGGTGAAAATTTGCTGCACTCGATATTAGAGTATTTTTTGGGTTGTTTGGGGTCGCTGATTCCGAACCTGGCACTGGTTTGCCTGGCTCCGCTCCTGTTTTTACAGATTCGACAACAGCGATCTCAAATTACCCGAAAAGTCTATAATATCAAATCCAGGTCTTATCGGCCTGTATTATATTTCAAATTTTTAAAACCCGCTAATATATTTTTTGAATAACGGTATTTTTATACCCGTATGGTGAAACCAAAGGGTATGCTAACTTTGCCTTACCGTTTGTAACGCCAAGGTGTTTAGAATGATGAAAAAAATTGAATTTTCCATGTCCGACCGTCTGTCCGTCCGTCTTTCTGTCTGTCTGTCCGTCTGTCTGTGGCGCGGATTGCGGGCGTACGGATTGAGCTACAGACTTGAAATTTTGCACAGGTCCGTTTTTCGTAAAATGCGAGGCTAAGTTCGTTAATGGGCAAAAATGGATCATTAGGGGGGTACCCCCCATACGAACGAAAACGTTTTTTGCGAATATCTCAAAAACGGTGCATCTTATCAAAAAAGTTCAAAAACAAAAGTTATTTAGAACATGATTCTACATTAAAGTTCCATACATCAAAATCCGATTGGAACAAGTTTTAAAAAAATCTTATTGGAAAGTTTGACTTCAAAGTGGAATTTTGATAAAACTGTTTGCCGTTCACTTAAATCACCATACGGGTTTTCAATAATTGCCAGATTGGCAATTATAGCTTTTGTTATGTTTTCTAATCAAGTCATATTGTAAAAATGCGGAAAAAAACTTTACTGCTGATTAAGAAAACAAAAACACTTTTTTGTTGTACGATCAGACTAAAAATTTAAACTTCCTAGACTGTCGGATTGAGCTAATTTCAAAAGTTCCATGTTTCTGTTCGGACTTAACATAGTTTTATTATAGAAATAGGGAATCTGTTACACTTTATCCACTTTCACGAGACTCGTCCCCATTTTATCCACAGAGTAAATCAAATATCGTTTCGAGAAATTTTATGTAGGTTGAGACATGACGTCGGATCTGGCAGCAATAATAATAATAAAAGGATGAAAACTTCATATCGAGTTTTCTCCTTAGAAGATAAGCCACGACCATATCGCAATGAAAAGTTTCCAGGACAAGAAAATTCGCTACGACTGCCACAATAAAAATGAAAGCCAGAAAGATGAGTTGAAAAAGGAGGAAAATGATGGAAAATAAGGAAACTTTTCGCGTTTATAAAGATGAATATGGAGGTAGATCTGTGTGTAATGAGAGGCGATTATATGTAGATATACTTATGCAGTTAGTTGGAAGTGTTCTTTATTTGTAAATACGATTGTGTTGTAAGACAGCTTTTTATTGGTATTTAGACATGAACAATAGAGGCCGTTGTTTGATATCCACCACAGCATAACAAGACGTTGAAAATGTATAGTAGTTGGCAAGGGGCTCGGTCTATCTAGCCATTATACTTCAGGATTCGAAAGAATCCGGTAGGAAACTGCGGGCGCTCCTTTATTCTTTCCTCTTATCCTGGAAAGATTTTCTTCTTCATTTTATAAGTAGACAATGTGAAAGTGGAAGTCGAAGTGAGATCTGACTCGGTGTACGTCAACTTATATAGAATTGGGGATAAAAATGAATCTCAACGCGTCCGGATGTAAAGACGAGAAGTTACAGGGGCTGCTAACAGTGAACCCGGCAGCGGACTAAGCCGACAGTTTAGTTGGAATTATGGAACATTCTTTTTAGAGTGACAGAATTGAGGGCAGTAATACCTTTCAAGTAAGAGCAAGTCCTTTAAAGAGGCATCAGTTATATGTGGCTGACTTAATTCGACTAAGCTTTTACAAAAAAAAAACTGCTAGATCTTTGTCTAATCGTACATACATCTATTCTTCTATCTGTTGATATATATGTTATCTATTTATGCAATAGTAGGTAGTTGTACAGCATTAGTAAATACCTTTGATATGATGGACATAGCTATATATATTTTCATTCAAGGGAGTATAAAAATTGTGAGTTTATTTTTTAAATAGAAGCATTTCTAAAAACGAAAACCATTTGGAGGAAAAGAATATCATTTGGCCTGATTGAGGTTTCTATCCTAATGCATTCTCCTGGAAATATTATGTTCTTGAAGCTTAAGGATCAAGCCAACTATTTTCCTTTGAAATTTTTACAAATGAACTCATTAAATGGGTATACATATTTACAACTAAATGAATATTTCACATTTAGAAAAGAAAGTACTTTTGTTTGAATGTTGCAATAACGAAGCAGCACTTTTTTATATCAAAGATAAAAAAAAGATTTCTTTAATAAATACGGATATTTAAGGAAAATTGTTGAGGATTTTAAATCTTAAAAGCTTTTAGCGAGAGTGACAAGAAATTAGAACACAGATATCTTTTCAAAATGGTCAGAGTTTTCACTTTCTTACATGTTCATTTTGGATACTATATATTATGTGAAAATGTGACTATCTTCTCATTTTATTTTTTTGAATATAAAGTAGGTACCTCTCCGATTGGCCTGCATTTTTTTTATTGTTTTGTAGGTAAGGGATTAAGGAATTTTTGTAGAAAAAACTGTAGTAGTACGGAACCATTAAGTTACCGTTATAATTATTTGAAAACAAAAAATAAAAAAATATGTTTTTAACGGTTCCTCACACTTATTTTTTTATGTATTTTTCCTTTGAAAATTGAGACTTTCCACGAAAAAATTGCATCTTGAAGCAATCCGTTAACCCGTTATGGAGCTATGTTTTTTTTTTAAATGTTAATTTTATTTTTTTTCTCCAAAACTACTCATTTTTTGGACACAAATTTTCGGGAAATTTTCTATGATGGTGGCTATAAACGCTTATATCTCTAAGCTTGTTTGTTCTTTATCCCTCTATGGTATTTCTCTTATTTTTGCCAAAAAAAAACATTTCCCGAGTAGGGCTGACCGGGATTAGTTGGCTATAGGGGTAAGTAGACTCATTGCGGTTAAGTCAACCACGGTTGAAAACAAACCTGCGTGAATTGGACTGTTTATTCAGTCGACTGACAGCTATCAGTGAACCAACGTCGTTAGACCACAGTGCTCTTGGAACGAACTGTGAGGGGAAAAAACGAAACAAGCGTGTGAGTAATTTTTTTTCTTGTTAATTAAATTGTTTTGTGGCTTACACTTTCATTGTATTGAACTCGTCAGTGATTTCAAGTGAAAATTTATGTATGAGTTAACAAGTTAGTGAAGCATTTTCTGACCCATACTTTTTCATTTTTTTTCACGAGTGTGTTTAAAATAAAATAGCGGCTTGGGGCTAGTTGACTCACAGTATACTGGGGTTAAATGACTCGATATGAATCACCTATATTTTTTTGTTATTTAATTTTATTTTTTTAAATTAGATGAAATTTACATTCCGATTGCGCGTGTCGTGTCGTTTTCGACAAGAGTCGTTTTACGTGTTGTTGTTAGTGTTTTTCTACCAACAACAACACGTAAAACGACTCTTGTGTTAATTTATTGTTATCTGAAATGTTATTAATTTTTTAAAGAATAAATTTTTTCAGAATTATTATAGTTTTTTAATATGTTCCAACACATTTTCCTCATAAAAAGTATAGAGTCAAATAACCCCGTTCACAGAGTCAACAAGGCCCAGACACGGGGTTAGTCGACTCATCGAACAACTTTTTTTAAAATGAAAAAAAATATTTGAAACACTTATAATTAGTCAAAATAAAAGATTGACTAAGAAACACAATTGAATAAACCAACCAAAAACGTCTTTACTGCACCTGAAATAATTACAGTAAAACTTTTATAAAGTATATTATAAAAAGTGGGTCTACTAGCCCCGGTCTACCCTACTCCCGTATCGATTGGTCAATTTTATTTCTTTTTGTTAGTCTGGCAATTTGTGTACAAGATTTCTCAAAAAGTACTAGAGATAGCCATGACATTTTTCAGGGATCAAGGGGGGATGATTAGGACGATCCAATTTTCAACTTTTCATGAAAATGCTACTCACATGAGCCATTTTACGTAATGTGTTATAAGAAGGTTGATCATACGTCCCAGATTAAGAGTGGCAGCCCCGAATTCAGTCATGTTGTAACACCATTCCGGAAACTAAATTTTTGTCCTGAAGTGTTCAAATCAGTTTGTATACCTTAAAGTATTTTCATAAAAAGTTCGCCTGCGGCAATCATATCATTTTTAACCCTCTAACCGGAATATTTCCGAAAAAAATTCACCAAAATATGACTTTCAACTTGCGACAGACCATAACCAAGACAACGTACAAGGCTAAATTTTTTCCAGAATGTAAAGCGATAACTTACAAACTGACGGAACGTCAGTGTAACACGTTCCGGCGATTTCCGGCGATTAAAATTGTTACCCGTTATAAACAAGCGAATTCCCTGAAGCATTCCGGCTAGAGGGTTAATTATGAGATATAATTAAAAATTGTTACTTACTAAAAATGGTGCCTGCGACTCAACTTCCGGGGTAGATTCACGTATGGTAACAAGTGATGGTGACTGTCACCCGTAAATGATTTGGTACTTGGTAGTGCGAAAGTTTTGCAAATTCACGTGGAATCACAAAGTGGTGATACTCGTGTTATTGTCGCTTTTTGAAAATGCAATCTTATTGAAGTCAGAAAAATTGACGGGTGACAATCACCATCAACTATCTCCTTACGCGATTCCACCCCAGCTGTACTCTTAAGAAAAAAGACATCACCAAAATTGTTTTTTTTTTTAAATTTGGTTCTTAAAAATTTATTCCGCGAAGCCGTCTTGCCTTGTTTCGTACTTTCTTATTAAACTAGAGGCATTAAAAATTTCTTCCACAAATTTATTTTTTCCTCCTCACGAGCAATTTGTCCCACACTCCAAAATAAAAGAATATGATCATTTTAGTTATAAGTAGTAAAGTAAAAAAATAATAATCGTAATTTTATCATATATTTGTAGTTTTTATTTTGTGAAAGTTGAATTTTTTTTGGTCCCTTGAAAATTAGTTACTGTGGGAACTGACACCAAAAAAAAATGTTTTTTTTGTCATCATGGAAATTTTTAATTTGCATCCGCTAAAGGGTTTCGATTTTCCAGAGTTTCCGTTGCTGCTGGAAAACGCAAAACGCCCTGGAAATTTTCCCAGCTTACTCGAATGTATTCAAAAAGGCTTAATTAGTAAGTTGGAATCAAATGGAATCTCTGCAGCCATTGGTTAAACTGTATAAAACTTTGAAGATCCTTGAAAGCTACACCGATCCGCATGGCGTTGTGAATTCACAGTTAACAAAAATGGCGAGAACGTGCACATCCCCATGGAGTTATTTCCATTATTGTCGTTCATTTTGGCGTAAAAACTTTTCATATCTGAAATGCAAATCAGGGAAAACTTTCTTTCCATTTGCTGCAGAGTGAAGAACGAACAAAACGGGGAGGGCATGCAATATGAGTAAACTGCACAAGGAAATTTTAGATATAATAATGGAAACAGTATCGCAATTTCTGGAGTAAGATTTCGTTATATCCTTTATAGAATGGGTACATACTGATAATATTATATAGAGTGTAAATATGGAGTGGGAACCATTTGAGTTTATTTTGCTGGAAATTAATTTTTATGTTTATGTTTATGTTGAGAAGATCTTTTGTTTTGCTATATAGTAGTAGCATGTGCTGGATGTTTATCTCTATTTCTAGCTATTTTCTCATTTTTGCACAAATTCCAACTTTAAGTGTATGCAATCTCTTGGAAATATGCTGCATTTAGTTTACAACAATTTTTGTACCTCGTTTATTCAATGAAAATTCCTCAACAAAATATGCAATATACATTTTTATATTAATTTTCATCCCGCTCCAATAAATAAAAATAGAATGAATTTTCTATATCAATACGAAACGAATGAAATAATGTTTTATGTAGCAATAATTTTTTTTTTAATGTTTTTGCATCAAAAGCTTTTCGTTCAATGCTTGTTTGCTAGAAATTGAAAAGAAAGTAGACTTCTTTGTGGTCGAAGGCCATGAAAAGATCAAAAAAATTCCATTTTAGGCTTGCAGTGTATACTTCACTTGACGACAAAGGAAAATCTCTTTTGACTGCTGGCTATTTAATTTCCTTAACTGAATGGAAACTCTTCGAAAAACAGGTCAAGCCCTGACTATTGCGATCAAACCTATAAAGTTTGTGAATTGCCTCTTGCTCGACAATCTTTTGAAGGAGTATTTGGCCGAATGCAACGAGAGGAAATTTTCCTATTTTCCCCATTGGATGGATGATTTTTTTTCGGCTGTTCATTGCTTTGGGGCTTTCCTGGTGCATCGACTATAAATATAGAGTTCATTTTAACACCACCTCTACTCCGAACATTAATTTCACCATCCTTTCATCATAATAAAAACTCCTCCAAAAAATCTACAGCCAGATGTCATCCATTTAAAACCGGAGTTGAATCACGACTCAAATTTTTAAAAATAAAATGAATGAAAAAAAAATTATCCATAGTTCCCTCTTTGTGTCGAAAATTTTCCATTTCCATTAAAATAAAAGCATAGTAGCACAAATTAATTGAATTAAAAGTTGAAATAAACAAACAAGCAGACGAAATATAAAAGAGAAAATTTTAATGTTTTATGTTGGAAACAGTTTTTAGGGCAGAATTTCCTCCTCTGCCGGGCTCGATTTTTTCCTTTTAACAAATAACCATCAAAATGTGCAGCAGCAATTGGTACTCAAAATATTGTTGAACGGTCTTAATGTCGAGCAATGGTCAAGAGCTTTCTTAATTAAAAATTCCTTTAACATCTTTTTTTTGTACTATAAATGGACCTTTTTTCCAGCAACTATACTCTAAAACATCAAAGAATCAACTTGTCTGAAGCCAGTCTATATTTACTTGTATTTATTTCGGTGTGTCGTTTGGTTTTTTTTTTTTGCTACTCTTATCAAATTTTGAAAATTCTCGTAATGGAGCTATTTCCAAATTCTAACTGATGTTAATGAAAAGGATAATCGTTTATTTTACATTAATGTGCAAAAAGAACATCCGTTCAACAGACAACATTTCAAAATTACATTAGGAGAGCAAGAGAAGTCAAAGTTTTGGCCGAGTGTAAGTAGAAAGGATTCTCATTAAGGATTAATAAGCACTGGGGTCTTCGAATTAGATCCTTTTAGGAAATGCAGTCATAATAATTTGAAATGTGTAGGTATTAAACAGAATATTTTAGCACTCTGAACAAATTTGTAATTAGAGTAAATACTATGAAGACCTTTATGTATATTTTGACATTTTTGAAACATTCTCCAGAAGCGAGGTGGTTGAAATCATGGAAAACTATATCCGAAACCTTATCATGTCTGTCTGCTCGTTCCTCTTTCATGCAAAAACGGCTGAACCGATTGACTTGAAATTTGTCATGAGTGTCTGTGGTAGTTCTGGTTCCAACATAGGCATACGAAAAAGTTGCGCGAGGGGTGGGGGAGTAAAGGGAGGGGTAAAGTGATTTCGAAACTTAATTTTTGCGCTATGTTACTCTTTCGCGGGGAAACTACTGAACCGATTGGCCTGAAATTTGGCTTAAAATATCGGAACAAATAGCATAAAATAAATTCTTATTGCTGCAGCTGAATTTCCCCATTTATCGAACGTATTTAACGTTTGTGGACGCGTAAACTTACAAAACTTGCCTAAAAGAATGATTTTAATTAAAAGCTACACAACGTTTTTCAGAATTTTATTTAAAGACTTAAGTTATAAAAATACCAATAAAGAGAAATGACCCGAAGATGACAATTATTAAGATATAAGTGCTCTCAATTCAAATAAAAATACGCCGACCTGGGGCAGGAAGTGTCCTCAAATTGAATAATCTGGGTGAAAAGTTAAGTTTCCAGGACATCGGAACAACATGGCTAAATTCAGGACACTTCCGGTTAATAGTTAAATAAAAAAAGTAGGGGCTTGGCTTTATAGTTTTCCAATCTAAGGTAGCGTTTCCAGGAAAATCTCAATCAAAAAGAGTTTATTTTATTATTAATAGTTTTCGAAATAGGCACATAAGACTTGTGTTGCGTTTACAGGAATGACAAATTTGTCATTGTTTTTTTGTGATAAATTGTCATTATCGTGTAAATAGTATATCATTTTTGTAATTTTTTCTGTCAGAAAATGTCAATCTCTCATAAAAGAATGAACTTGTCCATTCTTTTATGCCAGATTGTCATTCGTACAAACGCAATATTAGTTATGACAAAAGTTGAATACTAAAGTTGTCATAACTAATATTGCGTTTGCACGAATGACAATCTGGCATAAAAGAATGGACAAGTTCATTCTTTTATGAGAGATTGACATTTTCTGACAGAAAAAATTACAAAAATTATGCCATTTACACGGGAATTAACATAATGACAAGAAAAAAATGACAAATTTGTCATTCGTGTAAATGTAGCATTACGCTATTTTTCCTCAGCGGTTGCCAAGATGCAGATAAAAGATGCTCGTTTTGCTTCGGGATCTCGCTCGTTTTATAGTTCCCACTTCATATATATTTAAAGTATGTACACGAAAAAAATTGGCACATATATAGTGAGTCAACGAAAATGTTTGGGAAAACGTGTTTCGATAGAACTGAGAAGCTCGAACACACTTTCTTACCCGCAATGAAAAAGTTTTAAGGAATATTATTTCGAGTATTTTATTTACTGTAGAACATTTTTGTTGCAATATTTTCTACACTTTAATCTGAAAGCAGTCTTTTTAATAAATTTAATTTATGTTTTATCCTGAAATTTTAATTTATGTCTTTACATCATTCAATCTTTTAGAATAATTGCACCCTTAAGGCAATCATTAAATCCCCCAAACAGCATCGAAAAGTACGGGAACATGAGATTTGTTCTTTGCGACTTGAAAGAGTAGAAATTTACACAATCGGGATTAAAAATTTACACCTATAATTCACATCCGCGTAAAAGAAGCGAAAGAAGTGACGAGCACGATCTTTGGGGCAACATTCGCTTCATGAAAATCCTGCGGCGATAGAGCAGCATTTGATGGTTTTCGGGCCGAAATAGTGATTGGCTGTGGAGCCTGAACGTCAGTTTAATTTTGAAGAAGCGTGTGATGGAAAAAGTGACGAAACTGCTACCACTAAAGTTTCATTAAAGCTCCCCGTCTGAGAAACACCAAAAAAAATTGATGCCTTCAGCCGCCATATTTCTCACTGACATTTGATGGAAACGATTTCGTTTCGAGAATTAAATTTCTTATTTCAGGCGAATGACTGAAGGATATTGCATAAAAAGTGGATAGCAGACATTTTTGAAACAGCGCAATTTTATTGGCATCAAAATTTTATTGCAAAAGAAAAAATAAATTTGACCGGTAAAATAAAATTAAAGAAATTTTTCATTAAAAACTAAATAATTTGATGGCCCATTAAAATTTGTTTAAATTTCAGATCCAATATTGCCGAAAAATTTTAATGGCAATTAAAATCACGACATGCAATCGGAAGAAAAGTCCATTATAAAATAATACTCCACAAAAAGTTTCCATTAATTTATCGCCATTAGATTTTTCTTGTTCGTTTCTGTTTACGTTTTTATTGTTCATCTCTGTTGACTCACCCAAGCTAAGTAAGAATTCGAGGGAGAAAGAAAACCCGCTCGATGATTTGTGTAATTGTGTGATATGCACGTCAGATGACGCTCGCGCATGAGGCTACTAATTACGTCCCTGTCGTTATATTTGCGACGTAACAAACCGCAGAAAAGTGTTCCCCACTATGTGTGTCGTTGCGCGTCTCATACGCACAACTAAATACGTATTTGCGACATAAACTGCTTATCGCCGCGATCTGCATGGTGACGAAATATGGGGATAAACACCATAATTGCTACTTAAAATGCTATTTGGGCCCATTGAGATACTTTGTTTTCGATAAACACTCATAAATTTCTATTTAATCTCTACCAAAAATCTTAAAATTTTGTATTCCATACAATTTTAATTTCAGCTTGATGTCTATGTTTATGGAGTTTATCATCTGCTGCAGCTAAAAAACAAAAAAAATACCAAAAAAAAAATGATAGAAAATATTTTTAACTAAGCTAGTTTCGGTGTGGGTACTGAATAGGTTTTCATTGTTTTTTTTTAAATAATAGTAGAAGAAAGACTAAAGTTGCTGTGTGTGACCCGAAATCCATGCAGTCATCATTCACCTGAGCGCCACCGTATAACAGCAACAATCTGGTGGTACTTTGCATTTTTACAGCAACAATGAAGAGATTCCCTAGTGGAAAAGCACGGGTTTTCCATTGCAAATGCACTGCGGTTCGAAGCTTCTTTACCGGCTCCGAGAGTCTTTCGGTAGGTTCCAAAAGTCCATAAATCTTGGAAAAACCTGCACAGAATTTGTACCATTCCGACTGAAGAAAAAGATTCCATAGATGGTCGGTAGTTTTCCCTCCGATTTTAGTATATTTTGCTCCTTGCAGTATCCCCCAGTATTTCTGTATGGAATTCTTTTTTGATGCTCAGGTTTAGTTTTTTTCAGCTCATTGCGAGGCTCCTTTGCTATATCGTCCTCGGCTCCACATAAATCATTTTCTTTTATGGAGTGTTTACAGATGAAGTGCCTGTGCTCGTCGCGCGGGCACAAAAACTTTTATCGTTTTCGGGGGTTTATCCAACACACCTGATAAAGAATGCAAATCGGTAAGGGCTTGATATGGCAATAGTCGTTACTTTCTATTAATCATTCTTATGTACGAGCTAAGCGAATAGATCCTCGTATCTTTTTTTTTCTTATTCTGGCCACTGTTTTCACAACATTTCGTTTTTCCAGTTTTTCTCTGCAGTTTTTCGCGGATTTTTTCCATGTAAAATGTTTGTTACGTTTCTTCATAGTTTTTTATGGCCGGGCAAAATGAAAACGTCCTGAGACATTTAAAACGATTTATTATGGGATTAAGTTGTATGGCAATAAATGTTCGATTAATGTTTCCAATTGTTCGGATAATGTTACTTTGCTGCAAAAGTATTTCCAATATAAATTCTTGAAATTTTTCACCCCATAATATGTAAAATTTTAAATAATGGAAACTTCTTCAAAATGATTGAGTATTTAAAGCGTTTTCTAAAGAACGATTAAGTAAAATCTGTTAGCAATGATGCATTTAAAATTTCATGTCGTTCTAAGGTCATTAAACTTTTTCGTGAATTTTCTTTAACACTGTAAATTTTGAAATTTAAATTTAGTTTGTTAAATATTTAATTGTTACGAAACTATTTCATTTCAATCACTATAGCAGTGATAATAGGGCCAGTCATCAATTGCCAAGGGCCAGTCATCAAATACTCTATATGATGACAGACAAAATGTTTATTTCAATATAAGAAAAGCCACAATTGGCAGGGGTCAGTCGTCAAACACTTTATATGATGAGAGACAAAATGTTTATTAAAAAAATCCATTTGTATAGGAGAGGGAGAAGGAGTGGTCCGATTGGATTTTGATGTATTGAAAATTTGTGTAAAATCATATTCTAAAAAGATCTTACCTTAATAAATTTTTCACTACGACTCACCGTTTTCGGGAAAATAGGAAAAAAGTATTCCATTTGTATGGGAGAGGGAGAAAGGAGTTGTCCGATTGGATTTTGATGTATGGAAGAGTTATGTAAAATCCTATGCTAAACATATTTCACCTTTAAATTTTTTTCAATATAACTCATCGTTTTCGTGAAAATTGCAAAAAACTGTTTCGTTTGTATGGAGGAGGGGAGAAGGAATAGTTCAATTTTGTCTGCTCAAAAACTTAGGCTAGCCTTTTACGAGAAACGAAACTATACAAACTGTCAAGTCTCTAGCTCAATACTTTCAAAAGTTATGGTGTTCACGGACAAACATTTGCGATTCATAGTCTAGCAATTTCACCAAAAATACAATAAAACTGTAAATTTTAGAAATTTTTGTTTAATCATACTAATATATAATAAAAATGAGTTGGTGTCTGTTTGTCTGTCTGTCTGTCTGTCTGTCTGTCTGTCTGTCTGCCTGTCTGTCTATTCGTCTTTCACGCAAAAACGGCTGAACCGATTGACTTGAAATTTGGCATGAGTATCTGTGGTAGTTCTGGTTCCAACATAGGTATATCGAAAAGTAGCGCGAGGGGTGGGGGGCGTAAGGGGAGGCGGTAAAGTGATTTCGGAACTTAAAAACTAAGTTATGTTACTATTTCGCGGCGAAACTACTGAACCGATTGGCCTGAAATTCGGCACAGATGTTCCTCGGGGGCCTAGCCCCAACATAGACCCATTAAAAAGTAGCCCGATAGGTGGGGGGAGTAAGGGGAGGGGGTAAAGTAATCTCGAACCTTAGTTTTCCCTCTATGTTACTCTTTCGCGGGGAAACTACTGAACCGATTGGCCTGAAATTTGGCATAGATGTTCGTCGGGGGTCCAGCCCCAACATAGACCCTTTAAAAAGTTTTTAAGTTCCTTCCGGTTTTCTTCGTATTCTAAAACTTAGACAAAAAGCTTAACCCGGCAACGACGGGTATGCAAGCTAGTAAATCAATATAATTGTAGGTGGTAATAATATTTTTTGAATTAGTATCCGATCGAAGTTCCTTAATTCACAGCTTAATGTATTGTTAATCCTAAAGTTTTATAGTAATTTTGTCACAAAAATTAATTTGCCTAGAAAGCTTAAATATCAATACATTCTCCTCGATCAAAAATTATGATTAATTGCACAATATTTGTAGGGTCCTTGAGTTTGTGGTTATTGTTGTTAGCCGTTCACCATAAATAATAATCAAATATTAGTACAATGTACTAACAAATAATAATACAATTATGTAGTTTGATCAAAACCGCCACTTATTCGTAATTGTAACATGTTACCTCCGTGAAGAACAATTTGTTGTCATTTCAATAATGAAACTTGTTCAAAGTGTCGTAAATCACCATTAGAACCAATTACAAGTTTATCGACAGAATTCGATATTGTAACACGGAACTTTCTGCTCCTTTATAGTCATAGATAATCGAATAATATATGTTGTGTGTAACTATGAGTTTAGAAAATCACCACATCAAAAATTAAGGTGTATATTTAATGTAAATATGTATATACAAAAATGTACAGATTGAAGTTATGTAAATGATAGATTCGTATATAATCTGACCATGTACACAATTTGAAAATATAAGGTACCTACTTTATAGTCTGCATGAAATTTTGTTCCTTTTGTGAAAAGCAGACTTTAATGATATTTGGATGTTGTAAAGTTAGAAAATCAAAAGGATTCATGTTATCCACATTCATTATATACAAAATAATGGTCATACAATTATAGCTAGATAGCTAGTAATTTATATAAATATTCAGCAATGTGAAATAAATGCATGGGATTTCAAACATTCTCCATCATATACTCGTATAAATTATAGAAATGTGAGTATATCGGATTCGTTCTTATTTCCTGTTTTTTGGATACCACAGCCAAATCGATTCTCGACGATACATTTGAGTGAATTCTCAAACAGATTACTCTCTTATAACTTCCGGGTGGATCCGGGTTCATGTAACAACTTATTCCATTAAAACAGATCGAAAATGCCTTCTGGAAGAATCAAATACAATAAGTGCTTGTGATTCCTTCGTAGTCTTCCTTTTCTGGGTTGCCATTCCTTGTCTCCTCTATCTCATCCAATATTGTACAAAGTTCGCCAATCGTATATTCACATACAAAAGATTACGTACCCCAAACGAAACCCAGTTCACAATATTTTAAATATACACACATGTATCTATGAAATGTTTATATGTGCAGTTTTAAAGGAGATATTTTTGCCGAAAAGCATTTGTTGGCTCTATAAATACATATAGTTGAATATCTTTGGGCTACCACTACCAATCCAAAACATATTCAAGCAATAGAAGACGTTCAACTTCAAATTTATCCAAAATCTAAGATTCTAGGTTGTCTTATTTGTTTTCGAAACTTGCGAATATGTTTGCCAGAGTATTTGAATAAATTTGCCAGGCCGCAGGCTTTTCAACCGTTTTGGTCCTTTTTTGCTTTACATTTTCCATGATTTTCTATCGTGAATTTATCTTGTTCCGTCGCGCTTGCTATTACACCTTACCTAAACTCCAAATATTTTTCTTTATTCCACCAATTCAAATTTTACTGTAAAACAATATGTCGATCTACAAAGATATCTATTTGTTGAACGATTTCCAATAAATAAGAGTTCAAACTCAATTTACCTGTTTTGCTGAGGTAAACATTAATTTAGGATATTAAAACTTAATAGTCAACAATCAGCTTTATTGCGGTTGATATCGATGATATCGCTTCACGTCGAACAGATATATAAGACAGACAGATACAGATTGATAGACAAATCAAGATAAATGTACGAAAAGTAAATAAATTTTGTAGACAAAATATAAAGAAATGGAGAGGGTGGGTGGATGTAGGTGTGTATCCCACCTAAACAAGGTGAGATATATGTCTCATCCCCATCGAAATAAACTTACGTTTAACTTTTAGATTAAATTATACTTTTTCCATTAAACTTTCCTGAGCCAAAGCTTTGATTGAATGCTACATCAGTGTGCTCCGGAATAAATTATACTGGAAAATTTCTACGTATCCCGTTTAACTTAACCCTTTGAATGGATTTTCATTTGAAAGACTTTCAGCATTTTCAGATAATTACTTTCTTACCAGGTGACCTACTTCAAAGAAATAATTTCTTGATTATGTTCGTCATGTAACTTATAAAATTTCTAAAACGCTTGTCTACACATCTTGATTTCACTACGAATAGATATGCAATTTTAAGATCTTTTGCCAGAGTTAATTCACGACTACACCTTCTGGCGGGCGGACGGTAGAATCCAATTTGGTGGAAGGGTAAAGACCCTTATTTACCTCATTAAACTCTTGACCAACGAATTTAACGCTGATGAAACTCAAGACCATCTATTTCTTATAGTTGTTTTGAATCACTTAAAGTGAAAGTCCTTCTGCACAAGTGAACAATTTGAAAATAGTATGATTTAATATTCCCTTTCCTTTCCAATTCTGAGACCTCATTTGAGTTATTTTATACAAGAAAATTTCTGCGCCAAGTACTTGAGGAAATGTTTTAAGCACTTTTGAAGCGCTTAGTTAAGAGCACCAAATTTTAACCATCAACATTTATATTGAACTTTTGGAGTGCGAACCACTTGAAAATTTTCTGTCTAAACATTTACCGTGAACATAAAGGACTTGACTGTACTACTTTGCATTAATTATTACTTTTAAAGTATCAGAATATCATAGGAATGTTGATCCAAAAATTAAATCTCCAATATTACAAGTCGTTTATAACTGGTAAAATCTTTTTATAAAATAATTATTGTGGGAACTCTATAAATACAATATGGGTATCCACAAAAAAATTACCGATTGCTTAATTGAAGATTTTTACACGTAGTGTTTTATAAAAGCATTCTTCAAATACTATGTGTAAATCGATCACCTGCCTTTCTTCAGTAGTCACAGAATTAGAAGTTGAAAATTCCTAAAATCAAAAAAAAAGGAAATTGATTAAAATATTAGAAAAAACTGCAAAAAAAATCCTTTTCGTTGCAGCTGAATATCAAAATTTTTCAAAATTTCATTTACGAGGCGGTAAATTTACGCGGTTTACGAGGCATTTCCGAGATTTCATGAATACCCTAAATAAACAGTGAAACCTCGGTTCGTGAACTTAATCCATTCGTGAAGAGCATTGATAGACCATAGCGTTCAGGAACCACGAAAAGCAAGCCTATTTGAATATGATTCCCGCAAAAAGAGTACCTATTCCTATTCGGTTGTGGCTATCTATAAATTCTCTCCCCCAGTATCTTTTGAAACCTTCAACGATGAGCTGTGCAACATAAAATGTTCGATCGCTTTGAATAGCACGAAGTTTTTTATTTATTTTGACAGCAGGGCTTCATCTCTTCTTTAAACCCTTCCCCTGATGTCATGTTAATGGATTTTTGTGGGAATTTCAAAACTAGATAGAGAACGTTTTACAGAGTATATATCGTCGCTGATAGTGCAATACCGCGTATGAGCAGTTTGTAAATACCGCGTATCTACAAAAGTAGCAATTTTGAGATTTCGGACCTAAATGTTCGAAGTGATGAATTGCTTACTTTAGGAGTCATGCCATCTGAGGTTATGTATGTATAAAGGGATTCATAATGAGATCTTGGACGAGAATATCTCTTTAAAGGGTTAGAAATATCAATTTTTCTTCCCCCTGTAAAATATTCAAAATGTAGATACGCGGTATTTACAAACTGCTCATACGCGGTATTGCACTATCACCGACGATATCTTGAATGAAATCTATATCACTTTTCCCTCTAACATCAAGGCCTAAAATTAGCATGAAAATTGAAAAAAAAATGTTGAGTTAGAGACTTGAAATTTTTCGCAAACGAATTTTACAAAAATCATCAATTTTTGGAAACGTAACGTTAGCTGTTTTTTGAAATTTTTTAGAAACCTATGCGATTTGAGAAAAAATGAAATGGAAAAAATTTAAAGATATCAAATTATCCATATTTTTTTACTTTTACGGTTTTTGCGTATCTAGAACGGTTCTCAAGATATTTGAAAAAAAAAGTTTTTTGGAAATTTCTCGAAAAATATGCGCATATGCTTTTAGAATTTTTTATCACCCTGAAATAAAAAGAAACATTTTTAAAATTTTGTATGTCTCACCCGATTTAACAAAAAAACATTTACAGAATTTTCAGCCCACTAGATCCATCAATACCTGATAGATATTTTGGAACTAAAAAATTTCCTGTTTATCCCAGAGTTCATTAAAAAAAAGTAGGTTAGACCGGAGCTAGTAGACCCACTTTTTATAATCTACTTTATAAAAGTTTTACTGTAATTATTTCAGGTGCAGTAAAGACGTTTTTGGTTGGTTTATTCAATTGTGTTTCTTAGACAATCTTTTATTTTGACTAATTATAAGTGTTTCAAATATTTTTTTTCATTTTAAAAAAAGTTGTTCGATGAGTCGACTAACCCCGTGTCTGGGGCTTGTTGACTCTGTGAACGGGGTTATTTGACTCTATACTTTTTATGAGGAAAATGTGTTGGAAATATTAAAAAACTATAATAATTCTGAAAAAAATTATTCTTTAAAAAATTAATAACATTTCAGATTAACATAAATTAACACCCCGATTGCGAGTGTCGTGTCGTTTTCGACAAGAGTCGTTTTACGTGTTGTTGTTGGTAGAAAAAACACTAACAACAACACGTAAAACGACTCCTGTCGAAAACGACACGACACGCGCAATCGGGGTGTAAATTTCATCTAATTTAAAAAAACAAAATTAATTAACAAAAAAATATAGGTAATTCATATCGAGTCATTTAACCCCAGTATACTATGAGTCAACTAGCCCCAAGCCGCCATTTTATTTTTAACACACTCGTGAAAAAAAAATGAAAAAGCATCGATCAGAAAATGCTTCACTAACTTGTTAACTCATATATAAATGAGATACATCTTCTCATTCTTTCAGATTGCTTTATCGTTCTGAGATGTTTGTTTCAGTGCCAGAGCGAGATATTGAGAGCGGGCTGTCGTAGAAAGCTATAAAGCTTTTGCGTCGCCCTATTGGGCTTCAAATCGTTCCCCAATGTCGAATATTCGTCCACTTAAGTGAACGAATGGTGGGCGCCTCGTCCAACATTTCGCCCAATAGGTACGAATTTGTAGACGAAGCGCCCACGATTCGCCCTATTGTGCTGCTTGGGCTGTGGTCTAATGACATTGGTTCACTGATAGCTGTCAGTCGACTGAATAAACAGTCCAATTCACACAGGTTTGTTTTCAACCGTGGTTGACTTAACCGCAATGAGTCTACTTACCCCTATAGCCAACTAAGCCCGGTCAGCCCTATAGAGTAATGTATGCTAGCTTTGTGAATTTAAAGTTCTTTGTTTTCACTTGCGAAAGTTCGGCACACTTTTTGAAATTCTTGCATATAATTTTGTTTAAAAACAGATACTCGTTCAGCACGTATATTTGTATATCTCTTTAATGTATAATAGTTTCAGGTTTCGAACCAAAGCAATGATTTATGCATCCTTGACTGAAGTAACATGAACCTCCTGCCTGGCTGGCTGGCTGGCTGATGGTTGCTGGTTTCTGGATGCCATGATTCCTTTACCTAGCGCCTAATGTAAAGTGATACCTAAGTAGCTTATCAGGACAGCAACAGGTGTTTTAACTCTTGTTCCTTTTCCAAGGAGTTTGGCCTCATTTGTTATTCGATCGGAACTGCCACTAATGGACGACTTCTCGAGTATATGGTCTTCACGTGATTATCCGATATACATGGAGAAGCGAACAAAAGTAACACTTTTGCGAAAGAGGATAAAAAAAAACTCGACCAAACGCAAGACAAAGTAAAAAAGTAGAACGAGAAGAAAACGTAAACGTAAGACGATAAGAAAAAGGCACACAGAGACCTGATTCATTGTAAGGAAGGAACTAATTTTCCAATTCAGTTATCTACAATTTAACAAGAAGGATTTCATCGCATTTTCAATGAATACTGAAATGTAGAACAATAAGAATCGATTAGTAAGAATTTGATTTAATACAAAATCTTTGCCAAAATTTAATTTGTTAATTGAAGGCAAGGAATTTTCCTTTGAAGATTTTATCATTTCGAAGGTATTGTATTTTCTTAATTTCTTCTTTCATTTTATTGCATTTAATTTGAAATCAGGTATTTTAACTTTTGGAGTTCGAAAAGTTATATGGAAAAAAATACAAAATATGTAATGACGTTGTTTTATGGTGGAACCATAAAATTGTGAAATATATGTTTCCTCTACCATTTGTAACGCATAGAACTAATCGTTGGACAAAAAAAATGTCCGTCTGTCGGTCTATCTGTCTGTCCGTTTGTCCATCTGTTGTCTATCCATCTGTCCGTCTGTCTGTCTGTCCATCTGTCTGTCCGTCTGTTCATCTGTCTGTCGATCCCCTTCTCCATCTAGCGAACGAATTAAGCTAGAAACTTGAAATTTGGCACATCAGTTTTTTTTGTTCGTAAAATGGGAGATCGAGCTCGTTAACCGACAAAATCAGATCACTCCTTCCCCCTCCCCCACGAAAACGGTACCGTTTTTTGCGATTTCCTCCAAAACTGTACGTCGTGTCGAATCGGAAAAGTTATTAAGACATGTGGCTGTCTTAATACCTCTTCCGATTCGACACGACGTACAGTTTTCGAGAAAATCGCAAAAAACACTACCGTAATGTAATTTTATATAATTGCGTTACAAATGAAAATTCAAAACGTGAAAAACCACATCCCACAAAATTCGTCCTCTTTCCAACACATTCTCCATTACCTTTCGCAAAATTTCACGTGTGATGGCCTAGATTTCATTGCGAATGTTGATTTTCAGTTGGGGAATGGTCGTTGGCTTATTTCTTTTAAATAAGCCTAATAAAAACCGGGACTAGAAAGTTTGTCCAGCTTAGGGACGGTTTCGACATATCCCACAATACAGCTAAAACAGGTTTCACTGTAATATGATTTGATTTAAAAATATACCAACTTAATTTTGAAAAAAAATCTCCGCCTGAGGAAAGATGTTATCAAGGAAAAATTTACGACTTGTTTTTTTATCTTATTGTTCAACTCTGCATAAAAAACCGTCTCGCCATAGTGGGGTTAACCGAAAGGAGTAAAATAATTGGTTTTTAGGTGAAAGGAAAATGCCATTAAAAAGTGGTGCACCAGAAAAACGATATGCTTCAAAATTATAGAATAGCAAATGTAATTAGAAAATTTTGCTCTTATTGTCTTGGAAACGTTGCTAATTATCACAATAAGTTGAAATTTCGGAGCTTATGATGCTGACAGCGTAATTTAAAATTTTACTATTTCACAGTTCCTCCGGCGGTAGTACAAAATGCAGCATTTCATTGTTTTAAAGTTTGTGTTCCTCACTTTTGAGCGAATTCGCGAGCTTTGGCCTCTGGAACTACCCTCACAATCAGTTAGATGGAAGGCTGAAATATAATTTTCACCCCATAGTGAAATAAAGTTGCTTAAATGCGATATGCGGGAGAATTCTTTATTAACAAACAAAGTTCAACAAAAATATTAAAAAACATCAAGCTAAAGTAGTCAAAGAATATAAAATACCTTAATTGAAATTAAAAAACAAAGGAATCAAAAAGGATTTTAGTTCAAGGACGATGCTGGCTCGTTACAGACATAGAAGCTAAATTAATTGTTCCCTCAGTAGGCACTCGGTTTTTAAGCAGTCCATGACTACAAAATCCTGGGACTCCCACTAGAGTTTGGGGTGAAGAGTTTCACAGAAGGAACTTGATCCAGGATGTCGACAACCCAAAGAATTGTGAAATCGGAATATTTTCGGTCAGAATTAAAGCTTACGATTTTTAGAGAACAACCAGGAGCCGGTCTTTTAAATTGCACAGTATATTAAAATTGAATGAGTTAACAAAATACGATATTTTTCATATTCCGTTCTGTCTGGGAGCCTTCTGGAATTTCACAATCTTTTAGGAGTCAAACGTTTAAAGATCAAATTGAGCAAAGCCACTTGAAAGGGTAGTCGATGTGAAAGGGGAAAGAACAAAACACAAAAAAAAAATTTTTTTTTTTGAATATTGGAACACAACACAAGCACCACTTGGAAGGGATAATAGAAAACAAATTGGGAACCTTTTCAATCTGGAGAACCGAAAAGACGAACAGAAAAAAAATTTAGAAACTTTATTGGAATATTCTACTAGTTGGAAATGGAAAATCATTAACTGCCACCATTAACTTACAGCTCACACACGAAATGAATAAAAGATGACGTCTGAGACTTATTTATTGGACAATTCGAAGAGGTCATAAAAACATGCTGCAATCTGAGACGAAATGTAAGATGAGATGCAACTGATATAGCCAGATGGGACGTTTTACAAAAAGACTGAGTTTTTTTTCCCTAAAATGCAGACAGTTTTTCGATTTCTTACACGAAAGGGGCGCAAAGGCATCGCTATTGACAGAGTTGTTGGATGTGGCACGTTATCACAAATCAGTGAAGATTTTGTCAAGATTTCTTTCTTACACAGGAAAAAATATTAAGCGAAATTTTTGGAAACATCGTTTATAATTGGTCTAGTTTTCGACACAATCTTCGACGAAAAGATTTTTTTTTCTCAAAAAGGGTTTTTTCTTCTACCTTTTTTAAAAAGACCCGTCAGTTGTTAAAAATTTAATAAATATTTAAATATGCTCACCCAACGGATAAAAATTGTTTGTTATGAAATTCAAAGTCTTCAAATATGGTTCATATTTTTGAGTATTTACTCGAATTGGAATTTGATTTTTGGAAAACTTACGTAAATTTTTATGATACTAAAATATTTTTGATTTTTGTAAAAATAAAATCAACAATTTCGAAAGAAATTAAAAAAAAAACTTCTTTTGACAAGAGAATAGTGAAAAAGTGGTTCAATTAGATTCTCGAGATAATCCGGGATTACTCGATAACAAAAATCCTGGATATTTGGATGAGGAAGGAATTAAATATCTCCACTAGAAATAAATGGGGTTGAATTCTGATTTCATTAAGCTGAAAGTCCAAGTTTCATGAAGTTTTTTGATTTCTTACGGTGAGTTTGGATTTTGGTGAGTTTTTATTGTGGTGAGTTTTCCTTTATGTGACTTTTCTTTGCAATGGGGTTTTTTCTGTGAGTAATCGTTTAGGACAACAACAATAAAAGCTTCATTGGAGTTCACATTTTGATGAAACATTTAATGACTCCGCAGTGCGAACGTGGCAGTAAAACGGTTACTATATTTTGAAAATGATGTTCCTCACATTTATGCGATTTTTAACAAAAAAAATTTTTTTCTAATTTTTTAACGTCATTTTTGAGCTTAAATGACATTTTCAAACTGATATTTAAATATTGATTTTTAGACGTAAAATTTCACATTGATTTTTAGACGTTTTTTACACCAAATTGTTGGATTTTTTTGATTTTATTTTACAAAATTGTTTTGTTAGTAAAATTTAATGTAAAATGTTTAGGAGCGGTTCATAAAATATGTAACGGTAAATTGCAATTTTTTTAAACTATATTTTATCGATCTTTCACTCGACGCACTTTTTCAAGGGTTTTGTATGGGACTTTAAAATATCGTCACACCACAGAAATTATTCTATCCTCTCCTCCCCTAGACGTGTGGCAAATTTTATGGATAGACCCTTACCATGAAATGCATTCCACTAATTTGTCCTTTTTTGGGCACCTTTTTTATGAATAATAGATTAGATTTTTTTAGGCAAATATGTAAGGATCATGCAAAAAGGGGTTATCAGTAGTGCGGCCTTGTTGATGGTGGGCAGTGAGGGGAAGGGAAAAACATATTTACTGTAGTGGTGCTATTTTATGTATAAAATTATAAAAGTTTTAAATTAGAAAGCAACAGAATTTAATACAGAATTAAATTAAAGAAAATTTCACTGTGTATGACGAGACATTTAACTGCACCGCTAGAGGTCTAGACCAGCACAAAGTTTTATTTTATGCGTTCATGCTATAATAGTAAAGCATAATTCTCATATTTTGGGAGTCAGCCAATGGTAATGTTATGACTAATAAAATTATCGTTGACAGTTTCTATTAATACAGCGTTCTCCCATATGATTGATATCTCATAAGGGAGTACTTTCACCATTTTCATTTATTTTTTCTAGATATCTACGACTATAATATTTGAAATGTTTCTTATCTACTTCCATGTTATATTCTATGCTTCGCTATATTTATTTTCTTATAGTTTTTTTTTTCGTTATTCACAAAGCAATCTATTTAATATGTGGAAAGTTATTTTATTTCAAATGAAAATAGAGAGACGACTGTCAGAATCGAATCTTAAGGCCGTGGCTCAGAATCGCCATATGAAAGTGAGTTAAGAAAATATAAGGGTGACTTGATTTGGGACGCACCCTACTTTAATAAATTGGAGTGACGAATTGCATTACTATTGATGTTTCAGATCTAAATCAAAATTTCACCCTCGACAGTGATATGCTCGTGTTTGAGTGAGAAATGTTTCTCCCTATTCCAGGGTGAGCCTCCTTATGTGGTTGTGACTGTGGCTTTTCCCAAAAATCGATTGGTCAGCGAATCCTGAATAATGCAACGGAAGAAATTTCCGAAGTTCTGGACTTTATGAGATGAAATTATGGTTCAGCAGGCAGATGTGTAACAGAAGTGGGCATTGAATTTTAATGAATTGTTATTACAATCTAGCTAACATAAAATTAAAGTTTAATATTACCAGGGAAAAAGTTTCTTACTGGGTTTTTATGAAATTCGACATCTGTTGGAATTTTCTCTTTAATAATTTTATATTTGTGTTAAAAATTATTATTTTATGGCATTTAAAAAAAATCAAAATTTTACGGGGGTTATAAATACAATGTGTTTCAATAGGATCGTATTTTTTTTTGCCTTCAGTATAACTTATTTGTGTTTCGCATTTTAAAGTTGTGTTCAGATATAAAATAAATAAAGTTGGACCAAAACGAATTGATAACCTCCTCCTTTTTTGGAAGTCGGTTAAAAAGTGGGGGAAAACTTTTTTGTTCATTCGCTCTTTATGTTCCGCTGAAAACACGCCTGTATATCCAATAACATTTTAATTTAATATATTGCCGCAGGTATTCTAGGTGTATCAAATACAACTCTATATGTTTAATGTTTAATTTTTCTAAATTCCATTTTTTAACTAAGCTGCAAATAACTTTAAATTAGCAATTATATGTTTCACATAAAACCATCCTAATATTTACAAAAAAGACATCCTTGAGAAGTAAATACGTGATCACCTAATAGATTTGTCAAAATAAATTTCCTCATGTTACAGCATCCGTGCTTTGAAATCCAAAACGATAAAAATATCCTTCAAACGTATTTTTTTCCTTTAAATGAATTTGACTTTAATAAGGGAAGTTTCCATGTTCATCCCTCTCAATCACCTAATTTACCAAATTGGCAAAAAAAAATTAAAAAAGGAGGATTTTTTTTTGTGGACCAGGACACTGCAAGGAAAATTGTTGCCACCATTCATCCAATTCGACTTCAAAGAGTCCTTTTGATATGATTGTCCTAATAATGTCTAGTGTTCATTTCTGTGAAATTATAGAAGGGTAGTAACCCTAGCACTCGACTTGAATGCGCCCAGCCAAATTGAGGCGAGTTCCACCCTAGCATTAATAAATTGAAGTGACGAATCTCATTACTCTGACGACCGACCCGGCTGAACTTCGACTACAAATCACCACCCTGAACCGCTTTTTTCCTGTCATTGGAGAGCCATGGAAGAGTAGTGAGGATGGTGGCGTTACAAAGACGTGTCATAACTAAAATTCATTCAATTGACGGGTCGCTCAATTCGCTGTCTATATTACACAGAAGCATTGCAGGAGCCACCAAATCTGTCCAACTAATGTAATGTCGAAAGATACAGCATAGTATAGAATGGATATATATATTTTCATGTGTCTACAGTCAAACTGAAATTGAAGTACCTCTCAAGATTCAACTATTATGATTTGAAGTTTTGCAACTTTTTAACTTTTACTTATGAGTCGGAGAGTAAAATCTTTGGTTAATTCCACTACGTTTCGTGATTAACCAACAATATAATGAGAATTGTGAAATCAACTACGAACGTGATTAAATCAACTATGCAGCGTGATTAAATCAACCAACAACTCACAATTTTTAGAATACACGAAAATTGCTTGATATTAAGGTAAATGTTCTTGATTTAAATACGGATTCCTGATAGATTACGAAGTTATTTAAGTAAAGCTCTGGCTGACTGAATTATTTTATCCTTTCCTTATATTTTTTATAAGGTTTGGGGCAATCATGGTATAAGTACTCAAGCCAAGTTCTTATGGCGAGTATACACAGGAGTTGACACGGTGCAGACAACTCGGCAACGGATAACTCGGCTTTGAGCAGTTTTAGTTCCTTGCCACCTCTTCCCCAGACACCCCTCCCCTGACCCTTCGCCCCGTTTAATAACGAAGTTGACAATGAACGTCATCGTTGTTTTACGAAATTGTGAATTGACTTGACTTTTCAGGGTTTTAGCAATGATGAGAGAACTATAGATAAATCACGGTTGATAAAATTTCGAAGCAATGAAGAGTCCACCCAGTGACATATAGGCCTGTCTCATTCCCTTCGTCGGTACACGAAATGTTTAGTGTATACAATGTGGGGGAGTTGCCACATCTCAATATTCAGAAGTTAAGCATTATTAAATTTCAATATAGTAGAGTACCTACATGATATGGTATTTCCCATCGCATTGCATAAATAGTTTTGATTTTTCGACGATTTTAATTTTTATACAACTCACCCAATATTATAAAAGACTATTAAACCACACAATATGCGCGATATTATTTAAAAACATGAAAAAAATTTAAAATAATTCAAATTTATTTTTAAAGAGTTGACGATTATAAAGGTTCTCTAGTTAAAATCAAAAAGAGGGTCAATCGCACATTTTAGAAGTGCTGGCAATTCTAAAAAGAGAAAAATGCCAAAAAGTAAAGTTTGTTGAAATATCGTGTTTTTTAATGCTACAAAATTTGATTCTCGAAGGAATTTTATGTGCTATGAAAAGTGTTTAGAGCAGTGCTATAAAAGTGTTTTTTGTAGTCCTGACATTCGTTTGAGGCGAGTATTTAAGAGGCAAAAACAAAATCCTACCTTTCCAACGACGATGGGAGCCTAAAAAATGTTCTTTCCGGGGTTTTAGTGAAATCTGTGGAACATTCCCTAACTAAACTTTCCAAAAACTCTTTTCAGGGCATTTCAGTGCATTATATTATAATAAAACAGCGTTAAAAAAATCTCAATGCAGCCCCGTTCCAATGTTATACGAAAATGTAAACATTACGCTGGCGTGTTTTCATGGTGTGTGTGTCATTTGACAGAACTCTTGTTCAGGGGTATCAATGGAATATGCTGGGTGTTTTTGGTTTTTGATATGAAGTGAAATTGATTTTGATCGACCCTGCACGAATCTTCGAAAACGACAGTGTTTTTGTCTCATTCGTGAAATTCATTTAGATGTAAAGGAGTAAAAGGGATTACTATTTCATGTGATTTCCGAAACTCTTCGTTTTCTATAGTGTTGCTCTTTTGCCTACCGCGAGTGCACGAGAAACTGGGTTCGAGATTTATCTATTAGTTCTTTGATCATTGGTTTTAGTCTGGAAAAATTTGAACCCCAATGATCAATTTTTGGGCAATTGCTCTACATATGTTTATAGCTGTAATCAGTCTAAATATTAAAGTGAAAGAAAATTTTTGAAACGCTAAACTAGTTTGATATTTTTGCAAAGGAAATTTTCACTCGGATTCCACTGTATTTGGAAGCGTGAAATAGGGCTCTGCTTGTTACGCCATAAAATAACACAAAAATCTGAAATTCGAGGCCCGATTTAGTGTAGAGCACAGAAACCAAAAATACAAATTTTTCTACTATAGTGACATACGACCACATTCAATTTAGGGGATAATAGGGTGAACTGTTGACATGGTCGTCAATCTTTATGCATTCGTTCCAGCGACGTTGTCAAATTCGGCTTGAAGTATTTTGAAATCAGACTACGTTGAGCATGTGGGTCTTTTGTTCAATTCCTCACCACAATGTTGAAATTTTGACTGATTTGATTCACAACTATGTGACGAAATGTGCTCGCTATGTTACATGGTGACGACAATGTTTCATCTATACGAATGCACATAATAAACATAATGTTGACAACGACAACGTCGACAATTAATTACTTCTGGGGATTGTTTTGGGGATCCCAGAATTAAACAACAACGCTTCCAGAAATAATGAAATTCTTAAAAATGTGATCGGAGCTACTTTTATAGTGTCCCTGGAGACACCAAGGAAATAATAAAGTAAACTCTTTCGTTGTCCCCTAGTTCAAACGATGATGATATTTTTTTCCCGATTCTATAGCAGTTTCTTCCTGGATTGTAAATAAAAATAAACTCCCGAAAACGTCCCATTGTTGTTAAGAAAAATGAAACGCTACTTAGCAGCACAGACTAGGTTTCGTAGGAAAAAAAATATTCAAAGGTGGATTTACCTTTGCAGCTTCAATCGGTAGCACAAAAAAATGGACAATCTCTAGGGTGACGGTGGTCGTCGGCGTCGTTTGGCAGCAGTCTGCCGTGGGGCCATTAATATCACTTTGGCCTCTGCATTTTTCCGGAGTTTATTTGTTAAATCGATAGCCGGCTAGGATTTTCTACAGGATAGCAACAAAGATGGTATCGAGAATTGCACAAGGATTACTTTTTAAATCGAATGCCAAGCCAACTACGCCAGAGATTATGCTTCTGGATAAGCTCTGTTCCACAAGAGATCGTCTGTATAGTCCAACGTCGGTATAGTGGGAAATGGGTCTAGAGTACAGCAACATTCAACGTTCGTTGTCCATAATACTTTAAAAAACTTAATTATAGATGATTACCGGCTAATAGCGAATGGACATTAATTCATTTTCACAGCATTACTGGCATACATTAGGTAGGAGTGGAGAAAAGTGGGTCGGGAATGAATGGCTGCCTGCATAGAAATCCATGAGATCTCCGGGATACTCGGAGTGGGAAATATCGGGAATTATTGTGATTGGAGCCAATGGATGGTGCATTAAGTCACCTCTGTATCCTGCTCGATTTCGGGCTTAATGTTGTTGCCTTCTGGGACAGCAACGATGTCGGAATGGTCGCCCATACAAAATGTTGCACTTCATTAGACGTGCACTTATGTCTCGGCAATATATTACTGAGCTGTATGATTATTTTAACAGTTGCTAATTGAACATTAATCATTGACAATCACGATTAATGGTATTCGATCGGATCTTTCCGCGTTCTGTGTTTCGGTCTCTACAACAAAAGCATTTTATGGATGAATTTTATTGATTTCCCTCCCTAATGAATGTTCGATTTCTTGATATTTACTTCCATTTTCCATGTAATTGACCGCATAAACCTAAATCATCACCCATCAATTTCGACTAGAAATAATTATTTAATTTACACTCTTAAAGTGTATTGGAGTAAATTGCTTTTAAATTTTTCAGTTTAATTGGCATTGTTACCCTTTCACAGCTGTTTAATTTGGAGAGATTTTCAAGAAAATTTCATAATTCTTTGCTCCTTTTCCATACAAACCGAAATATTGATTGGTTTGATGACGGTTGAAAATCATCTTCCAACCCTGTTCAGGCCACAAAAAAATTTCGGAAAGTTCTGTAATGAAAAGCCTATCCATCGAATTTCCCGAAATTTTTATTTTTATATGTAGAACTCAATTATCTATAACTAAGTTGACCATACGTCCCGGATTCAGGCATGATGTCCCAGCCAGCATCCCGGAAACTAAACTTTTGTGCCTGACTTAATTTAGGGTTGTATTTTTTAAGACTGAGAAAGCTCACTAAATATCCGAAATATACTCTATACGGTTGAAGGTTGTTGCAAATCATATTTTTTTTAACAAATTTTAACCCTGAAAATATCCCAAAAAAAAAAAAAAAAATTGTTGATTTCCAAATTTTAAATATTGGCATCAATTTTTGAGTCACCTTTCAGTAAACCTAAACCGATTTTGATGCGTTTTTTTTGTTGGACACCCAATCGACTGCGATTTTGAAAAATTTTAATTGGAGTCACCCAATCCAAGGGAATTTATAAAAATTGCCTCGAATTGGACTTTGATGTATGGGAAAGTTATGTAGAATCACATTCTAAACACATTTCGTCGAAACAAATGAACCGTTTTCGAGGATCATGGAACGGGTTTGATTTTTGATCAAAAAGTTGTAGTAATACTCAATTAAATACATTTTTATTAGTTATTATTTTTATTAGTTCCAACTTAGTGTTAGAAAAACATTTTTGTTTTCAACAGCTTTTTTTTATTTTTTCCTTCACAAATACATAGAAAAGAATAGAAACTATCGCATATACAAAATTCATATCCAAAAAACAAGGATGTGTGCGATGGTTTTGATTGACAAAAGTATTGAGTCATTTTGACGCAAAATTCGGCGAAGATAAAAATATTTAAACAAATGAGACAACATAATTTTTCCGGTATAGTTTCCTTGTAAAATCATTTCCGGAAAAACAACAATTTTCTCTCTCATCGTTTTTTCTGTAATCGAAAGACCAACTTTTAATATGAAATCATGTTTTTGTAATATTTCAAACGTAACGAAGGCGACTAAATATTTTATAGTAAAAGATAGATTATCGCTGGGTATTGGAGACTCTTTCCAAAAAATAATAAAAGTTTCTCCCTAAACGTTGAACACTGTATGAGTTGTTGTTGTTGCACGCATACCAAAATTCAGTTTCTGTTACTGTGAAGTCAAAAATTTAGTACTTCTTAGTCCCTAGACTCAGATTATATAGATATGCAAAAAAGAAAACTTTTGCAACAATCTGTCATTCTAATGGCCTTCAGCCGTGGGTAGGTGCTGGATAAGTCTGAATTGTCCAAGAATGCATATCCTGTTTGGAGTCGTGCTAATTCCCGAGACAACATAAAGACTAATTTAAATAATTTAACAACTTTATAAACTAATGTCACCACAGGTAGATAATACCGACCGAACGGCACGGCGTCGGTAAGACGGGCTCTTTTATTTCGAATATAGTAAAATAATGTTTTTGTTACTATATTCCGGATACAGTTTCTATTGCAGGTTCCTGGATTGCTCGTATACATGCAATATAATTGCAGTTTGTGCAGTTTAATGTTTGTTGTAATGCTCCAGTGCCATCGCCATCACCATTGCTAGGAAATCATTGAACTAGGATGATACTCGGCCGTAGGTACTGGGTCCTTTAATGGAATATGCATAGAAAATCTTGTATGTAATTTTGCGACAAAGTTCATGCATCTGGTTGAATAACTTGGATAAACATGGCTACATTAATGGCATGCAGCAACATATTTGAAAAGGGTATCCTAGGTGCAATACCAGTGACTGAATATGGTCGAAAATTTAATGAAACCGCATATTCTAGAAGACATTTGGTCACATACCATTCATGTATAGAAAATTATTTCACTAGGTACAATATTATCAAATTTTTGCTTCTAATTTTTGCATTAAAAATCTGTCTGTTGCATTTTGTATATAAAAAGACCCAGATGTATGTAAGATCTCGTATATATTTATATTTTTTGCAAAGATCTCGTAAATATTCATGGATTTTTTTAATTCGACTTTTTTCGTTTTTTCAAACCGGTCTAAAATATAAAAGAATTCGCAAAAAAATTCACGAAAAAAAAAATTCCCATTACCATCTATAAAAATAAGTTTGAAGTTGAAAATATGTGGAAATTGTTTTTTAAACCGAAAAAATCAACAATTGCTAGGAGAAAATCGTCAAATAGTCTGTCCGAATTTGGTCCGAATTTGTAGGCCGAATTTGGATAGAAACCTTTCCACTTGTTTGAAAGAATATTGGACAGTATTTGTTCAATTGAATTTTTATGCATGAAAGAATTATGTAGAATCATGTTGTAAACACTTTTTGTATTAATAAATTTTTCGATACGATGCACTGATTTCGAGAAAACTGCAAATAACTGTTTCATTTTTTGACACGTAGAGAATCAGATGAAAAATTTTCTGTGTGAAATCACACTAAAAAAAATCAGATGCAGAAAATCCTCGCAAAAAATAGGGTTTTAACACAAAAAATTGTTTTTAAAATGTATTAAAAAGTAAAATTAGGTTTGATTTGAGTCCAAACTTAGCGGCAGCGGCGCCGTTGCCGTCGTCATTTTGTCAGAACCAACAGCGCTCCACTGGTTTAAAAAAAAGTGACGCTGCCGCCCGCCGTTAACGCATTCTGTTTAGCTCTTATTTGTCTTAAAAATTCAAAAAACAACTAATTTTCGGAATTTTCCGAAACTTTTCTACGCCGTCAAATTTTCTGAAAGTTTGGTGGGGTTTTGTTCGCTAATTTTTTCTTAAAAAGTTTCGTCAATTTTACTATATTTTAACACAAAGATAACTTACTTCAAACTGTTTGGGAGACATAATTTAAAAAAAAATCTTTAGAATTTTCAGGGAGAACTGCGGATCACACGCAGAGACAAAAAAAGTAGTAAATTTTAAACTATTTTAAAATGACGAATCGGAACTATAACTAAACTAGTTAATTTCGATTACAAAATAGTTAATTTCGATTACAAAAATAGTCAATTTAATTACAAAATAGTAAATTTGCTGTGACCCTGTCTGTCCGTCCGTCCGCCCGTCTGTGAACCTTCGAAGGACTATCGAAGAAATTAAGTTATGGACTTTACAGACATAAGTTTCTCGTAAAAAGTGAGGCCAGACAAAATCGGACAATTCCTTCGTCTATCCTATCACAAATGAATTCTTTTTTTGCGATTTTCTCGAAAACGGTAACTTGTATCGAGAAATTTATAGAGGTAAAATGTGTTTAGAATATGATTTAACATAACTCTACCATACATCAAAATCGATTCGGACTGCCCCTTTTCCCCTCCACACAATTTTTCCGGTAATAAAAAAAACACTCCAAAATATTAATTTTGATTAGTTTTAAAAAAAAAACATTAAAATCTCGGTTATCACGGCTTTTAAAAATAATATTGTACTCAGAAAAGTCTACCCTGCCGCATTAAACATTTAAATCCTTGGAAAAAAAATTACTCGTAATGTCTTGTCTGAAAAAAAATATTCGTAACACTACACTTCCAAGTTTCGAAGGTACACCAACATTTTTCCTTTGATTGCATGAAATACCTTAAAGTTAATTCAAGAATTTTCCACTTACCCTGCAGCACCATGTGTTAGTTTTCTTTCAAGTCAAATGCACAGCACATTTTCTTTGCTGCAAAATATAATTACAGCAGAGGAAATTGCTAAATGCATTGCGAAAATTTTTCGTGTGAAACCTAAATAGAAAATGTCTGCAGACAGGTTAAAATGTTGGAATTACAGAGTTTTGATTCTAATTAAAAAAGGGACCGAAAATATAGCTATGAAAACGTGAATAGAGCTTAATGGGTGTTGAAATTGTTTTGAGAAATTAGTAAATGGACGTGAAAACCCATAGTGCTAGATGATGCGTTAAATTTCGGTGTGAAAAACAAGAATATTTGGTTAACAAAATCGCCGCTTTTGTAGTATTAATTATAAAAGTTTTATCACTGGGAAATAACTTTGTCCTTTCGCGTGATCTTTTATCACTTGGGGGTTTTTTTTATCGCTTGCGAATTTCTTTTCTTATTTTAATTTTTTTCGGGAAAACTGCCCATTACCATATTTAATAGATATAAATTACCAGCCTTTGATATCGTTAATCGTAAAGTCAGTTGGTTAGAGTCGTTTTTAGTCTCTAATATCCCTGGACGACGACAAGCTGTGAACAATTTCCGCTGTGATTTCGAACTGAATTTCAATTGACCCCAAACATTCTGTTGGGACTTCAATAAACAGACCATCTATCACTCGGACAGATCGTTAACCCATTTTTTATTTAATTAAGATTAATTTAAACAGAAAAAAAAGTCTTTCCCTTTTCGGTCGTTTTTTTTTCGCTTTCGCTTCGAGGGTACTTTTTAATTTATTTCCCAAGACAACAGACCGACAATTTCCACTTTTAAATCCCTTTCAACTTTTCATTGGTGCGGTGTACAGACAGCTAGCTGGAATAATGTTGTATCCAAGTGTCTTTACTGTAGAAAAAAAGACGCGTTTTATTATATTATTCCCAACCTACAGATATATAGAATTGTCCTCTACAATATCTATAAGATTGTTGACGCGACCGGTGCGGCATCTTAGAAAAAAAAAACAGTCCACAACATTTTAGGGAGCATTTCCCCCAACGATTAGGATTAATGACCCAAATGACACAAAGCAGGAAGGCGCTGAAAAACTTTTGATATTTAAAAACAGTTTGCTGACAAGGACGACTGACGAGGATGTCCTGGGCGAATTATACGACAGAAGAGTAAAAGCGTTTCGTCAAAGGACGAACAGACGGACAACAATCCATAAGATGGATGGCTACCTATAGAAATTCTGTAAAACATGTATAGATATACGGCATCTGTAATAAGAAAAACATCCTTGCTGAGTGAAAGCGTTCCTAATTGAAAGTGCGGAAAGTGTAAAGTGATTGCGAGGTTTCCTCCCTTAATTTTTAAGAGTTTTCTAACTTTAGACATTCAAGGTTTTTCCAACGGGACTCCCTTGCTGGGTGTTTTTTTTTATTCATCTTCGTTTTTGGTTTTGTGTGTGTTTTTTTTTCTCGCTGTGGTGAAAGGGATTTTGTACCCAATGATGACTTAGCCACCACTAGTACCTCTACACAGTTCGGAACACAAAAACGGCCAAATGCCGGGAGAGTTGATTAATTTTTGGTTCTTTGAGCAAATTAATGAGCTCAAAAGTTGAGACCATAAAAGTTAAAATCGGTAAAATGTAAATAACATTGAGTAAGTTCCAACAAACTTTCTCACACCTACACTCACATACAAATAAAAGATGAAACACATGAAATTCACAAAAATAGCACATTTAACAATAATGAATCATATGTATATATAAAATATATATATTATTTAATTTAATGGCCTCCACAGTATTACACATAAATACGTAGTATAGATACTAAATCCCAACAGTACTCTTAAGGACCTTTTTATGCATTAGGAAAAGGACAAATGGAAATGAGTTACGTTATTCACAACTTCCCAGGCTTCCTATACTTTTCCGATGGTTTTCATGCTTTTTATGGTTGTGCCAATGTTGCCCAGGCATTCTCGTAACTCTGTAACAGTTGTTCTTGATCGAAAATGAAATAAGAAATAATGAGGTGAACATTTTAAACGCAACGCTAAGGAATGAGAAAAAATCTTCACAATGGCAATGTTTTATAAATTGCCAGGACTAATTTCTTCGAGTTGGTGGAAAATAGGAGCAGCTGCAAGAATAATAAATATTAATAAAAACACAATATGCCATTTATTTAATTAACTTTCTACGATTAAATAATATAATTTATGAAAGGTGCCATAATCGAGTGCTAAAGATTGGTTTTTTCCTATAAAAATTAACGTTGAAATTGAAAATGAGGAGCCAAGGTTGACATTATGGAATTGATGGGCTGGTTTAAAATGAATTAAATATTTTTTTATTATTATTTTTAAATTTTTCCATAAATTTACATAAAACTATAATGAAATAGATGGGATTGAATAGTGCATTTTGCGGCAATCCTGTTTATTTATTTTTTTCACAAAAATTCCTAGTTAATATGCCAGGCAAAAAAACTCAGGAGCAGAAAAAATTGTCTATTTCTTTAAAAAAAACCAACCATGGCTGGAACGAAAATCAAGAAATCAAATCCGGACAAATAAATTATTAAATTTACTGGAGAAAAGTTATGAAAAAAATTATTATTATCCTATTACAGATGCCGTATATCTATTTGTTCGCGTTTTTTTTTAAATTAACATTTTGAAAGCTTTTAAAAGTTTTAGAAAACTTTGATATTACAATCACGAAAATATATACATTAGAAAGCCGTGTGATTTCCCGGGTAACTTGAGTAGCAACTTCTAACTGTTGGAAAACTTTTGGCGCTTTAAAAAATTAAAGACATCACAATTTTGATGGGAAAATTTTTACCTAAAATCGTACATTAAAGTGACCGGAATTTTCCTTGAAATTACTATACAATAACAGAAAATGTATATCAAAAATATACATTTCCATCTTAATATCGGCATAATAATTCCTATTCCCAATTTTTTCTAGCTTTTCAAAGTATGAAAATCAACGAAATAAGGGGAGACAAAAGAAAACATTTTAAGTCCCATAATCACATAAAACTCACAAGGAATTTGAAACAGGAGAAACACTGGAAAAGGAAACCTTTTTGCCCTAAATCTATTTTTCTGAATTCATCAAATTGTCTACGCGACTCACGTTACACATAAGAATAGCATTTGAAAACATAAATCATATTCTTAGTACCATAGACAATGTGTAGGAGAATAACAAAAATGAAGTGGAGGGAAAATTACTAAACAAAAAAGGATACGAAATTGTTCGACTTCCGCCAGACAGTTTAAGGGACACATTTCCGTATCCAAATCTCCAAAGGATATACAAAACAACAATATTTTCTCATCTATTCGAGACAGTCGGAGTACAAGAACAGAAAGCCAACCTGAAACCATCACTTTGTCGAGATTCCACGCAATCTTTCACAATTTTAAAATATATACGTACTGACATGTACGCCCCAAAAATAACCACCTTAACTTGACAAAAGTCACAAAAGGAAAGAGACTGACAGCTCCCTTTGTGTATCATCACACTTCCATTTGAAACCAAAATTGACTGCATAACTACCAAATTATTGACACAGAACCACCGAGAACCCTTTTATCCTTCTTCTGTCGAATTCGTAGAATTGTCCTCGCCCTTCCGGCCCCGACCGTCGACGACGTGGCAAAAAAAATCTAAGGAGCCGAGCCGGGTGCAAAATTGAGCGAGAGGCTCTTATGCGAGTACATTAACCAAGGACCAAAGGGAAGGGTAATCGAGGTGTTACCAGCCCAGATGTGGAACAGGAAGTGGAACTGAAGCGTACTACCCACGAGATGCAAGGATTCTTTGCAAAGGGGAGAAGAAAAAAATCACAACCGAGCGACATTCATGTGTTGCGAAACCACTTAGCGCCATTCTTCTTTGGTAAACGTGGGTTGAATGCCTCGAGGCCTCTGGAAAATTTCATTTTTCCACGTTTTTCCGCAGAGCTTTTGGTCGGTCGGTCCCTTTGTTATCCATTGGGCTTCGTTCAAATGATGATGAATCTGGGACGACACGACATTTAAACTTCATAGCATCCTTCCAGACCTTCACAACAGATCGGTAGGGAACATTCACACAAACACACACACACACATCCAGAGAAAGACAGGGATACAAGTCCGCAGTTGTGCTAGGTAAGTATACAAGTATGACAACACTGCGGCATCCTTTGATCGGGGCCAGACTCGAGTAATTCACCCTCCCCCGAACCACAACCTGCTGGTTGTCATCAGCTGTGGATAAAATTTCAGCACCACCTACTTGTTAAAAAGCGCAAAATAATATTTTCTGTAAATACCAGAAAAATCGCAATAAGTGACCACCAATTAATTTCGTATAATTCCCAAACATTAAAGCCAAGTCCATTCAACTATGAAAATCGTTTGCATGGGGGAATTATGTATATGTCCAGAATTTTTATATATATTATGAAATTTACGGTGCAGATAAATTGAATGTGTTGCGGTTGGTTTCGCCACGTCAATATCCATCTGAAAAATGCATTCCAGGATCGAGTTTTAAGCTTTGTTTATTGAAGGCATTAACTCACTTGTTCCCAATTGTACAATTATGACGATATAAAAGTAATGGGACCAATTTCAGACACTCCATTAGGACCATCGCTGCTGGCTGCATTCATTTTCTACACCCTATATTTTCTACCACCATTAAAGTCATTGCAGCACGACACTGGGGTTGGGTTAGGGTTGCTCGTTGTAGACATCATTCAGCTACCAACCGCCAACTACTACCCCTGCCTGTCATAAACATTTTTACATGTCGAATTGAGCAGGGGATCGCCGGATTGTTGACTGTCTTGGAATTCGCTTCAATTTTCAAAGTCATTTTCCAATATTGCGATTGTATGTTACAGTTTCTGCCTCGGGGGTATAGTAAACGAGGTATATACAGTGGGACTCGAATATTGAAGAAAGCCGCAAAAATTTGTCAACATGAAAAGCTTAAAAATAATATCAGTTGTGATCAAACACAAAACTTTCCAAATTTACTGATATGTTTTCAAATACCTCGAAAACCGTTACAAACTCAAAAATCTATAAGAGAAAAAAATGTAGAAAAAAATTTTATTTTCTATAAATTTGGTTCTTTGCATTTTTTCACAAAATTGCATATCCTATAATATAATACGAGGAATGTCTGTCTGTCTGTCTGTCTGTCTGTCTGCACAAACGATCTCGAAAACCCGCCTAACGATTTTCACGAAACTCGATGGTTAGGGATTTTCGGGGACAAAAAACCGATCTAGATAGGTCTCACATCTGAGAAAATTCCCCTCGTCTGGTATCTTCGAATTGGGTGGTCCGGTCTTAACTACAAACCCCTACAAATCTGACTTTTCCCTCCCCTCGATAACACTCACGTGGTGTCTCAAAACAACGTTTCAAAAATCGGTGACAGCGATTACTCAATAACCACTCAACCGATTTCTATGAAATTTTTCTACCGCGCGTTAGTTTTAGTTCTAGCTTTCTAGGTCAGGAATTTAAAAACTCTGGAAAAGCTCTGTAAAGATAATGTGAATTTAGTTTTTCCCCAAAAATCAGCAAAAGTAGGATTTTGAGGTCGCCGAGCATGGCTCGGTCTTCCTGGTACTATCTTTAATTCTTCCTCATTTTATGAAAAACAAAATACCTGTGCAAAAACCTACATCTTCATTTGAAATCATTCGCGAGTTTTCGTGTCACATGTGGACAGAATAAAATGAAGAGATCCAAAGAAAATTCAGTTTTTCATGCCACAATATATCCAATTCACCACTCCAATTTCAAGATATTAATTACAAGAAATTAGAAAAAGTTATTTTAAGAAAAAATACGGAAGGTAACATTTGTAACGGGTTCAACTGTACGAATATGAAACTTTTCATCAAAGAACAAGAAGAAGAGACATTCCTAAGGGTTATACAAGGGATGATATCCTTTAAGAGTGCCTCCAATTCAGTAACAAAGGGTCCGACTAAAGTTGTAACATGCTTACAACACATCCCCCTTATTTGAACGCAATTGCTGGATGATTGTTTCCCTTTCACTCGTATTCGCAAGCTAAAGATATCGTAGTCTGCGGCTCTATGGAAGGGTGGAAATCGACATGTGTCTGAGGGCATGATGATAACTTCCGAGTTAACCCACGAGCCAGCCCTGTCTTTCATTCCCGTCTGTGAATGAACCGAATGCGTGTGATTGTTGCTTCGTGATGGGTTCAAATGGGGAATCCTTCGAGTCAGTTAAATACAGTGGCATGTGCACAATTCAGAGGTCTCATCCCCTTTTCTTCGAAAACACCATCCAACAAGGATCCATCGACGTAATACTAACAATGAAATGAGAAACCTTCAAGACATTTGCCGTCACATCCCACCAATGTCGACGCGACGTAAGGGGTTCTCATCGTTTGAAAAAAAACTTTCCATTTAAACTTCCTTAAGAGACGATGATTCTTTCACAGCATTAAAGGCATGCATCCAAAAAGTTGGCCCTTTGTGAAGATTTCCAAATAGACAAGAAAATCAGAACAAGGAAAAGGACGTCAATTTGACAGCGTCTGTATGTGTGTGGATGTGTTTTCGGGGGTGCTATGAGAATTGGCTGGAAATTTTAAAGCTAAAATGAGTGAAAACTCGAAAGAAAAAAAAACTTTAATGAGAGGGATGTTAGCTTTTTTAATTTTAACAAAAGAGTCGTTAAGATCATGATTAAGGGAAGCAGAAAATCTGTGATGGATTCGCTTTTGTTCGCCAACCAACGGTACAACAATGGTATCCCATTTTGATGGAAGTTTTTCCTTGTTTTGGTGCTTTTTGCTTTCTTATCTCGACGCTGTAAGACGCTGTCTCAACATCAAATCTTTTTTTTTCGTTTGGTTTAATTTGATTATTTGATGGATCTCCGATCCATCATCTAGAGAACATGATCCGGAAAATATTAACTAGCATGCCTTCATCCTAATTTGAATAACTTCGTGTTGTTGAACCGTTCAGGATATCGTCGACTTTTTGTCCCGACAAGAAGCACTTACTTCTGTTGTTAGATTCAGTTTCCTTGAGGCGAACGCGGGGAGATATTTTATTTAAATTAATGAATGTGTAAAGTATACTAGTCGCTTCTCTATTTCTGGTGCGATAATTACCTGAAGCTATATTTTGTTTTGAAAAGATTTATTTTTTCACACTTGAGAGTCCAATTATCTTCAGTTTGTCTTCACTTACTTGTTGAATAAATCCTTCCGTTTTGAAAAAAATTGAGGTAATTGTATTATTTTTTATTTTGAATTTAATTCAATTTCTGATCCAAAGAATGTTGCAATTATCCGTTATGCAGAAGAAATAAACTAGTTTTTATTTCGAATTATAATATAAGACATTGGAAATTATATCTCAAGTAAAGGATATTTTCTTCGACTTATAGTCAACTTAAGATATCATATTATATCCTTGCAGCATATAGTAATAAAACTGTTGTGAGACTATTTAAAAAGACTTGATACAATCTTGATTTGGAGTTAGTGGAATTCGAAAAACGCAGAGATCCCTTGGAAACATGTTGTTGTCAGAACAATCTGGTTTTTGCTGCGATTACTCAAAAGAAACGATATGAAAATTATATCTCAAGTAAAGGATATAGAAGTATATTAGAGTTAGTATTCCATTTGTAAAGCATCGAAGCAATAGTCGGAGACAAAAATTAACAACACGAGGATTTAGATTTTCGCATGTTCGTACGTCCGTCTGTCTGTCTGTCCGTCTTTTCATCATTCCGTCTGTCCGTCCGTGAATACCATAACATTCGGAAGGATTGAACTAGAGAATTGAATTTTTTAACGGTTACGTTTCTCGTAAATAATAGGACTTGTTCTTGAACGGGCAAAAATCCAACTATTCATTCCCCCCTGGATCCAACTGGATCGCTGCTTTCCCCCCTCCCATTCAAATGAAATACGTTTTTTCTGTTTCCATGAAAAAATCAAATCATCCATTCTTTTTGGGAAAACAGCACAGTTTAATGCCCTGTCGTTTTAAAATCTAGCTATCAACCTCTTAAAAATTGCGGCTTTAACTGCGGAAATTAAGCGCACCTTTTTAATGTCTTCGAATGAAAGATCTTATCGAAATTGACGACGAAAATGAAAATTGACCAATTCTTTCTTAAATAAAAAAAACTACATGTACCAGTACATTCTTGTAAATATAAATGCAGTGGAGTCTCGGTTATGTGAACACTCCATTATATGAACAATCCAGTAACCGCCTCGCTGTCAACATTGAATATCTTACAACGTGAACAAACAAGAAAACTCTATAACGTGAACAAAAATTACACTAACTGGAGTTATATATGCGGAATACAACACAAAAACAAACAAAAATTACAGAATACTTATTGTAATGCATCCTCTTGTCACTTTTTTTATTGAATATAGAAATTTCTTTCTTTTATAAAGGGTGTTTTTTTTAGACGTGTGGTTTTGAATCTGGCACTACTTTTTTCGGAGTTGGTCTTTTTGACAGTTGTCACTTGATTTATGCTCAGTTTGGTTTGCCATTTCGTCAAACGACCATCAAGCGCGTCGCACGTTCGGTGAATGGGCCCAAAACGAGATGGCCACCGATCCCGATTTTCACAAGAAAATTTTGTTCAGCGATGAAGCTCACTTTTGGTTGAATGGGTACGTCAATAACAAAATTGTCGCATTTGGAGGGATGGTAATCCACAAGCCATTCTTCAGACGCCGTTACATCCTCAAAAAGTCACTGTTTGGTGTGCTCTATGGGCAGAGGGAATCATTGGTCCATATTTCTTCAAAAATCAAGCCGGCCATAATGTTACAGTCAATGGGGAACGCTATAGAGCCATGATTTTCGTGCCTGAATTGGAGGATGATGATGTGGACGACCTTTGGTTCCAACAAGACGGCGCTACATGCCATACAGCCAACGAAACAATCAATTTATTGAAGGAAACTTTTGGTGAGCGCTCGCGTCGTGGGCCTGTGGCGTGGCCTCCAAGATCGTGCGATTTAACACCGCTGGACTATTTTTTGTGGGGTTATGTGAAGTCGCTTGTCTACGCAGATAAGCCAGAGACGATTGACGCCTTGGAAGAGAATATTCGGCGCGTTATTGCTGACATACGGCCCCAATTGCTGCAAAAAGTGGTCGAAAATTGGGCCTCTCGGCGGGAATTTATTCGCGCCAGCCGCGGCGGCCACTTGCCCGAAATCATTTTTAAAACATAATGGCAAACCCATATCTTTATAATAAAGCTAAACTCTTGGCCATAACATTAAATTATATGCGTTTTATTTCTTCTTGAAAACCACACGTCTAAAAAAAATACCCTTTAGTAAAGTAACCATGTTTTTTATTAAAATTTCATTAAAAATTTTACCTCTTGAACGTGAACAGATTCACAATTGTAAACAAGCCATGTCTGATGTGTGTTGACATTACCGAGACTCCACTGTATATATGGAGCAAAAAAAATTTGCTGTCTACGGTGAATGCCCAATTAATTACATTAAATACATTAATGACGCTACAAATCGGAGGTTAGATACATACATTATTTACGTGTAATTAATTGCGTATCTAATTCGACGTAAATTACGCTGATGTCACTGGAAGTCTTACAGAAAAACCATCAAATTTTTCTAATAAAAAATATGAATTGCTTAGAGCGTTTTACAATTATAGATATCACAATAATTTTCAATTTGAAAAAACCTTTAGAGAAAAAATGCATTGTTGCATCTTGATACAAAACTTCTTTATTTCTTCTTGAATACGAAAAAAAGCGAAATTGTTCACAATTTCTTTACCTTTTGTGCAGCATCAACAATTTATTAATTCAGGTTTTTCATTAACATCTAAAATTAATGAAATAAAGACCGAATTTCATTGTTCGCTGAGCCCTAAAATTCAACTTAAGAAGTCACAACATCTATTAATTTTCAACATAAATGCACCGGCAGACCCAATAAATAATTATTGTTGTGTTGAATTGAATTGAATGAAATTATTTTCGGTTGCCCTTGGATAATGTTGAAAAGTAGCTCAAAGGTACACAAAGCCACATCTCACATAAATAACATCGAGATATCAAATTTAAATTTCTTATTACAGCGAAAGAATAAAAAGTCAAAACAACATAACTCCCATCCCAACACATTAATCTTAATTTTTTTTTCATCATTTTTTCTCTCATATTTTTTTCCCTTGCATGTTCACAGCATACAAGTTTGTTATACGTCTAATCCTTTATAAATTCAAAATATGTCTTCGACTTTATTATGTTCTGAAAGGCGGATTGAATACCTCATTAAACCACAAAGCCTCCCGATGGATACGATATAACGTAAATATGTTATACGAGCACAATGCCTGTTTCAATGGATACACATTTTATATTTGGCCGGGATCTGGCAAGGTATAGTCGTATAGGAATTGCAGAGATATCAGGAAATACAGATTGGGATGGGTCTATAAGGTATCTATCTTTTTATTCCGAGCCAGTATCATTCTGGGGTGTACAGCGTAACAGAAACCATAACCGAACCAAACCCGATTCTATGTTACACGGGATACTACGGGAATTCGAACGGGATATACGAACCGAAGACACCACCATATGACGAAAATTTAATCCGAAGACAGACAGGAACGTAAACAACAAGTCGGCTAAGAAGTCTTATTTTCCCGTGCTTACTCCTTTCCTTTATGTTTCTGTGGTAAAACGTGTGTAGGTATAACTCGGATTTTTTTTTCAGGGATATTAAGATGCTTTATGCTGCAATCCACTACAGTTTTCCTTTATATTTTTGTATTGAATTTATGTCTGTTGTTCAAAAGGAGTAACTTAAGATGTGAATAAGGGAGAAAAAAGGGTTCTCTCTTTTATTCTAAGTATGAATAAAATTTACCCTAAAGTATTATACGCAATGTCGGCCGGTGGTCGGGTTTTGTCAGTAGCTGGTGGTGCTTGAAAGAAACTGTGAGTATTTTAAGTGTTCTCCTGTCGCCTAACATATGGCACACATTTCTGAAACCGCACTCACATAAATCTTAGCCACCTATGAACAGTTGATGCATCGCAACGAACCAGGGTTGGAGAGAATTCAAAGAGGATTAAGTGTCAGAAGAATTTTATGTACTGAACTGCCGAACCGAACTCATGTCGTTATTTCAGAATATAGGGAACATGTACAGTACAGTACAGATATCGGGAGTGCCGAACAAATTAATGAATCTGGTTTGGGTCAGGTTAATGGCGTAAATGAGGAGCTAAAAAGTGTCGCAATTAAAGAACTCAATGTGTTGTCAAGAATTGAAGGTTCATCTTCTCGACCAAAACATGTAAAATCACTTCGGAAACCGATTTTTATAAAACGTTAGTATCACGCCTTTATTTTTTCGGATTTTTCAATTTGGTGTTATAATTAATCAAACTCTAAAATAACTATCCTAAATAGATGTAAAAAATACAAGCATAAAAAGTCTCTTGTCTAGAGCTTTATGTAAGTAACTTTCTTTTTCGCCTGCGGCGCATTTTTTCAACGATTTTCCACAAAGCATGTATACGACTTAAATGGTTTGACCAGTAGCGCACTTCTTTTTACAATTTCCTTTGCGATATTAATAAAACGTAGTGCAAAAAATTAAGTCTTGATTTACATCATTGGACCGTATTCTCTTTAAAAAAAAAATTTTCTCCCCTTAAAAAAAAGTTTTTTGAAAATTTCTCGGAACCTATGCGATTTTGGGCAAAAATGAGTATAACAAAATTTAGAGGATATAAAATTTGCTATATTTTTTTGCTTTAATGGTTTTAACGTATCTTTAATAGTTCTCCAGATATTTGAAAAAGTATTTTTTTACGTATTTTCTCTGAGATAGGATAAAATTTCGTGAAAAACGTCTTGTTAGATTTAATAAAAACCCTGGTTGTATTCAACAACTTTGCTAAAAAAAATTAGAAATGATTTATTTTTATGAGTTTTTATCTGTTCTGCTATAAGAAATTGTTAATTAAGTACTGGTTTAGTGGTGGATTTAATTGGGTTAAACTTCTTGTTTGAATTTTTCCAGTATCTTGAATTGTTAGTGCTTATGAAAATCTGTTTGCAAGCTACAGCCAGTAAAAAAAATGTTTTTTTTATCCAGAAATCATTACAGATATCGTTGATATGAAACGAGTATTTTTTAACATTAAGTAGTGACATGTGATGAAGGATACTTGCAAAAAACAAACTAAACTAAAGCAGAATGTGTCACATCAGAATTGAAATGCGAACAGATGACAAAACAGAAGGAACCGATACCAGGACTAGGGATCTACAAGTATTTACTTTCGATATTCAAGGATTTTCAGGTTCTGATATAGCCAAAGCGTTCTGCGGTGACTGTTTTCATAAAACGTTAATCACAAGCAAAGGCAGGACTCTACAACGAATTTATGCTCCTTGAGAATATCCAGAGTTGTACTTTGTAACAAATCTCCGGTAATATTTTTCTCATAAACTGAACACATCCAAGTGAAACATTCACACATCCACACATCAATGGCTCGTAAACACAAGAGTCCTTATAGGAGAGATCGGATAATTGATAAAAAAAAATCTTTACTGCGGGTTTTTCTCGTCTTCCCAACTTAAGCTTCCATTGGCTGTTGGTTGTATCCCTCCTGATTCAGTCGAAGCCTAAGTAGCCCTTTTTTCACTGTACTAAACTACTACGAGGATACTATACGAAGAACGACATCATAGTAGCTCAAAAAAAAAAATTTTTTTTACTGTGTAACCCTTCAGAAATTTATTATACGAGGTATCCACAGTCAGGACATCGTACTCGTTTGAGGTTGTTTTATGCTCTTGACAGTGGCCTCTGGAATTGAGGCCCTCATACGATGACGATGTGATGACGCTTGAATAGCATTTTGATGGCACAACATATTACGAAATGATTGGACTCTGGAGGCGTCATCATGCTCATACTGATATACAATTGACACTTTTTTTTCTCGGTTGGGTGTTTCTCTTTTTTTTATATATATTCCAACACCTCGAACCAACGATCAGGGCACTATTGCTTGTATGATGTCCTCGTTTTCGATGTTTACCAAGGATTCTTCTATTTTGAAGGTGAATTGAGTCTAGTTGGGGCATCATGTTGGGATTTGATCCAAAAATAACCAAATCAACATCCACTTATTACTTATTACAACTTTTACATCTAGCTGTAAGTTTTTACTACCAGCCGGTTATGTTCAAGCAAATAGTTATGTTTCTCTTGGATATCTTTACATTTTTTATGATTTTTCCTCCTGAATTTTTACTATACTTGTGTAATTTGTGTAGTTTTTCCGCTTGCCCGAAACTTTTGTACCGATATAAAAAAGTTAAATCTCAGTTTTCTTTTGAGTTTTTCCTTATATTTCAAAACTCATGCAATTAAAATAAGGTTTATTAATAAAGTTTGCTGCGAATGTGCTTAGTTGAACAGACTTTTGAACCCGAGTGAATTTTCGTACCGGTTTATCGTGTCCAACTTTTTTCGTGGATTCCACATGGAGATGAAATGAAATAGAAGAAAAACTTATGCAGTATTATTTATTTGAAATTTTTATTGCGTTTATAACTACATTTTCTTGGATGATCACAAAAAAAATACACATAGAAGGAATTATAATAAAAAGAATGAATTTTTTGCATGGATATCTGTCCTTTTGTTTACAACTCAAAAACCACTGGACTTATTTGAATAATACTTTCTTAATAATCAAAAGGTTCTACTGAGCAGAAAGGGTTGATTTTCGTTTATTTGAGAGAGCCAAACTTTCTCTCTGCCAGCCAAACTTTTTCTCTGTCAGCCAAACTTTCTCTCTGTCAGCCAAACTTTCTCTCTGTCAGCCAAACTTTCTCTCTGCCAGCCAAACTTTCTCTTCCAACAAAAGTTTGTCGCTGCTGTTAAAAAAGAAACTTTGGGATAAAATAGACAATGACAAATTTTAGAATAGCTTCTTCCCTGGAGGGAAAGTAATTTTGTCCATGGAACCAAACATTTCCTATAAAGATCAAACTTTTTCACAATATACCGATAGGAGCGAAATCGATACAAGTTTTCCTCCGACAGACACACAAGTCTGGACGCGAGTGTCAAATGTTAATTAAGTTTCCCTATTGTTTATCACCAAACTCGAAGAGGTTCGAAATTAATTTTTTATTTAGAAGCTTGCTTGCTCCAGCTAAACTAATCAATTTGGTTTGGTCGTAAAAGTTAAACTATTCGGTGGCACAGTTTTTATACCCGTATGGTGAAACCAAAGGGTATATTAGATTTACCTTACCGTTTGTAACGCCAAGATCCCGTCATCACACAAAAAAAAAATTAAAAAAAATTTTTTAAAAAAAGCTTTTATTAAAAAAAATGCACTAAAAAGAAAAAAATAATTTTCTGGACACTGTGTATCACAAATATAAAAGCTTTTAAAAAGCGAGATAAATGTTTATTTTATTGTTTTATGCTTTATCTCGCTTTTTAAAAGCTTTTATATTTGTGATACACAGCGTCCAGAAAATTATTTTTTTCTTTTTAGTGCATTTTTTTTAATAAAAGCTTTTTTTAAAAAAATTTTTTTTATTTTTTTTTATTTTGTTCTTTTTAGTCTTCGAATATATAGCTTTACATTTGAGATGTCCTTACAGGCTTTTTAACTTGAGAATCGTATTCAGCGAACCCCAAAACCCGCAGAATATATTTTTTCCCGGAACAATTGAGAAAAAGGATAATCACGTTATCCTTACAGGACATTCCGTTATCCTTACAGACTTTTTAATGACAGATTCGGATTCAGCGATCCCAAAAACCCCAGAATAGATTTTTTTTCCGGAAAATTTGGAGAAAAGGATAATCACGTTATCCTTACAGGACCTTCCGTTATCCTTACAGACTTTTTAATGACAGATTCGGATTCAGCGACCCCAAAAACCCCCAGGATAGATTTTTTTCCGGAAAATTTGGAGAAAAGGATAATCACGTTATCCTTACAGGACCTTCCGTTATCCTTACAGAGTTTTTGATGACAGATTCGGATTCAGCGACCCCAAAAACCCCAGAATAGATTTTTTTCCGGAAAATTTGGAGAAAAGGATAATCACGTTATCCTTACAGGACCTTCCGTTATCCTTACAGACTTTTTAATGACAGATTCGGATTCAGCGACCCCAAAAAACCCCAGAATAGATTTTTTTCCGGAAAATTTGGAGAAAAGGATAATCACGTTATCCTTACAGGACCTTCCGTTATACTTACAGACTTTTTAATGACAGATTCGGATTCAGCGACCCCAAAAACCCCCAGGATAGATTTTTTTTCCGGAAAATTTGGAGAAAAGGATAATCACGTTATCCTTACAGGACCTTCCGTTATCCTTACTGACTTTTTAATGACAGATTCGGATTCAGCGACCCCAAAAACCCCCAGGATAGATTTTTTTCCGGAAAATTTGGAGAAAAGGATAATCACGTTATCCTTACAGGACCTTCCGTTATCCTTATAAGGACGAAGTAGTGAAAATATTGTATTGTCATCGGACTTATATAAGTGTGCAAAATTTCAAGTCAATCGGACAAGTGGAAGTGGGTCAAAATTGGGTTGCAAGATTTGATCTGACAAACAGACAAACAGACAAACAAGATAGCGAGCTAAATAAAAGCTTTTAAAAAATGAATTACACCAGCGTGTTTAGAATGATAAAAAGTTGAATTTAGCATGTCCGTCCGTCTGTCCATCCGTCCGTCTGTCCGTACGTCCGTCGTCCGTCTGTCTGTCTGTCGGTCCGTCCGTCTGTGGCGCGGATTGCGGGCGCACGGATTGAGATAGAGACTTGAAATTTTACGCAGATTCGTTTTTCGTAAAATGCGAGGCTAAGTTCCTTAATGGGCAAAAATGGACCATTAGGGGGGGTGCCCCCATACGAACGAAAACGATTTTTACGAATATCTAAAAAACGGTGCATCTTATCAAAAAAGTGCAAGAACAAAAGTTATTTAGGATATGATTCTACATAAAACTCCTATAGATCAAAATCCGATTGGAATCAATTTTAAAAAATCTTTTTGGAAAGTTTGACTTCAAAGTGGAATTTTGATACAACTGTTCGCTGTTCACTTAAACTTCGAACAATGCCATATCACCATATGGGTTTTCAATAATTGCCAGATTGGCAATTATAGCTTTTGTATGTTTATTACACAAACTTTTTCGTATTTTTTTTTACCACCCCTTATTTTGTTCCGGATTGATACAAAATAAATATGGTCACACTACTATTTTCGATTCGACTCAAATGGTTTAGATATGATTAAAAAGCCTCTGCAAATTGCGAACAAAAGACGATTTTTTCGTCTTTAATTTGCTCGAAATAGATTTCGACAAAATTGTATGTAATATGATTAGTTTTGTGTTACAATCAGATTAAACATTATTTTTACTTGAAACCAGGAAATGTACAGAAAATATTTTGTCACATTTAATTCCTTATCAAAATATCTGAATTTTTAAATCAACACGAACATCGTCAATTGCACAAACCTATTTAAGATGGAATGTAAGAAAACACGTTACGAATTCAGAAGAATAATTTCTAGTAAGTGTAGAATCAAATTTCAAATCGATATTCCGATGTATTTCCTTGAGATTTTTTAAGCCAGCAATCACATCAAGATCATGTGACATAAGGGCAAAAAAGATGTTACGAGACTACTCAAATATGACACCATGAACAAGGAATTTGATCTCTAGAGAATTGCCGAAGTAAAACATGTTGAAGGAAATATGACAACTCAATTTTTATGTCCATAAAGGTTATTATGAGCCTAAAAATATTAAGAAAAAAAAAATGTTTTAAAAATAAAACACGAAATTGAAAAACAATTTTAAGGCTTTACGAAAAAAATTTAGCGCAGAAAAACCGATTTTACATGGAAATCTTTCCGGTACTTCTACGATTTGAAAGAAAATAGGAGCTTTTTTATGTTATTTGTAGGTAGACATGTATCTCTACCAGCAAAAAAAACCTTGAAAAATTTATGGCGTATTCTTGGGATTTTTAGCATAGGTCAGTTTACTTCACAGACGATTGATTTTCTTCATGGGCTCCTCCATCTACATTACAACACTACATTCATTTCGTAGTATGCTTCGCTTCTAAATACAAAAAGGATCTGGAATCGTTAAATTTCTGCTGGTTAAATTGTTCGTATAGCACATGTTTAGTATTTCGATTCATTTTTCTTGATTCCGTTCAGTGTTTCTCTGGATTCTTTTTTATTATTATTCCCCTTTATTTATTATCCTGGGAACAGGGCAGAGATCTACTCGTGGCGTCGGCTGTGACTGATGATGCTACAATCTGCACCATTTCAAAAAAAAAAGGAAGAAAGAAAAACCAATTGCCAATCGATGCCAAACAATAGGTTTGAAAAAATAATGCTTCAATTCTACACAGAATTTTCAATATATGCATCGGTCGAATGTCCTATTCTCCTATACTCTGCGCATCATAGAGAATCATCGCGTATGAAAGGCCCGTAGCGTTCGTCCTTTTTAGCTGGATTGAGTTTTTCCAGCATAAAACTTTGTTTACTCAGCAACTTGAGTGGATCCTTTTATGAGGCATAATTTCATTGCTTTATTCTTCTTCGATGACTTTTTAAATAAATTTTAATGGATTTTTGAAATTGCTCCTCTATTAACAATTTTCTGCCTGGATACGTTCGATGAACGGAACGAACCAAGGCATGGCCAAGAGTCCTGGTTTTCTTTTTTTGGACAAATAGAGAAAGAAAACTATACTGCTGAACAATAGTTTCATTATTTAGTGTTTTTTTTTTCTTTTCGGGGTTCCTTTAAATCCTTGGGATCTCAATACTGTGGCTTTATGCAGAATACACTCAGTTTTCGTTATTGCTTTGTGATAACTATTATAGAGTAAAAATGTAGGACACTGAGTTGAAAGGACACGAATAAGTAGCAAAAAATGATGAATTTTAGTTTTTCAAACATCTTTTGTGATAGAAAGGACTTGGGAAATTGAAAGCAGTATACGAAAATAATTTGTCACTTGTCAAGATGTTAGAAAATTCTATTCACCAGAACATTGTATACTTGTTGAGTCCTAAATAAATTCCTGAAAAAAAAAGAATAACGACAGTCGCACGGCCAGGATAAGCATTAAGGGATTCTGAGATTCCTGCTGTTTATGATGAGATGTTGATATTGATGAAGATGCAACGGTATATGTGTGTATATTGTAAGGATAATAATGTAATCGCTGGTGTACAGAATATCCCTTTTGTTCGTGGCAATGCAAAAATGGATAGCTGCAATTTTTTCCCTATCTTGAGATGATTTTGTTATTTTTGCTGATGGTTTCATAGCTCTTAGCTATGGTCGGATTTCCTTTCTTAAACTTTAAGCGAAAATCGACTGTTACGAAGCTCGTTTAAGTTTCATCATCCATAATAATCAATATCGTGACAGGTATTCAAAAGGACTTTATGGAAATAGTTTTTGTAGCCAGAATCAAAGCATTCCCATATTGAACTCCCGGATCCTGATAGATTCTGATCTTCGAATGAAACGGTTGAATCATTTTCTTAACTTTAAGATGAAATCATTTCCCTCATGGAAATATCGCTGCAGGACTGGCACAATGCTGACGATTTCATTTTGCCACTTCAGTGCATGCGGAAAATTAAGCTTCCATTCGATGTGATGGCACGTGATTTAAATTGATTGAAATGCGGGTGTATTGCTCAGGGATTTTATTGTAGCGGCAAAAGGATATCTCAGAAAATCCATCTATCACCATAGCAGCTAGGCATGAAACCATATATCTATACATGATCCAATCATCAATGTTGAGTCCCTTTTGTCGTATCAACGAGTATCTTGATGAATATTTCTTGTATATTGCAAATACCTTTACGGAGAGATGAGATTCTTTGATTTAAAATTATACAATCCTCGTATGCACTTAAATATGCAGTGAACTTTCATACCTTCGGCACTGCACCGGCGCGGGACGGTAGACAAAATGTGTTCAACGACCTCCGACGCGTCGTACGTACGACAGCAAAAGCATAAATGAATAAAAAGCAGAAAATAAACAATATTCTAGACTCATAAAAACAATCTATATACTACTATATAATAATTCGTGTAGTATATAAAGAGGTCATCTTGGCGCATTCTAGAAATATCTTAATGCATTTAATACATCTTAATTGCTGAGTTATTAGTCGGCTTTCAACTTTTCTTAGTTATTTCTCTCGCACTATTCTATAATTCTCTTTCATACGGATATAATAATGTTTAACGAGCATAAATTAGACTCATCTTCAAGGTTCTGTGCTATACATTTGATAGTAATTAAACTTATTTTAAGGGACGAAATAATTTAATCGAAAAAAGCGTCTAAAAACAATGTGACCATATTTATTTTATTTTAATCCGTTACAAGGTGAGGTGATGGGTGGTAGAGAAATTCTTAGTTAGAATGGTATGCGCCGCAGGGATTTTTTTAAAATGAATGCTAGAAACTCTTTTAGGTTACCAAAAAAGGCCGGGTGAAAAGTGTTTTTTAAGAAGTAATAAAAACTTACTTCCTTAGAAAATAGAAATAAGGGGGGGGGGGGGGGGGGGGGGGGGGGGGCAACTTCTCTACCAGTTACAAAATCACCGAATTGCAACGATTTTTTCGGAATCAGAGTGGCGGAGTCGGAATGGCGGAGTCGGAGTGGCGGAGTCGGGGGTATTGGCTTTTGCCCGAAGTCGGAGTCGGTATAAATGCCAAGACTCTGACTCCGAAAAAAGATTAAACAATAATAATTTTAAGTTCTCGAGCATACGAGTACATGGCAGAAAATTTGGGTTGAGTTTTTAAACTTTTTACAGTTTATACACGGAGAGAAATAATAATACTGATTCCACACAAAAGGGGAATTCATAAGGGTATTCACAGTCCTCTTTTAAATTGCGAGTAATTTTACCGCTCGGTAATTCAGTCAAATTTAACAAATTTTTACCGAGACGGTAACTTGGTTCATGTAAAAATGAATTACCGGATTCGGTAATTGTATACATGCCTTGGGTCGTGTTTTCCGGCCCGGTTATTCGGTATCAAGAATCAACCGCGAGTGGCGCTAGTAATGTTTTTAGTTGTCAAATTTTCTCGTGGTTTTTTGTTAATCTCATCGGACTGCAATTTTTCCAATTTTGATAGCCGTTGCCACAATAGAAATTCAAAAGAATACATCAAACATGGGTTTAAAGGTATGTGACATATTTTACAATCAAATTCGCAGTTCATGATTTGGTCACGTATCCAATAAAAGCGCTGTTCTCAAATCTGTGCTGTGGGATGTTCACAGCAGAATATTTTTAGTCTTTTAATATTACCGAAAACACCGAATACCGAAAATTAAAAGAGGATTGTGAATACCCTTCATGTGAAAAAATAGGATATTTTCCCAAAATTTTTGGGAAAATTCCCTATTTTTAGGAAATCATTGCAGCAGAGTTCCCTGTCTCGTACATTCGTTTTCGGGTCTCGGGAACTTCTAAGAAAACTGTTTTAATGAAAACCATTTCATAAAATAAGTTCAATCAATACGCAACAAGGATATTCCAGGATATTTGCTAAAAAACTTAAATCAGTGACAGATGTGCTGCAAGAGTTGTTTGCATACAAACAACCCTCGTAAAAACCTGCATGTGACATAAATATTCGGATTAAGAACTTACAATAGAGAATTGTGACAGATTTCTGGTTGCGCAAAGATAGTAATACTATAGACTTGTCAAATGGTGTAGAATTTTTGAATTTTTATGAAACAAAGTTATCTAAAACTGCCTCTAAATGTAAAAACAGTGAATTGAAAATTTATTAATGCTTTAATACCGGATAATATTTTACGGTCTCAGTTTTTATTCTCGAATTACAGTAAAATGTTTTGTAGGTATTATTACCATAATGAATTCAAAATGTACAAATGATAGAAACAGAAGTTGATATCAAGAGGGCTATAATCCTTTTTAATAGCACAAAAGAGGGTTTACAATTATTGTAAGATTAAAAGGGATTTAACGGGGGTTGAACTGAACGTTAAACTAGATCCTTGTGGGACACTTGATTCAATTTACTTGCAGCTTAGAATTAAAATGCTGAATGATTAAAGCTGCACTTAACTAGCACTATTAATAAAATAGATTTTTATGTAAGCGTAAATATTTAGTTATTTAACATAAGGGAGCTAAAGACGTGCCGTTTATTACTGTAAATATTTTACCACGATTTATGCTATTCTGTGAATATTTTATACAGATTTGCTTAAATATTTACGATCTACTCGATATTCTTTTTATAAATGGAGGATCTCGAAACAAAATTTGCATCGATAATGGGATTTTCATATTTTTTTGAGAATTTCTTGCATACGTTAAAATACCCAGAATCCGTTGGTTTGTAAGAGACTCACAAAAATTGATTTTTTTTAAATAACTGTATATCTCCATATTCGCTTGAGATATGTAGTTCTTGTAAAAGACAAAAATGTAGAAAATTATATTGTCTCCAACTTTTTCCATACATAAGAATACTGAAAAACTCGTAGTTTCGGAGTAAATAGCTAAAAACGAAATTGAGATTTTTAGAAAGCGGCATTTTGGTTACTTCTGTGCCTGTGGTCGCGACGACCACTTTCCAACCACTTTCCAACCACCTTCCAACCACTTTTCAACCACTTTTCAACCACTTTGCGACCACTTTGCGACCATACTAGAATGCTTTGAAAACGCACATTTCTAACAAAACAAAAATGCAACAACTAAAAAATTGTAATTAAAAAAAAAGATAAATGAGTATAAATAACTTTATCTTCTGGTAGCCACATTCCTTAAATAACTAATTTACGGTCGTGAAATGTCCTTCAGATAACCGCTTTCTTAGATTACTTGAAGTGGAAAGTTTGTTGAATTTGTTATCTTAAGGTTAGACTTTGGTGAACGCATCGAAGCGTATCTGAAATAATTCGTTTAAATTTTATTACATTTACATCAAATATTACGTCAATTTCGTTGCTCATAAAACGCCTGTTTAGTAATAAAATCTCTAATGTAACACAAACAAACCCTTTTAACCAACATAGCAGGCATCTAGTCTTTGAGGGAATTCCATGCCGTGCCGTTCCCTGTCGAATATCGAACATCAGAAATCGCTGCAGGCACAGGAAGAGGTACAACAATGTTCAAAAATCCAAACCGAACACCATCGAACCCATCCCACCGTCGAAGTCCTTATCCTTGGCTTTAATATACGAGGCCATATACTAGATACTAGTAACAGCTAGTGGCATGAGGGATTTCGTATCTATCTTCCCGCTGACGGATCGGCGAATCCAATAACTTTGAGTTATGTTTATCTCCACTGATATGACTATTAAATGCTATTAAATTTCTTCTATTGAATGCATGATTGAAAGATTTACATTCCGACAGACTTCACAGGCGCCCGGAGCGCTTTACGAAAATTGCCACCATAACATTTATTTTTTATCCATCCCTATTCGTTTAAAGATCCGAGAGAAATCGAAAGAAGTACCGGAGAGCTGGAGAAACGCTTTTGTGGTATTCTGGATGCAAAATAATAAGTTATGGCTGGAAGAATCTAAGATTTTTCAAGCTTTTTCGGATTCCTTGGCTGATGCTTGAGTCTTTCGTGAGATGCCTTGATGCTGTCTTGATGTGACATTGCCATAATATAGCCCGCGAAATTCTGCACAATATATCCATCTTAACTATTTATCTATATATATTCAAAAAAAAAATACTCCTGCGGGACGAAACATCAGAAATATAAGAAGGGACGAACTTTCCCTGCAATGTGAGTTGAGTTTGTATGAGCAACCCCTCGGTTTTGAAAATAAATAAAATAAAGAACGACTTTTTTTTCAAGTAAGAAAAGTTTCTTCGCGTAAATCCGATGTACTTGCGACAACCGAAATGCCAGAGGGTTGCGAATTTTTTTTTTCTTCTGGAATCACCATTCCGCACTTTTCAGTGTCATAGAAACTCAGATTCCAGCCTTGAAGGGAGCAAACTTGAAAAATTGATGAATCCACGAATATTTCTCGTTGATGAAAATAAATGTGTTTTCAAAGTTTCTCGAACCAGTGTCATACATAAATAATTTTTTTTATTCCTGCTCTCAGTTAGTTGGAAGTTGGAAACAACCGACGACCCCTTGAACGAAATGTCTCTTCGATTTCATCCTACACAGGATCTTGCGATATGAAATGAACCATCAACTATAGAAGAAGTTCAGCACTATGTCACCCTGAAGACATTTTAAAAAAATCCACCCGCATATATAGGTTTGTGAAAGAAAAACGCAAGCTGCGCTCGGATCATTTACATCATCTCGAGTAATGGAGGTCCTTCGATGTGGAGATCCTTGCTGGCGGTTGCCGGCTAATTGAATAAGTAAATGATTAATTGCAAATATTTGGCGGGGTAGATACCTTTTTTTCGGCAGGGTCTTGAACATATTTGATTGATTTATCCACTGCGCGGGAAACATATTTTAAAATTCTGCATGTCTGTGCGGGCGTTGGTGTCCATGATTTATGACTATGGCCATATCAACCGATATGTCGTGTTTCTCAGGTCTGTCTCTCTATGAATATATAGGCACCTCGTAAAAAATAAACAATGTATGTACATATCGTATATAAAACTAACGACGCACGGATCCGTTATATCGGGTTAATTTTTTTTTTTTTTTTTGGGAAAGGACGTTTCGAGAACTAAGCATGTGGCAGTCAGTTTGAATGGAATTTTGTTTAGTATTAGAGTTTAACTTTTGAGCTCTTTGAATGTTTGCCCCATAAATTATTGAGCCCAATGGCAAAAGTGTAAAACTACATCGCGTCGAGGACTCAGAATTCATCGTTCGTAGCGTAAATGTCTATATGGTTAACCCGGTGAGAATGCTGGGAATCAATGCTGATAAAACCGGGTGCGGGAATATCGGGTGAAATAGCATAGGACGATTTTCCTATACAGCTCCACACAAAGACTAATATTTTATATTTTTTGGAGGCAAAAAATTGAAGATATTGGCCAACTATATGTATTAGAAAAATCGATATATGTAAATTATGGAGTTTCCATGCGAAATACATAATTCGTTAAAATTTATTTTAACATAAATAACACGTTTTGGCAATAGAAGAATGACAAAAGCTAGTTTTCACAGGTCATATGTTCCCTGCTATCAACATTTCTCAAATTTATCATAAATTCTAATGTTATTACATGCGATCATAATTTAAAATTTTTTATATATAAATAAATAATGAAAAATTATCTTCTATATAGGCGAAAATTTACTCCTTCACCTATTATGTGAATGATTTGGTCGATTATGGTTTTGTCGGAAATGTGTTTGCAGGACATCAAATTTTATTATGTTTCAAATTTAATCGCTTTATTTGAATGCCAATGTGTTTGAGAGGCAACGCGGAGCTGAAAGTTCTCGGTTCGTACCACAAACAATAGCAGGACAAAAGGATTCAAAACGTGGAAAATTTGCGTGATGCGTTTATTTACAGCATCAAGGACCAAAACAGTGTGAATATCACCACTAAAATTATGAAACAACATTTGGTTTTATCTTCATCACAAAAATATTTAATTTAAAGCTTTGACATTTAAAAGCTTTGATTTTTAAAAGCTTTTATTTAGCTTTCCTTCGTATCTGTCTGTTTATATTTCTGTCTGTTAGGGTCAAATCTTGCAATCCAAATTTGATTCACTTCCACTCATCCGATTGACCTGAAATTTTGCACGTAAATTCGATGACAATCCAATATTTTCGGTACTTCGTCCTTGCAAGGATAAGGTAAGGATAAAGTTATTATCCTTTTGCCTCAAATTTTCCGGGAAAAATCTCATCACAGGGTTTTTGGGATTGCTGAATCCAATTCTGGAGTTAAAAAGTCCGTAAAAATATTTCAAAGGCAACAAGGATATAAATTCGAAGACTAATAAGTATCAATAAACGTGGCGAAAGACAGACGTCATTTTGGATTTTTAGTCGTACTAATCAAAAAATAAAATTTTTAGATATATCATACTAATATATAAAAATGAGTTGGTGTCTGTCTGTCTGTCTGTTCCTCTTTCACGCAAAAACGGCTGAACCAATTGACTTGAAATGAGTGTCTGTGGTAGTTCTGGTTCCAACATAGGTATACGGAAAAGTAGCGCGAGGCGTGGGGGGAGTAAGGGGAAGGGTAAAGTGATTTCGAAACTTAGTTTTTGCGCTATGTCACTCTTTCGCGGAGAAACTACTGAACCGATTGGCCTGAAATAGGCCGAGCTGTGGGTGGGGGGGGTGAACGGCGAAGCGGTTCGGGGCGCAGCCCCTTAGTTTAAATAAAAATGCATTAAAAAAGCATTAAAAATAAAATTAAATAAATATACAGATAACAAAAAGTCTTTTGAAAAAAGCTTTTATACTAAATTTGGTATATTTGGTCTTTAACTTAATTTGTTCACAAATGATAACTTGTGAACAGACGGTGAACAGTCAGGTGGGGGAGACGTAGATATGGACACACAAAAATCCATAGTGCTCAACATTCGAAAAAACTGGTGTTATTTAAATTGTTGTGTCGATTGCATGATAAACTTATTACCAATTTCTGGATCCTGTCCAAATTTTATTTATATTTAATCAGCAAATTTTAAACCAATACAGACTAGTCAGAAGAAAGTCAGAAAATCCAAAAGCAAAAAAAAAAATTTGACCTAAATTTTGATTTTCGAACATTTATATTTTGATATTTTAAAACTTTTTATAGCGCAAATTTGTAACAAATGCCATTGCATCGTTCTTAAATCGAACTGAATGAAAATTTTCGATTTTCCTGTAACGACCATAATTTAATACGAAAGTAGCAATAAAAATGATAAATTTTGAAAAGTTTTTAAAGTGTATGGTAGTGATTTGATATGGTGGAGAATTTCATTGCTAGCGTCATGAATGGAATTATAGTAAATTGTAGCCAAACCAAGATTAAATTTTTCTGTATATAGCCATAAAGTATGTTGTGAGTTTATTATGCCAACTCCTTCAAAGCTGGCAACCAACTAGTGAAAACTGTGTACGGTATGGGGAGGTGAGAGGTGATAAACAAGCGACCAACTGAAAGCAAAAATACTTAAGGATAAGACGAATTGAGATGCGAAAAAGCGCAATGGGACGAGAAGAGCATATGAAGCCCTATTTGTGTCCTATATCTATGCTAGGGCAAATATTTACTGTTGATTTTTTCAAATTAAAGTTATCTTCTCCCCTCTCCCCTTACTGTTTACGAAATGTAATATTTTAGTCTGGCAACAGTCGTCGCCATACATGTAATATAAATAAAAAACGAGAAACACATTTCAGGGAATTACTTTCGAGCAAAGTTACATAACTTGAGACTTAAAGAAACATTCCCATCAACAAAACCCATCACATTTCCCAATATATGGCGTTGAGAATCTGGAATAATAGTATCAACTAGGAGTAGCAGCAGCAGGACGTCAGTACAGGATTGGTATGGTGCTGTTCTGATGCCAGGAAACCAAACCTGAATCCTGGGGAAGAATCGTGACAAACAGGATAAGGGAAGCAACACATACTGAAATACGAATATCACCAGTAATGGATCGGATGGATGACGGTCGTTTGTTTTGTCCACTATATCCCCACTCTAGGTGTTTTCAGCATCACTTCATACTACATCCATCTATATCATTCCATTAACGTGGTCTGCAGACACCTTTTCATACCCAAGTAACAGAATTCAGGACTGACACCTTTAAAGCACCAGTCGGTGGTATTTTTGTGCCAGAAAAGCCAAAAAATATTTTTCGTTTTTTTTATCCAACACTTTTTTCTTTTTTGAAAAGTTACAAGATGTTTTTCTGATGTCTTCAACATTACTTGTCTAATGCAATGCAATTTGTAGAACCGAATCGAGAACGGGAGCAGATAGAAGAATGTTTCTCGAAATCCGTTTCCAGCAAAATGATAAGGATGTCCTTGTATCTGTCTGTCAATTTGTCTGTCCGTCGGTCTGTCCGTTTTACGTATCTTAAATAACTCGAGAACGCATTGAGCTAGCGACTTGAAATTTTTGTAAATGAGTTCTTTCTATCACCTTTTAGAAAATTAGCGGTAGCTATAACGGGTACCTCCCACACCTTTTTTTTTTTTTTTTTTGAAAATTTATCGAAACCTGTACGCTTTTTGGGGGGAAAAAATATAGGTAACCAAATTCAAAGAGGATAAAATTTAACGCATTTTTCCTTTCTGTTTTAACCTATCTTTAACGGATCTCGAGATATTTAAAAAATATATATTTTTTTATATATTTTTTTATATATTTTTTTATATATTTTTTTATATATTTTTCCTCAATCAAGTAAATCGCCAAACATATTCAGGGTATTCACAGTCCTCTTTTAATTTTCGGTATTCGGTGTTTTCAGTAATATTAAAAGACTGAAAATATTCTGCTGTGAACATCCCACAGCACAGATTTGAGAACAGCGCTTTTATTTGATACGTGACCAAATCATGAACTGCGAATTTGATTGTAAAATATGTCACATACTTTTAAACCCATGTTTGATGTATTCTTTTGAATTTCTATTGTGGCAACGGCTATCAAAATTGAAAAAATTTGCAGTCCGATGAGATTAACAAAATAACCAGCGAGAAAATTTGACAACTAAAAACATTACTAGCGCCACTCGCGGTTGATTCTTGATACCGAATAACCGGGCCGGAAAACACGACTCAAGGCATGTCTACAATTACCGAATCCGGTAATTCATTTTTACATGAACCAAGTTACCGTCTCGGTAAAAATCTGTTAAATTTGACTGAATTACCGAGCGGTAAAATTACTCGCAATTTAAAAGAGGACTGTGAATACCCTGACTATTTGGGTCGCGATGTACAGTTAAGTCAAATGACAATACGTTCAAGGAATTTTATGCAATTAATTTTAATTAAAAACATGAAAAAATGCGTTTTTCAACAAAAGGATCCACGATAATACAGTACACCTAACTTTATCTTGTTAATTGGTTCCGCGAAAACACCGCGTAGATCGAAACCCCGAAAATCAAGCTATAAAAAGTATGTAATTTTTTTTTTTGAAAAGCCTTTTTTAAAATATGCACGAAAAAGAAAAAAAAACAATATAACAATATCCTGGTTTCTATGCTTCAAAATTGTTACTTGAGCAATAGGTACGAATGTTCTTTAATATACCGGCTAAGGACGATGGATCCTTGGGGGTTGAGAATAAACCCACCTACTCGTACGTTAACGTGTATGTAAGTGGAATCTCAACGTGATTTATACGGATAATCACATTTACGCCGTGTTAACCTGGGAGATAAGAAATTATCCGGTGAGATACCGACAGTGTATACGACAATATACTCGGGAATCTACTAAGACGACAAGAACTATCGTCGTCGACGTCGCTAGCGTTACTCGACAGCTAGAGAGACATTTATCGTGGCAATGTCTCAATGCCTTTACGGTCTCGGGTGATTTAGGACTGCAACGACAACCTGTTTGGTGCCCCATTACCACCGAAGCCATCTTTTAGCCAATACGCTCACGGTTAACTATATAAGGATCTACTGATTCCACGTGTATGCAAGACTCGAGCGCCAAACTAACACAGAATATAACCCACATATAGCAGATACCACGAAGGACCAACGAGGATCGCATCGATATGGGGCTACTATTAAATGTCGTTTGCTAGTCACATATCCGATCTAACCCTATCTTTTGTTTTCCGGCATTAATATTATCCTCGCCATATATTTTGACATTCCAGTCGGTAGGAAGGTGGTCGCCATAGGGGTAGGTCACTAAACTATACTCGCATACGCCCCCGACAACCATCGAGTCCGGCGAACGATTCTACAAGTCTCAAACTAGAAAAAAATTAATGGCCGTAATTTCTTTCAGCCTATAGCTGGTTATTGCTGTCGAAAATGTAAAAAATGGACTTTCATCCACTTGTTTTCTCAAACAAACAAAGAGAATAAAATATACACTGAAATAGCAGAAAAAAGGTTACAAAAAAAATGGAAAAAATCCTTCTAAAAATATTAAAATGATGTGAACAGAAAGTCAGACCACTTTACAAAGAACGGAAGAAAATGGAAAAACAAAAGTTCAGTTTGACCAGTCGAATTGTCAAGGGCGATCGGGGTGGTTTTATGGTCAGGCGGCGTTTGTGGCTGCCCATTTTAAAAACAACAAACAAAAGAGCAAGTGAAAATTTTTCATTATGCTCGTACAAAGCGGTATTAAACCGCACCAAAGGAAACGTAGAGCCAACAGGGAAAGCTGCCGTACAATAACCACAATAATAATAAAATATGAGTGCAAAGTGGCAATGAAAATTGCAGGAAAGTGAGCGAAAAAGAGTAGAGGAAAATCGTTTGGGGAAATTGTGTGAAGATTTCGGGAAAAAGTAAATACTCATAGTGTGAAATGCATCTTTAATATTATGTGCGTGTTTATTTAATCGCAAATTTTTACAAATGAATTGCGGGAACAATCGAGTACACCTCCTTAAAAGATAAATAAAATATTTTATCCTAAAAGGTAATTTAATTGAACACAATAAAATCAATTCATTCATAATTTTCTCTCTTTGCAATTTTTTTTTCTTAAATTCATGGGATATAAAATGATAAAAATGGCAAATGAAACAACGTTAAATTATTTCTGTTCCAAATTACAGAAACGTTCACTGGTGATGGGTGCGAGAGAATACTTTACACTCTCAACGAATCCTTCTCCTGTATCTCCTTTGGGATTATGGTAGAAGTTTTCTCTAAAATTCACATCATTGCCAGGGAGAATTTTTGGGAAAATCATTTACGATATTAGAATTTTTTTTAACTAATGAAACGTTAAAAAGGACAGCAAAATTTGATTTAAAGCGTTTGAAAATTCTGACCAAAAGTATTCAAATTATTTTTACCTTTCTCCCCTATCTCTGAATTATGCAACACCACCCGTTGGAGTGTTTTTTTTTGGGCTTATGGTGACCATTGTTCCACTGAAAAAAGCCACTGAAAATATATTTTCCGTTTGTAAAAACTACAAACTCAACATAAAAACATTTTGAAGAAAATTTTCTGTACAAGACGAAAATAGGAGGGGGAGGGGGAAGAAGGTGTGTAGTAGTATGCATATGTGGTATCAAAAAATCCAACATGAAAAAAACTGAGAAAAATCAACATTTGGCTTTGAAAAAAAACTTTCGAAAAAATAATATTAAAATATATTTAATATATATTTATATATATATTAAATATATAGAAACCGGCATTCGAAACTTAAAAAAAAGAAATCATAATTTAAAAAAGATTATACAATCAAAAAAGAGCACGCTCCAAAATATTTTAATAAAAGTCTGCTGAAAATTAATAAAAAAATGTTTATTGTTAAAAATCATATTAAAAACAAATATAAAAAAAAAACATTTTAAAAATTATACAAATATTTAAACATATTCCTAGAATTAGTCCGACATGACACTTCCATTCGGCCAAAAAGTCCTTTCTAATATCGTAAGGGAAATATGGAAATTTCATTCGATGTGTCAACGCTGGTCATTTAACCATGTGCTTTGCTTGAGTGGTAGTGAGTAGTTGCGTATTTACCCCCAAGTGGCATGCAAAAAGAGGCACGACCTGACAACTGCTTGATGCACAAATATCCTTTAACCGAAATCTATCTCACGCACACCACCATGAAAAAAAATATTTTCTGTGAGCTGAGAAGAATTCCATTGAAATTTTGATGAAATTGAAGAATTTTCCATGAACCATGAGGCGGAACGAAGCGTAAAACGGAGAACAAAAAAGGAGAGTATCGATAAAGAGAGAAATTTCGCTGAGAAACGGAGAGAAACTCGACCATGTCCTTTGTAACAGGACATAGAACTCAAGGTGCATGCTGGCTGTGCGACGAGAGATTCTAGCCTCAAGGATCAAACTCAAACGAGAGATTCCAGGATGCATTGGGAGAAGGACTTGCGCCCGAAGTACATTTGGAAATCGGTGGAATTCGGGCCGACAAATAGCGATAACATCGATCTGTATAGAACGTTCTATATATGTGTATATAAGGGTTGGTAGTCCAATGCCTTAATTCAGTCTAAGTCGAACCGCGAACGGGAGAATATGTGAAGGCAAAAATACGTTAGAGCCGGTCACAAAATATTCACACGAATGTTAAAGAAAAGAAGAAGGAAAAAATATTAAAGACAAACCATCAAAATTGAAAAAAAAAAGTTTTATCGAATTGTGTGTGTTTTAATGCGGGTTTCAAACGAGCACTGATTTTTAATACGAAAACTAATCGCGGCTAACTGTTTTTTTCTTTTCTTCGTTTGTGCATAACCATCATTTTTTTTTCTCGGGTGGTGTTCCTATCGTACTTGTTTTGATTTCGAGGAATTTTCTTAAATCCTTACAACATACTTTAGTCGTTTTACGGAAAAATCTGTACTTTTTTTCCGACATCGTCGTTCTCTTAGTGCGTGCTCTCGTTAAGGGTGGTGGTTGGTAGTGCGCTGATATACACGTTTTTCCCTTGCTTTTTTTTATGGTTTTTATAACTGGGAAATTTGCTCTCGTTGTATGTGCTTGATTTGTTAAATAAAGAAGAAAAAAAAGAAAGCTTTTGCCAATGCGAATGAACTTGTAACGCGCGAATTGTGTGTGACCTTCTTGTGGATTTTCTTAATTTTGACCAGCCCCCCTACCAATAATAATAATATTGGTCCATGGTGCTATTCGATGTTGATATTATATCGAGTGCAGTATATTTATTGACAACATAATGAAAATGTGTGTGGGTGCGCTGTTGTTTAACAGCAATACCGATGAAAGCTAAAAAGCCAATTGAGCTGCCAGATAGAAAATCATGGCCATAGCATAGTGAACTGAAAAATGTCCTTTTTTTCTCTCTGTGAAAATTGTGATTAATGATATAAGATCCAAGATCCGTGTGATTATAACAACAACAATAACAACAACAACATCGAGAACGACACAATTTTCGACAACGACAAGGTCGAAATTTGTTGTACTCTACGCTTAAGTACAAAAACATCTAACAAGCAAACAAAAAAAAACAACATAAATAAATTTGCGTTAAAGCGTGTAGCTCATAAATTGCATTATGGATAAACAACTTTGACAAATAGCAATTTATATTTTTTTTTGGTTGGAATCGAAAAATATATATGTATACTAAATAACTCTCAATTCGAAAATAACAAGAAGAGTAGCAAATTTCGTTTCTTCTCTACAACGTTAAAGTGGGAAATTTCTTGCTTTCTAATATCATTTACGACCAACGCTAATCTTTGTTGATTCTAAAAATAGAGCTGAAAAAAAAATTCGAAAAAAAAAAACGAAAGTTTATGTTGGTAATAGAACGACAGCACCGAATTTAATTTGGATGAGGAAAACGCCCCGTATAGACGACATATACTACAAGTTCCTAATCGCACACGAGAATCCTTCGAGCGTATATGAAAGGACACCCTATTAAACCGACTAAGCAGATATAGAGCATATATAGATATAAAGCAACACATATAATTCAACACATAAATATATATATATAGTCTATAGATATAGATAGAAAAAATTTAGAGATATTCCTATCCGAATTTAAGCTTAGGCTAAACGAGACAAAATGTCCTTAATGTTGATGACAACAACATCACCGTCACCATCATCGAAAGTAAAACTAGCGTTTTTATATGTTCTCGTTTTGGGTGTCCTTTGCCAGCGGATCTCATCACAGCAGCAGCAGCAGCAGCAACAACAACAACAACAACAACAACAGCTACAACATCAGCATCCGCAGTTAAATCTTCAGCCCCATGAGATCGGGGGTGGTGCCGGTGGCATTGGAATGATGATGACAGGGATCTCGCTCGACAACCAAATGCGATATGATGCTCCTGATGACTGTCACTATAGCGTTATCGGTGACGAGGATGTCTCATTAACTTGCAATTTGCGTACGGTGAACAGCGAATTTGATACCACAAACTTTAGTGTGATACCATCAGAGCATACGGTATCGTTAACCGTAATTTGCAATGATGAGATAATGGCGAAAAGTTCACTAGAACCGCGAAGTTTTTTACATTTGGGACGATTAAAGGAGCTATCGATTGAATACTGTAAATTGGCGAAATTCTCACAAGACGTACTGTTCGGGTTAAATGATCTACGTAATCTAACAATACGAACGCATAATATTAATTGGCCAGCATTGAATTTGGATATTGAGATCGATGCGTTTAATTTCACAAAGAATTTGGATCGTTTGGATTTGAGCCAAAATAATATCTGGTCACTGCCAGATAATATCTTTTGTAGTTTAAATGGATTAACATTTCTTAATATGAGCGAGAATCGACTTCAGGATATCAATGAATTGGGATTTCGTGATAGGCCCAAGGATTCATCTGGTGTCGTAGGAGTGGCCAGTGGAGGTACTACTGGTGGTGGTGGTGGTCCGGGGTCAGTATCATCATCGTCATCATCATTGGACCCGATTAGTGCGAGTAGTCCGGCAAATAATAAAAATCCAGATGTGGCACCCTATCAACAGCAGCAACACCACCGTATCCCATGCAGTCTCGATTTAGAGATATTGGATGTATCCCATAACCATTTCGTTTTATTGCCAGCAAATGGATTCGGTATCCTACGACGGTTGAAACATCTCAAACTAAATAACAACGAGATCTCAATGGTGGCCGATAAGGCTCTAAGTGGATTAAAAAATCTTCAAGTATTGAACCTTAGCTCGAATAAAATCGTTGCCCTACCATCCGAATTGTTCGCTGATCCGGCACAATCGATCCAGGAGGTCTACCTACAGAACAATTCAATCAGTGTCCTATCACCGAAACTATTCTCGAATCTTGAACAGTTACAGGCATTGGATCTCTCATCCAATCAAATCACGTCGACATGGATTGACAGGCACACGTTTGTCGGTCTCATCCGGCTGGTACTGTTGAATTTATCCCACAACAAAATCACAAATTTGGAACCGGAAATCTTTTCCGATCTATACACCCTACAAATTCTCAATCTACGCTATAATCAATTGGAGAATATCGTTGCGGACACCTTCTCCCCAATGAATAATCTACACACGCTATTATTGTCCCATAATAAACTCAAATACCTGGACGCGTACGCATTAAATGGCCTTTATGTCCTATCGCTAGTATCTTTGGACAATAACGCACTGATTGGTGTACATCCGGAGGCGTTCCGAAATTGCAGTTCATTACAGGACCTCAACCTTAATGGTAACCAATTAAAGACAGTGCCGCTAGCGCTACGCAATATGCGAATATTAAGAACCGTCGATTTAGGTGAAAATATGATATCCGTACTGGAGGAGCCCGGATTCCGAGGATTAACGAATTTATATGGTCTCCGACTAATTGGTAATTATCTGGAGAACATTACTTTGAATGCATTCAAGGATTTACCCAGTCTACAAATATTGAATTTGGCCCGGAACCGTATCCAGTACATTGAGCCAGGGGCATTCGAGATGACGTCAAGCATTCAAGCGATACGTTTAGATGGCAATCAGATAAGCGAAATAAATGGTCTATTCAGCAACATGCCGAGCCTTCTCTGGCTCAACATATCTGATAATAAATTGGAACATTTCGATTTTGCACAGATTCCGAATGGACTGCAATGGCTCGACTTGCACAAAAACGATTTGGTGGAGCTCTCGAACAAGTACACTTTGGATAATCAGCTTCGATTGCAAACGCTCGATGCCAGCTTCAATCGATTGGTAAAAGTTACCCCATACAGTATCCCGAATAGCATTGAATTGCTATTCCTTAACGATAATCAAATTTCGGCGGTGGAACCGCACTCCTTTATGCACAAATCGAATCTTACTCGTGTGGACCTGTATGCGAATCAAATTACAACATTGGACGTGAAGGCCTTAAGGATATTACCTGTGCCCGATCATCGTCTACTGCCCGAATTCTACATCGGTGGCAATCCATTCGTTTGTGATTGCAACATTGATTGGCTACAGAAAATTAATCATCTGACAACGAGACAGTATCCAAGAATTATGGATCTCGAGACAATCTACTGTAAATTGTTGAACAATCGGGAACGGGCCTACATATCCCTAATCGATGCGGAGCCAAAACATTTCCTTTGCACCTACACCACACACTGTTTCGCCCTGTGTCATTGCTGTGAGTTCGATGCCTGTGATTGTGAAATGACATGTCCAAATAATTGCACATGCTTCCATGACCAGAGCTGGTCAACAAATGTGGTCGAATGTTCTGGATCTGGATATGCTGAAATGCCTAGCAACATACCGATGGACACCACTGAAGTGTATATCGATGGAAATGATTTGGGGGAATTGTCCGGGCATAGTTTCATCGGACGTAAGAATCTCGTTGTGTTATTTGCCAACAATTCCAATATTCAAGTTATCTACAATACAACATTCAGTGGTCTGAGGCGGCTGATGGTTTTGCATCTTGAGAGCAACAAAATCTTCCGATTCCATGGGAATGAGTTTGGGAATTTGGAAAATCTCAAGGAGCTTTATCTGCAAAACAATCGAATTTCATATATAGCGAATCGAACGTTTTTGAATATGCGGAAATTGGAGGTGCTACGATTGGATGGGAACAAATTGATTCAGTTTGAGGTGTGGCAGCTGGCGCTAAATCCTTACCTGGTCGAGATAGCGCTCTCCGATAACATGTGGTCATGCGAATGTAGCTACCTGAGCCGATTCCGTAATTACCTGCAGACAAGTGCTGAGAAAATCATCGATGCCAATCGAATCGCCTGTGTCTACAATAATCTGACGAGCATCCTGAAGGAGAAGAACGGTACGAAATGCACATTGCGGGATGGAATTTCAACATATGTGAGGACGAGTGAAATTGAAGATTTACTACCTCTACTATTGGCGGCCACATGTGCATTTATCGGTTTCTTCGGTTTGATTCTTGGTATATTCTGCTATCGTCATGAGCTGAGTATGTGGGCGCATACGAATTGTTTCCTTGGCGTTTGCTATAAATCCACGAATTTCGTCGATAATTTCGACAAGGACAGACTTTATGACGCCTACATAACATACAGTCTGCAGGATGAGCACTTTGTTAATCAAATTCTGGCGAATACGCTGGAGAACGATGTTGGCTATCGACTGTGCTTGCATTACAGAGATTTCAATGTTAATTCGTATGTGGCAGACACGATAATTGAGGCGGTCGAGAGTTCAAAGCAGGCTGTTTTGGTGTTATCAAAGAACTTCCTGTACAATGAATGGACTAGATTCGAGTACAAGAGCGCCATTCATGAGATCATCAAGCGGCGAAGACGTCTTGTCTTCATCTTGTATGGTGACTTGCCACAACGAGATATCGATGCTGATATGCGACACTATCTACGAACGAATACATGCATCGAATGGGATGATAAGAAATTCTGGCAGAAGTTACGAATCGCGTTGCCGCATCTTCGAAAGAATCACTGCCTAGCGAAGCGGTCGGCGGTGAATATCTACGCCACTGCTCACGACTTTACGGCGCCACGACCCGAGTGTCCGAAACGCTTCGATTGTGGGAACTACGCCACGATCAATGATTGTGGACGTAATTACAACAACGCGTTTGACGCGGTGTCATGCAAATATAATACAATGACCGAGGGTAGTCAGCCGAAGAACGACTTCTCCAAGAATAAAACTTTGGAACGGAAACACGAATATGCAGTGCCGTCTACGTGTTTGCTGGGTTCAACGTCCAACTACAGTATTGGCTTCGAGCGGACCACCACCAGTGTGGGTGATAATTGTGAATGCTGTCCCACGGCCAGGTATTGTACGTCCGGTGGGATAAACAGCTGTGCCGGATCCAGTGGTGACTGCAATCGATCCTTGTCCAATTCGGCCTCGGGATGCATTCTACCTGCTGCTGGTGGTAGCGGGGGTGCTGGAATTGCAACTAGCAATGGAATTGTGGGTGGAGGAGGTCTTGGCAGCATCAGCGGAGGCGGAGGTGTTGGTGGCGGTGGTAGCAGTATCGGATCGGGTAGTATTAGTGCGAATTTCTCCAATGTGAATCTTTGCCCCACGGGCAATAACCTTCAAAATAGTGTTTTTAATAATTATTCTAAAAATTGCAATTGTAATAGTTCCAAGTATCCCGATGACGGATGTCGATGCAATCGGTACGGTTCCAATGGTTCTCTTAGTGATATCAACAGCATAGACAAACGTATACCGCAGGCGTTATGGGCGTAACATTTATTAGATACATAATTAAATCCGTTGACTTTGTGTAAAAACTGGCCCCAGATTTATGTGAAACGTGATCGTCTTTAGTACGAATTGCGAAAAATTGGGTCGAAATTGATCTCTGTACACAAAATATTTAACTAGTCAAGAAAAAATGATGAAAAACTTATGACCAAAAGTCGGTCAGCTGAAAGTTCAGTGCCATTTCCAGTGCGGTCTGTCGATTCCTAAAATTTATCGAAAAAAAAAAAAATAATCGCGATACTATGAAAGTCAAGTAGTTTCAAAAATCAAGAAACAAAAAAATGTTGCATCCACAACCGTCAATGGGTAATGCTATTAAATCGCTATATAAAACACGAAGAGTAAGATTTCATTAAAAAAAATTGATATTTTCATAAAATTATAATAAAATTACTCATACACTGATAAATTCATAAAATCACCGGAAAAAAAATTGTCAATAAAATTTGCTATTTCTCTTTCATTCACAAAAAGAAACACATATGAAGATAAAACATTTGTTAAAAATATATTATAATTTTTGCAATATTTACATTAAACTACGTACAGCTCTCTACCTATCTACCTACCTATTGTAAAAATGTAAAAACAAAACACCAGTAAAATACAATTACCAAAAAAAATCAAATTATTGAGAAATGAATGAAATAAAAAAAATAAAAACGAATTTACTGCTTTAATTTAACTAATTTTCAAGAATGTGTTTAAGATCTTGAGGGTTTTCATCTTGGGTCCTAATGCCCAAAAAAAAAACGGTTTAAACAAAAATATGGATTTCAATATTATATATTTGAAATAATTCATATACGCTGGAAAATAATTGTAAAAAAAATATTAATTACTAAAAAAGGAAATTTAATTACAAAAAGCAAAAGAAATTGTATGGCGATGAGGTGAAACGATCTCAGGTGTTTACTTGATCATCTGCTGGCGGGCTGATAGGAGAGGAATCCCTACTCTCCCTATACTGAAAATATAGAGACTTTTAGACTGATTACTTAATTAATTAATTAACTAATTAATTGAATAATAATAAATTTGTATTAAAAATTGGAAAATGTGAAAAGAAAATTTTATGTATATGAGTTTGCATAGAATTTAGTTGAAAAAAAAAGAAACTAAATAAAATCAAATTGAAACAGGATATGAAATGTGACGAAAGGATCGAGTGATATGTTAATAAATAATTTATGTTTATAAATCTAGGCAATTTTTTAGACGTTGCTCAGTTCCGTTAACAAAGAATGTAATTTTTTTTTCTATTATCATTTTATTTAAGTGATCATTAAATTAATTTTATTATTGTATAAAGTTACTACTGTAATTATTACACTCACTCACATCCATTTAAACATTAAATACATTAGATATATGAAATAAAGTATTTATTTTTGTGTTAATGAGAAGAAACAAAATGAAATTTAATTACTATTATTAATTATTATTAATGAACTGTAATTATTTTGTAAATACAACAATCTATTTATCAAATTTATCAATATTGTTTTCATATTTACACCTGCTTTCAGATTTCTTTTTGGACATCTTGCGTAGCCTTAAAATTACCTGCTACTGATCAACTTTCAGAAAGCGTCAATAAAAAACGGTGAAAAAAACAAAATCGCGCTGTTTTACACGAGAAAAACGTTTTTTGTACGAATGCACGAAACAAAATCTATAACTTTTAATATAAATTTCATTTGTTTTAACGCATTAAGAACCATTGAATGATTTTCCAGCCAGCTTAAAAATAAAATAAAAAATCTTTTCAAATAAGAGTCTATCCTGTAGAATGGCAATCTTGATTAAAATTTTCTTTTTGTCAGTTATCGGGATTTCAAACATTTCTAACTTCCTTTCTAACTCGCTAAACTTGGCCGTATCCAAGAAATTCTCTGCCCGTAATAGCACGTCTCCATATTTTCATGTCGTCTAAATGAAAACTTCACGACAGAAAAAAACGCGAGAGACAAAAAATTAACCGTAATCACACATTCCCGATATTGCACTTAGACGTAATCCCACTTCTGAATTTGTAAGATGGCTCGAAATCAAACATGTATTATTCAATTCGCAATATTTTATTTCCCAAACCGAACTGTCTAACGAATAATTTAATAATGACAAATTAAAAAATAAAAATAACTATGTTAAATATACAATTACTACAATCCGTAAAATTTAAGAGCCAGGATAACGAAAGTAGTTGAGTTTTTTAATGTTCTAGAACACTAAATATTAAAAAAAAGATCCAGAGTAAGTGGGAAATTTCATCAAGTTCAATCGCAACTAACTTCACGTTGGTAGCATCAGTAGGCCGTTACTATTATAATTTCTTGCTTTACTCACGATTTGGTACCTCCCATGTTTAAAATTATTTAGCTGTCTAACAGAACTAACTAACCAATAACAGAAAATTCTTAATTGAAAATAAAATGTCAGAATTATTACGTTGAAGTTAGCAGCATATCATTACAGTACGCTACCGTATAAAATTTTCCTTTGTTCCAAGCGCTGTTCGAGATGAAAAGGTGGTGCAGGATTTTGTATGGAAAGCTTGTTCTGAACTGCTTCAGAACATTAAAAAAACGCAACTAGTATCCTATAATATAATACGAGGAATGTCTGTCTGTCTGTCTGTCTACACAAACGATCTCGAAAACCCGCCTAACGATTTTCACGAAACTTGGGGGTTAGGGATTTTCGGGGACAAGGAATCGATCTAGATAGGTCTCACCTCTGAGAAAATTCCCCTCGATACCCCTCGCCTGGTATTTTCGAATTGGGTGGTCCGATCTTAATGAAACTTTACAGTATTACTAAGGGTGCTAAGGGCTTTCGATTTTACCACTGCAAACCTGACTTTTCCCTCCCCTCAATAACCCTCACGTGGTGTCTCAAAACAACGTTTCAAAAATCGGTGACAGCGATTACTCAATAACCACTCAACCGATTTCTATGAAATTTTGTTACCGCGCGTTAGTTTTAGTTCTAGCTTCCTAGGTCGGGAATTTAAAAACTCTGGAAAAGCTCTGTGACGATAATGTGAATTTAGTTTTTCCCCAAAAATCAGCAAAAGTAGGAATTTTAAGGTCGCCGAGCATGGCTCGGTCTTCCTGGTACTTGAGGTAATGTGACCTTTTTTCAATTCAAGACTTAGCAAAGGGCAAGGAGGGCAAGGGTTTATGGCTGAAACGAATCAATTTTTTTCACAGAATGTGGCGAAATGATTTAAATGAATCAATTTCACAGAATGTGGCGAAATGATTTAAATCAAGAGCTAGAAAGTATCAAGCAATTAACTTTACGTTTTATAAATAATCGCAACGGCCATTGTAAAAAGAACAATACAAATCAATGTGCCGAAAGATACATTCGCCCTTTGTGAAAATTCGTGAAAAAATGCGCCGCGGGCGAAAAACGTTTATTTGCAACAATCCCCGGCCAAAGAAGAGTATTTTTTTTTGTTCCATATTTAGTGATCTTTTCTTCTAGCGTTTGATCAATTGTAATACAAAATTGAAAAATCCGGGACAAAAGTTTAGATTTCGGGACGCCCCGACAAAAAATCCCTTAATCCGAGACTGTTCCGGTTCTTCCAAGACGTGTGATTGCCCTATGTAAAAAGTCGCAAACAAAAATTGTTAAAAGGATTAGTGGTAACAGGGAACTGTGAAAAGCGTTGGTGGTAAACCGAAAAAGTGAAATTTATCGTGCACACAGAGAAAAAATAATAAATCTAACAATTTTACATATAATGGGTAATCGTGACTATGACTAAAATAGTTAATTTCAATTACAAAAATAGGCAATTTAGCCACAAAATAGTAAATTTTACAAATAAGTAGTTAAATTTATTATAAAAATAGTCGATTTTAGTTAATTGAAATTAACTATTTTAGTTGTTGTCATGATTCCCCATTATAAAATAGATAAAATTTCAGAAAACTTGTGTGACTAAAATCAAAATCAATTCAGTTTTGTAATCATACTAATCATACTAATCATATCATACTAATATATAAAAATGAGTTGGTGTCTGTCTGTCTCTCTGTCTGTTCCTCTTTCACGCAAAAACGATTGAACCGATTGACTTGAAATTTGGCATGAGTGTATGTGGTAGTTCTGGTTCCAACATAAGCATGCGGAAAAGTAGCGCGAGGGGTGGGGGAGTAAGGGGAGGGGGTAAAGTGATCTCGAAACTTAGCTCTTCCTCTATGTTACCCTTTCGCGGGGAAACTACCGAGCCGATTGGCCTGAAGTTTAGCTCCAACATAGACCATCAAAAAAAAAATTAGAAAAAGCTTAACCCGGCAACGACGGGTATGCAAGCTAGTATTCAATAAAAAAAATATCTTTGCGATTCAATTAATTTCCTTTGAAATTTAGCCAATTGAATTTATTGCTTTAAAAATGATTGTGTAATTGTGAGAAAAACACCCCATACACCCAAATGTCGCTATAGATTTGAAATGTTTATGTTTTTCATAAAAGTACTGTCAAAAAAGGGGCATAACATATAACCAACGTATTTAAAGGGGTTTGTGGACTCGATAAAAAAATTAAAAAATCAAATTGATCCGCGTTTTGAGCCCCGAACCAAAGATTTATTATCCATTAATTAAGTCTAGGTACGAAAAAATATCTCTTTCTTTTCAAGAAAGGATTTAAAAAAAAGAATTCAGTTCTTCACAGAAAAAACTACCTAGTTAAAAACTACCAGCAACCCAAATTTTTGATGTGAAAAAATATTAGAAATATTCTATAACAGATGTTTGATATTTCTGGGACCTTGTTAAGAACCTTAATTATCTTGACCCTTCCATTATTCATTTTCTGTTTCGCTCCATATGTGACGCTGGTATTTAAAGTTTAATCGGAATGGTTCAGCGATTCTTATAAATTCCAACTAAAAGCAATTTAATCCCAATAGCCATGCAAATAATTCCACAAAGTTTACATATTATTGGAAAATACTTGAAATATAATGGGTTTTTTGTAACATTTTAATATAAAAAATTAAAGGGATTTTTTTATTAATAAATGGTCACTGCACTCGAGTATTAAATTTCATGGGGTTTCTCCACCTTCAGCCAAGCCTCAAGCTATTTTCCATATTTCTTTTTCTTTCATTTTCTTGTTAATCCATTTTATTTCATCAGCGTAACCGATAAAAACGAATCAAAACCTCAAGTATTTGGTACGAGCTCCTGCGATTTGCAACTTTAGAATTGAAAATTTTTCTATAATTTCAAATAATTGTTATTTGATTTGAAGAAAACCCGAGCGTTCGTATTAAACCTCTTAGAGTAAGTTTTTCCTCATTTCATTTTTATATTCCTTATTGCAAGTGCACTATGGTATTTTATTCCACACAATCTATGTCAAGTCTTGAATTCAATCGACATGATGAAGAACTCATTAATATCAATGGAAAAAGAATCCAATTAATTATGCTTAGTGGACAAGGTCAAAGTACGCAACAGCAAGTACACACAAAAGTTATAGGGAATACATACTTGTAAATTCCAGATTCCTATGGAACTTCGACTTTTCTATATTGATGCTACTGACTTGTCTGGTCTGCATCGTCATCTTAAGTTGTGTAAATTCACAGTTTCGAACTTTCCATTTATTCGTAGTAATACAGAGGAACCAGAATAGAGGCTACCCAGTGTTTATACTCTAAATGAAAAACCTATAGAAGAAACAATTTTGTTGAAACCTTCAGCAGATTTTCAATTTCGCAAAATCATCGAATGTGTGGTGGGTATAGTGGCTATTTTTCAGAAACCGAGTTCAAATCCCAACCGCCCGTAGAGTTTTGCTTCCCATTTTTTTTTACTTTCATTTTATTTATTTCTTTTTTCCATTTTTTTCCTTTTATAATTTACACATTTTGTACAAATATTTTACTCGAATAGATCGGTCGGTTAAAGGGTTCAGCTCAGCGCCAGGGTGTTTTTTATACCCGTATGGTGAAACCAATGGGTATATTAAATTTTCATTATTGTTTGTAACGCCCAGATCCCGTCATCACACAAAAAAATGAATTACACCAGCGTGTGTAGTAGAATGATAAAAAAAAGTTGAATTTAGCATGTCCGTCCGTCCGTCCGTCCGTCCGTCTGTCCGTCTATCCGTCTGTCCGTCTGTCCGTCTGTCCGTCTGTCCGTCTGTCCGTCCGTCTGTCCGTCTGTGGCGCGGATTGCGAGCGCACGGATTGAGCTAGAGACTTGAAATTTTACGCAGATTCGTATTTTGTAAAATGCAAGTCTAAGTTCGTTAAGATTTTTTTCCGGAAAATTTGAGGAAAAGAATAATCACGTTATCCTTACAGGACCTTCCCATATCCTTACAAGAACGAAATAGAGACAAGATTGTATTTTCATCGGACTTACGTATGTATGTGTGCAAAATTTCAAGTCAATCGGATGAGTGGAAGTGGGTCAAAATTGGATTGCAAAATTTGAATCTGACAGACAAGGAGACAAGCTAAATAAAAGCTTTTAAAAACCACCCACAATGTCTCCTCACACAATTACCCTGCGTTTTCCTAAATCCTTATCCTTAGTACTTAAAATCCCCAAGCTAATAAAATCAATTCCGTACACGAGCATAACAAAAGTCCAAAGCCGGATCGCGCCGAAACAATAAGTAAAAAAAACGAAGACTGACATGAATCTCTGTGCCAAGAAAACCAGATTACGTCCGCCGACGACGTAAACAGTGGAGTTTTTTCTCTGTTTTTTTTTTTTTTTTGGAGCTACTATCCGTATGCCAGAAAATTCCCAGGAATTCCTGCAGTAATGCTTAATGTTCTTCGTCGAAAGCTGCAACTAAGTCTGCCAATTGGTTTCACCTTGCCACCAAAAAAAAAATTACCTGCTGGGCGAAACGTTATCCTGAATCAGTTGCAGGCCATCAATGCAGGCTGCGGAGGGGGGGAACTACTGGATTCTCATCTTCTTTAAAAGAATCAAGAAGTTCCATTGTTATTTGTGCCATGCTGCATGTATTCTTTTTTAGATGCCAAGCCAACTCTCCCGATTTTTATTCCCTTTACTTCTGCGATTATGTTTTCTCCCTTAAAAGTGAAGGGAGGTATTCTCGCTAATGTCTTTCACATAAATTTATTTCAGTGGCATATGGCGGAGGTGTGAGCTGGTATATTTAGGTATGTGTAGTGCCATTTACGTTCGGTTAAACGTACCAGGTATATGTATGGGCACGTCTGTTTTAGCCTCTGCTATTGTTCAATCGAACATTTCCTATCCAATTCCCTCAGCTGAGCTCAGTTTTTTTTCCTTTTTTTGTGTTCATTATAGGCACCCCGATCCTATCTTCCTGTTCTTCGTCGCGCATTTATTGAATATTGTCTTAAGGTCGTTTTCCTCGCCATCTTCGATACCTTTAACAACTCTAACTTACTAACCAACGGCGGAGGAGCCATTAAAGTCGTTTCAGGAAAGGGAGATTGGATGTCTAATACATCCACCAGAGTCACTTTGGCAGCCATCTATTCTCATTTTTCTGAATTCACCTTCTTCGACACGAAACCTGGACGTTATCTGGAAGGGAAAGGAAGACGAAGACACGGTAGACCTATATGTATGGACTCGGTTGTTGTTGGCTTAACGGCAGTCAGGCAGGTATCCTAAGCGGCGGGCTCTTCGTGCTTTTCTTAATTTTTCAAGGTATAACAGGTGGTTTATTGCCACAGCCACGTCTGACGCCTTCGTATTCGACTTATCGATTGAAAGGTTAGAACAAGTATAGGGAAATAAAAAAAAATGAAGACCAACACCAGCAGTCGTGTTTTCCATCGATTCCTGTTTACCTGCTTGGCTACCGGTACTGATTAACGTGTGAGAATCTTTGACGTTGAAACACGAGATACCAACGAATTTCGTACAGGTAGGAAGGAAGAAGTTAAAGTTTATTTCGGGGGATCCGTAGTCATTTGAAAACGAAGTACAGGAACGTTGAAGTCTTGTTCAATCGCTAAATGGTTTACGCACAGTGAATATGGAGCGTGATGGCTGTCGGCTGTGGAGAGAAAATTACGTAAGGATATGTTGACTTTATACGAAACGCTTCCACATAGATATCCATAACGATGTTTTCCACCTACGTATTTACGATTAAATCGATTAGCAATAAGTATTGGATTACTACGAGTATGCGTGACTGCATGCACTGTTAATATGATGAGGAAATTTAAGCTTTTATATAGGCTAACAATTCTCTTGTGTTTATTTATGCGAAAAAGATAAAATATAGATTTTTTGTGTTGCCGAATTAAGGAGCGAAAGTTGATAGTTTGTGGCAAATCTCGTTCTCAATAGGAACAAAAATGGGAAATGAGGAAACTTAATATCTGCGTGAGTTTTTGTAATTTGAGCTGAATTCGAAGCGATTGGCTTATGCAATTAACGTCTAAATTGATGTTGTATAGCTCGGCGGTTACCTCGGTGATGTGTTAAGCCAGAATATGAGCTTCTAATTACCAACATAAAACACATTATGGCGTACCATATGAGTTCTCACATTATTATATTTATCCAGGTATTCACTCAATTATATCTGCGGTATTCCATAAGAAAAGGAAACACAATTTGTTGCTATGACGTCCAATTGATTATACTTATAAAATGAGTTCTCCAACCGTTTTCAACTCTAAATTTAAATGTTGAGTCAAATTTTTTTTTTATAGTTCCAGCCAGAGCTTAGTGGAAGACCCTTTAATGCCGAAGCACAGCTCAGGATGGTCGGAAGGACAGAAGGAGATGTCGGTGTATGTTCTCCTTGAACTTCTGCGGGTTATAGTCCTGGGGGAACACATTGGATGGTAGATCGTTCCAAAGTCTTGTTGTTCGCGGAATAAAGGAACCCCTAAACTTTAATGTTCCACTGAAACTTGCTGTGAGAATATTCCCGGAATATCCCTGATTGAAATTTTTGAAATTTGCTAAAATGAAAAAAGGCTTAGGATTGAGGATGTATTTATCTTTTTCTGAATTACAAAATTTGAAATTATTTTCTCGGCTGTCACAGTGATTGAGAACTCAAACATAACTTTAATTTTATCTGGTGAAATTTTTTCGTTTGGGACATATAAAATTCTTGAAGCTCCATCACACATAAACGGTAACAGCTTTTAGCACTATATTTAGTTCAAAGGTAACATTATTCTTGGAGATGGTTCTTACTAAAAAAAATTTTCGTAACACTTCTTCCTTCCTCCCAGACGCAAATGAAAGAGTTTTTTGCGTTTTTCTCGAAAGCTGTGCATTCTACCAAAAAGTTTTCAAAGACAACTGTATTTACATTAGAATTTTACAAACCTTTTCTACACATAACATTTTTATCGGATCTCCCCTTTCCCCCGCCACCATACAAAGTGAAAAGTTTTTCTCGATTTTTCTCGAACACGGTGAGACCTATCGAAAAATTTATCACGACAAAATACGTTTCAAAGTCGATTTTACATAACTCTTACTTACATAGAAATTCAATTGCACCATCCATTTCGCTCTTTGCCATAGCGTTTTACACTGATAAAAAATTTGGTTATTACCGCGATCTCTTAAATATTATCGGGATGGTTTAATCATTTTGTTATGTTATGCTCATGGCTAGGTGGACGAAGATAGCATAAATTGGAAAAACCCATTTCTGAATTTTCCAATTCCCTCTCGAATCCTGACGGCTGGCACTCAAGATGTTCCGGCTTTGCTCAGGGTTTTGGGGTGGGATCTTGCCTCTGGATTCGATTGGGACATAATACGCGGGGTGCCAAAACGGAATTGAAGGGAAAACTCTAACCGATCTCGCGTTTAGTCCAAAGGGGTAGAAATAAGCACACACACACTTACATTGTAATCCAGATTTTTCTACAGCTAAATCCTATTATAGTTTTTCTTCCGCATATCTCCTCCACATCGGTTCCCCCCTTCCGCATAAACACACTTAAACACACATAATTGAATATTTTCCTTCTTTCAAATAAATCTTGGGATTTCGCACTTTCAAAAAAAAAGGTTTACGAAAACAGACTAACAAACACTAATCTTTAGCGAATTGAATCATAATTTTATTTATAATATTTTTGTTTTAACACTAAACTCAAAAATTGTGGCCGATACACACCAATTACACACAAAATCGTATTATCAAAAAGCCACTTAAAATTTTAATTTCACGTAATCCAATGATACGTTTTTGCAAACGTGAATTATTTTTAAATTTAGTTTCAAATTTACCACAAACAAAAAGATTATTTAACTTTAAATTTTAGAATTACTTGAATCGTAATGAACTTCGTTCTTCCGACACACAGAGTTGGTAAAGACGACTGTTCAACTTCAACAAATTAGAATATGGTTTTTTTTTCTTTTTTTGTAAAGAACCGAAGAAATAGAACGGCACCTATATATTAAATGGAGTTCTATTTGACTTTATTACTTTATTGTATTACCCAGCGATCAGCAACATGTTGCTGGTACAATGTGTCTACCGCTCAGTGTGTTGGTCGAAAGAAAGTTCGGACCAAAAGTGATCTACAAAATTTGCATAAAGTAAAATTTTTCAAAATTTCCTACCTTGGAACTTCCTTTTTAATAATGTTGCTCTTTTGAATTGAAGATTTTAATTGATTTCCAGCGCTGATGTGCACATCCGCCACTGATCGAAATTTACAATCGATGAAATCTATGCTACTGAAACTTTGAATCGTTAAATTTAAAAAAAAGGAAAATCCGCACATTTGGACAACTGAGTTTCAAACTTATTTTTGCTACTGATGAATTCTCGAGTTGAATACTTCGATGTAGATGTGAATTGATGTTCTCAGGAAAATGGCCGCGCCCTTACTCTGATGCCCCTTTCAAAACTTGGACCGCATGGAATTTTTCTCTTCGGTGGAAAGATTCGTGAACGTTTGCCCCTTTCTTGATTTTTCCAGGTGGAAAGAAATGAAGCTCCCTCCGCTAATATTTGTTAGCCGGAAGTGACGCTGGAATTTCCGCTTTCCGGTGCTGAAGCTCAAATTTGTGCCTTGCAAATTTTGAAGCTTTTCTTAGCATCGAAGAAACTTGATTCTTTTGACGTCGAATTAAATAGTTAAAATGTTAAATGGTTTAATGATGCTTTTAATCGTTCAATGGTTTTTTAAAAACGCTACGCCTGGACTTTGCCCGTCGTCTATATATCCATTCCCGAAAATCTCTAATACAAAAATGAAGGCTCATAAGTTTTCAATTGAGAAGCTTTCTTCTAAAAAAATACTTACGTTTTCTAATTTTAAAAAAAATAAAAATGATTTCCGCGTAAAATTTCTCTGGTTTGGCAAAATTGGTGAAAATTGTATTTTCATCCAGAACTAAATTGGCCTTTAACCCCAGAGAGTGAGAAAACGTGGCTACTAAATTATTCTGCCCAAAACGTTGGACGAATATACGTCCAGCGCGCAGCTTGACGTCCAAAAAAGAAAAGAACGAGCAACGAATCACGAATCCTTCTAGAAGTATCGTTTAAAGCTTTTGGTAGCAAATTTGACCAATAAGAAGATGAGTATAAAGTTATTTAAGTTAGCTTGAAAACATCAATTCACATTGATCATTTTTTTTTTCGTGATATATTTTTTTTCAAGATAAAGCTGCATATTAATTATTCACAAAAAAATGCTCACATAACAATTTCCCTGGCAAAATTTGGCAGGGGAGGGGTTCGAAATAAATCAACACGTTTAAAAGAGAAAAATTGATCATGAGAGCGATTTAGTCCCGTAAAGACATCATTTCTCAAAAAAAAATTTTGATCTCTTGGGCAAAAAATGCTTGGAAAAACTATTCCTGCAAATGTTATTTTTCGCAAAATATTTTACTTATATCTATAACAAAACTCAGAGATTGGTTTTGACATAAAAAAAGCTGTTTATTTACAATTGCTTACATTTTTTACGTTTCTTTACAATTGTTTACGTAAACAATTACTGTTTTTTTTATGTAAAAATGTAAAGAATTATTGTTGACGCGTAAATGCACAACACTGACTTAAATATTTACATCTGTGAGATAGTCTACGTTTTCTCAAGCGTCAGTATTTTAAAAGCCTTCAAAAGCACATCAACGCTTTAACTAAAAGTAAAAATTACTTCAAATACAAGTTTTCCGTTTTATGATTACACGATCCGACAAAAACAAAATGCTGTAAAGCCGAAACAAAAATTCATGCTCTACGAAAACATTTTCAGAATGATGCGTCCTAAGTAAAATTTTTGCAGTTTAACAGAAAAGTTACATTAACTTAATTTGTTTGGGGAGTTAGGGTCAACTGGAAAAAAACTCTCACTAGCTAATTGCTCATGAAAAAGTTAACACTTTCCACCCTCTAATTTCATCATTTAAGCCATTTGTAAAGTTTCTGTACCAGCTATCTTGTAGTTTCGTTTGCCTTTTAGACACATTTCCACTTTTGCTCTTTTACATTTATTTAATTATAAATACAAAAAAAAATATAATATAGTCCATTAAAATAAAAACGTTTATTTTTTCTGACTGTGTGAAGCCTGTCACAAGTCCCAGCCGTCAATCAAAAAACTGGAAAGAAAGTTTGAAACTATGGTCGCTATTCTCACCGCTAATCAAGACTATAAAAGCATAAAATGGGTTCAGCTTAAAAGCTGTGTGACTTTTAGGAGTTTTTGAATGAAGTGCAAAAAGGAATTCCATGTAATGCTTCTTATTGTAAGATCTAATAAAATTATCCAAAAATTCCAAGGATAATTTCTATGTGAATAGGTGTGTGCCCTTCTATAGGAATAGAGTGCATATTTTGCTCACTTGGGGTTTATCGCAGTTGGCTCGGATTTTTTATACAGATGTGTATATAAGAATGTGAGAAATCTAACGTATTCGTCTATACAAGGTAAGTAAAATGTATAAAAGCTTAAGCCCCTAGGGAATAGACGGCCGTTGGCAGGTATAGCACCTTTTTCTTAATCTTATAAGAAGCGCGGTGTACGTTTTTTTAGGGTCGAGCGGATTGACAAAGAAAAATGATTCTTACGGTGAATTTTTGAAGGGTGGCGGATAGAGTTTTCGTGCGAAGGAATTTGAAATCATTTTAATAGCTATGCCACTATTCTCCACTATATGAATATAGTGTAGCCTGACGGCAACAACAAGCCATCTAAGGTACAAGTCAGATGCCAGAAAAACCTTTAAAATATTCGAAAATATGGGGATATGCTTTTACTACGTGCATTGTGTATGGAAAAGTAATAACATTTTCCACCCAATAGCAATAGTAGGGTCCAGAGCAGGATCAGGGAAGTAGAAAGCTGGAGCAGAAGTCGCCTTATGCATGAAGAATATTTGATAAAAGTCAAGTCATGCTGAGGAATGTGATTGAATGTGTCTATTGCATGGTAAGCGGTTATGCAATATATGTAAAATTGCTGGAAAATCCGACTTTGTAACAGTTTTTCATGACATTACGAAAAGAATTTAATGCGTTTGTGTAAATCTAAGCGTTTGGCACCATATGGAAAATTTCACAAAAATCTATTAACTGTGAAGAGTTACTATCAATCAGCAAGTATCACCACCTACAAGGAATATTAGCATAAGTTCTCATGTGAATGTAAATTAAAAGAGGTTTTATCACATGAAAATTTTCTTGAAGTTTTTTTTTAACAGTTGTGATGAAATTTTGCGTTAACTAAAATCTATCTTAGTATATTATATTGGATTTAGTATACCGCTCGTAATATATCTATAATCAATCGTGGAACACAAAAATGAACTACAAGGCAAGTCCTTGAACGGGCAAAACCGGCAACCACTCCCCCCTTCCTTCCCCTTCCTTCCCCTTCCTTCCCCTTCCTTTCCCTTCGTTCCCCTTCATTCCCCTTCGTTCCCCTTCCTTCCCCTTTCCTTCCCCTTCCTACCCCTTCCTTCCCCTTCCTTCCCCTTCGTTCCCTTTCCTTCCCCTTCCTTCCTCTTCCTTCCCACATACAAACGAAACAGTTTTTCAAAGCTTTCTCGAAAACGGTGAATCGAATTTAAAAATTAATAAAAGTCAACGTATTTTGAACGTGATTTTATAAAACTTATCTGTACATCAAAATCCATTTGAATCACTCCGAATCCCTCCCCCCCCCTCCCCCTCCGCCACACATATTAAACACTTTCTTTTCTATTCCCTCGAAAACCGTGCACAGCGTTGAAGTGAAAATTATAGAGTTGAAATGTGTTTAAAATACGATTTAACATAACCGTTCCATACATTAAAGTTAAATCGAACCAATTCTTCCCCTCTCTCCCAGACAAATATTTTTTTTAAATTTTATCTGTCCTCATATACCTACAGTATTTTACGATTGGTTTTCTTAGCGCGGTATTACACACGGCAACTTTCGGGCTTACTTAAGCCGATTTTCGGGAGAAACGACTGCGGAGGGAAAAGTTGCCACTCGAAATCATGGCTTATCGACAATCTGCATACATGCAAAGCGGCTGAACAGGTTTGGGAAAAGTAGTAGGCAGAAATCATTTCCGTTCTGACCGTCAGCAGGTAAAGATCTTGGGAAGTATATGGGCAACAGCAATTTCAATGGTTTGAGTCCACACACACACATGTAAACTTGTGTAGCACATGCAAACAGGATTGGCTTATTTAAGCCACAAATGTAAGCACATTGGCTTATTAAGCCCAAAAGCTGCCGGCTTACTTAAGCCAAGTGTAATACCGGACTTATGCATATATCTGACGAGTTCGTTCGATATCTTATACCTAATCTAATATACTACTATTTTTTCTGCTTCTCCCAGACTTGAATCCTTTTGCATTATCAATTAACCTATTTTCATTTTAAAATGCTATCATATATTAAATTGATCAAAATTAGCAATTGACCTGAAAATATTTCAACAAAAATACCATACAAAAGTTTCATGTTTTATTCATTAGAATCCAATAAACTCATTTCGGATGCGAAGTGTAAATAATTTAATGCAGTTCATTATACAACTTTAATTACAAACGAAAAATTAAAAATAAATCATTTTCCAACAGAAACTTATCAGCAAAAAATACGATTTATATTTAAATCTCTATATTTCGGTACAAATGCATCATGCATGTGTTTATGAAAAAAACGTTAAAATATTCAGGAATAAATTCCTGAAGGCATATTCAAAAGAAAAAAAATAAATTAAACTGAATGAGGTGTTTCGAAATAAATGGGAATTTTCTCGAATGCTGTAAAACAGAAATTTTGAAATTAATTTATAGTCAACTGAAATAAGAAACCTCTCGTCGAAAAAAAAGTACTTCAGTTTATTGTCGTTGTCACATTTTAAAGTAAACCTTTTGACACACTTTGCACTTTTGAAAAGCAGCAATCCTGGTTCAAGTGCCACTGAAGTAGATTTCCCTTTTTTGTCACAAAGTCTCGAAAAAAAATTCACCTCACCTAGATACCATCTAAGAGTGCAATATTGAAGTAACTCTTGCTGGCTGAGCCAGATTGTTGCGCCTTCATGCCAGGACGATCTTTTGTATCTTCCAGGAAACAAAACATAAGGCGACATAACGCTACGAGAAAAAGAATGAAAACAAAATACGTTACTGTGTGCTAAAATTCCAGAGTTTTTTTTATAGCACTTTTGGATTTATTATTCATTTTTTCACCTTGTTTTTTTCGTCATTGTTGAAAGTAGGGAAGATAGAATAGAATTCCTAATTGTTGTGAAAAGCCGCTTATGTTCACGCTACCTTAAAGCTGACGTGAAACAACAAAAGGTCGGCCCTTCACGAATGACAAATGTCTTGTGTCTCCTATTATTTCGAGCATATGAATTTATGTATGCTCATAGATAAACTAGTAGTATGTACAGTACTTGTGATGCTGAATGCTGTTAGCTTATTATGTGCAATTCTTAGATCATAACAAGCAAATCCAATGTAAAGGCAGTCAAGTCGGCCAGATTCTTTTGTGAATTATATAAATTTAACGACTATTGTATAACTGAAAATGATGCGTGTTTTATGCGCCAAAACATCAAGCGGCAAGGATTTGATGCTAACGAACCAAAACTGAGTAAAATTCTCCTTTTGGCAATTTGAAATATTGCACTTCTAGGAGTGTTCCTTAGTGCGACATATGGTGAGTTGTGTGCGTTAATGGGAAACCTTTATTTCGATATGCTTGAACTTCATAGAAAAACGCCGCAAGTTTTCCAATTCTGTGGTGAAGGAAATATTTCACTCTAAACGAATAAACTGGAAAATATGAAATCTCACATTGAAAAATTTCTTTGGTTATGATCTTTAAGATTGTCCACTCTCAAAAAAAAACGGAGTCGATCACGCATCGAAACGGACTTGAAGGAGTCATTACTTACTTCCACTGGGGGGTTGCTGTAAATCATATTCTTTTGTCTGCGGACCATTTCTTTATATAATTTCCATAGAATGCGCTCATATCTCAAATGATTTGGTCTGCGGCGCATTTCTGTGTATTTTTATTTTTACAATTTCAATGGCATTAATTTATGTAAGAAAATGTCGCTGCACGTTTAGTAACTGTTTTTCCCCGGATGTGATTTCACGGTTTTCATTCAACAGATTTTTATTCACATAAAACTTTTTATCCTATTGGAATTTCTCGGCTTATAAGGTCTGCAAAAACAACAAAATTCACATCCAAATGTTTTCACATCCAAATTTCCGCCCAACAGGTCGGACATGTCTGCCCTGAAAACCCATCAGGAGCCTGTTTCTGGTATGGAAAGCTGGTTCACCGTCATCAGAGCCTGCTTTGCCAGCTTCCACGCAGGCTTACAGGATTTTGGTGGAGTAAAACTCGATTTGAGTATTTATACTCCGATGCCACAAACCTTGTGCGAATTATAAGGTTTAAACTTTTTATTTCGTTGTTGTTCTGTTTCAGTCATCCCTCCTCACAACCCATCTCCCATTTCCATAATGATTCGGGGTGTCCCAAAATAAATATGGTTACCATAATTTAAAGCTTTAAATTTCGAAATAGGGGATCGTTGAAGAAAAGTAAGAAACCACAACAAGATTATTTTGTGATTAGATTTTCGGGGAAAGTAAACACTCCTCACAGATTTAATTGTGATAATTATAAAACACGTTACATTACCAGAAAAGCAAATGGAATGAATATATCGTTTACATTATGAATCCATTTAACACTCTCATTCAGAGCAATTATGTATTTCCTAGTAAATCCTTTACACAAAAATATAAAATCTTAATCAAAAGAAATAAATTATTTTAAGGTATTTTAATTAGAGGCATTTGTTTTGTGTTAACATACGCATAACTCTTTCTATCACGGAGACTAATTATGGCAAGGATTTTATTTGCATTGTAAAAAATAACAAGTAACAAAACCATAACATAAAAAAGTATAATACATATGCATAATAATTCTTACTCGAATGATGGTATAATTAACGCAATTAAGCACAATTAAAGCAAAAAAAGATTCATGCTCACAGGTAAGAAAATGTTGTAAAACTATTAATGTTCACCAAAAGCCATATATTTGACTAAGACGCGACCCCAAACACAACGCATCACCTCCAAAAATTTTAACTGCCATCTCTAAATCCGGTTAAGTAGAATTACAGCAGAATCTTTTCCCAGAAACAAGGAGTATAACATCTTCAGCAGTGACTGTTGTTTCCCAGATGCCCCAGTAATTTTATACTAGCCCACAAATTTGGGATAACCGGTAACAACGATAAGTTAGATATTCTAACAGAAGTTAACTTGGTATGTATGTATGTAGTTGTACTTCAACCCTTTTGGTTACTTAATGCTGTCAAAGTATCATTAAGGTAAGTTTGCCGCCAGTGAATTCCAAATGTGAAAAGTCGTGAAATATCTCCCTTCCCAATCTTTTAGGGGTCTTTCAAGAAACTTTGTCCTGTTTGTCTACTCAAGGATATCGACCACAGTATAGGAACTTTAACAGTTGACACAATGAGTATAAGAAAATTCCTCAAATCAGTTTAGTTTCCACAAAACTTCAATATCGCCAGCACAAACCTATAAAGGAATCTTCAGGTTGGATATTGGAAACTTTTTAATGACTTTAACGGTTTCCCAAAGGACTCGTTACTTTTGATTTGGTGCAAGAATTTGTAGTGCTTATCTATTGGATTTGTTTTTTTTTTTCAATTTTTCAAATATGGTTTTTAATCTGTAAACTTTTTTTTTAACACGCAAACTTTATTAATCACTAAATCACTCTGTAATCCATCTTTTGCAATTCGGAAGACATTTTCATGCGGTTTGCACTATTAGACAAATCAAGACAGCTTTTGACACATTAAAATTCTTAAAGGACACTATTTTCATGTAAGATCCACCTATCAGCTGAACCTCTAAATGGATTTCGACCACGTTAAGGAAACTGTTTGGAGCCACACCTCAAGATCCGATTGAAATTTTTTTTTATTCGATCGATAATCAAGAATCAAACTGTAAGGGAAAACCCTTGATCTTCCCCGTTTCGACGTTAGGATATGTGAACCCCTCGCATATATCATTTTGTCGGAGCCCTTTATTGCGAACGGATGGAGTAAGAGATTTGAAATTTGGGAAAAATTTATATATCAACGCCAAAAAATCATCATAAATGACGGAAACATAAGTATGAGATGGTCTGTTTGTCATAGATAGAGGATTTTTCAAAAAGCAATAATATTGTATGAACTTTTGAAGAAAAAAATAGCGTAAAAAAGATTTCACAAAATTTTCCACGGCACAGGAAAATTTCATGACAAATCCTTTCCCTATCCACCGCCTTTAATGATTTTTTTTCTTTTGTTATATGCCAAATATGACCTATTATATACTAACCTGAAGAGGTAAATAGCCAATGTTTCCTATGCTAAAAAGAATACCGGCATTTTTCAAAATATAAGTGTCTTAAAATTTGAAGCCCATGAACGATTGGTCATAATTATAAATATATGATGTGCACATCAAGATGAAAGAAAAATTGTTAAAAAAAATATCAGTTAAGATCAAGACAAAACCTTCCTCTGCAATATTTAGTTTCGAAAAAAATTATGTGAAAAAAATATTTTTTCAAATATCTTGATATCTTGAAATATCTTGAATATCTTGAGTAAGATACGCCAACACCGGAAAAATGCAGGAAATTTTATTTTCTATAAATTTGGTTATATAAATTTTTTCATAAAAGTGCGTAGTTTTCGAGAGATTTTCAAAAAAATTGACTTTTTCTTATCAAATATTTTGAGAACCGTTAAAAATACAAAATTAAAACCCATTAAAATAGAAACTGTAGCAAATTTTATTCCCTTTAAAATTTTGTTATATTAAGGGTATTCACAGTCCTCTTTTAATTTTGGGTATTCGGTGTTTTCGGTAATATTAAAAGACTGAAAATATTCTGCTGTGAACATTCCACAGCACAGATTTGAGAACAAAGCTTTTATTGGATACGTGACCAAATCATGAACTGCGAATTTGATTGTAAAATATGTCACATACCTTTAAATTCATGTTTGATGTATTCTTTTGAATTTCTATTGTGGCAACGGCTATCAAAATTGAAAAAATTTGCAGTCCGATGAGATTAACAAAAAACCAGCGAGAAAATTTGATCACTAAAAACATTACTAGCGCCACTCGCGGTTGATTCTTGATACCGAATAACCGGGCCGGAAAACACGACTCAATGCATGTCTACAATTACCGAATCCGGTAATTCATTTTTACATGAACCAAATTACCGTCTCGGTCAAAATCTGTTAAATTTGACCGAGCGGTAAAATTACTCGCAATTTAAAAGAGGACTGTGAATACCCCTTACTCATTTTTTCCCAAAACGGATAAGTTTCGATAAATTATCAAAAAACGGTATTTAAAAAAAAATGTACGGGAGGTACCCGTTATCATTATTTTTCCAAAAGTTGACAGAAAAATACGATTTTTGTAAAACTTGTTTTCAAAAAATTTCAAGTCGCTAAGTCAACGGGTTCTCCAGTTATTTAAGATACGTACAACGGAAAGACCAACAGACCGACAGACAGATAGATGCACGGACATTCTCATGATTTTGCCAGAAACGGATTTCGTACTGATCAGAAAGTTTCTATCTGCCCCCGTTCTCGAGTCGCTCTCCGTCATGAACACAATACTTTCCTTCTATAGAAGAGGAAAGTAAAAACTTTGGAAAAAAAAAATTCGTGGAAAAATTTCCACCGTAATTTCAAAATTTTAACTTTTTGGGCAATTTTTGCAAGTAAATGCCTTGCAGAAATTGCTCAAAAAGTCCAAATTTTAAAATTACGGTGAAAATTTTTCCACGAAATTCCTTAAAAAAAATATAACCTACAAATTTAAATAAATATACGTATGAGTTACTTTTTTCGCATTGGTTTCAAAAGATATCCTGAAAATTTCAATTTGCAGATAAGATGAAAAACTTAAATTTCATATAGCATAAAGTATGAATATAATTTTCGAGATACGTTTTCATAGCTTATTTCCATGCATGCTGTACACTGCAGTGGTAAAACTGAAACATAGCAATATAGCTTTTTTTGCTAGACAACAAAGAACTACACAATTTCATATAGAAATTTTCTATTTGCAATTTTTGTATATTCCTCGTTGCGTTATCTCTAAATTGCTTTATTTAGAACGGTATCACAAAACGTTTAAATTTTCTGAATATTACATATTCTGAGTTGCAATATGATAGCGAAACTTTCGAATGGTGTGCACTTTTTTTTATAAGATTTACGATGAAGAAAAGTCCGACAAAATTAAAAATTCACTGATGTGAGTCGAAAATATGTTATGGCAACATAACACATTCATTGGGATAGAAAATTTCCACATATGGATACACGTACACGTCGGTGTTGGTTTAGATATCAGGAATATGAGCCAAAATAAAAGTGAATTCGGTAGATTGAATTGGGCAGAATGAAAGTACGAAACTCCATGCTTCACAGTCTAAGCAATGTTTTCAGTGTCTGTCTGTATTCAGATCCAGACAAAACGACAACATTTTAATGCCGCTAGAATTGGTTTGTGACGAGTTTATGGTATCTGAACAACCAACATATCTGTATGAAGTAAAATAAGTTCTCTAAGCAAATAATATATCCGTCTTGGAGTTGGCAATTTGCTGCTAGGATACCGTGTCAATCTTGGCACTCGTCCTTGTTTGCTATACTCGGGACGAGCGATGGTACAAAAAACCAGTCGAGTGGGTTCCCTATCTGTTCTTTCTACAAGTATATAGAATTTAGATACAATTTTTCTTTGTACTCATATATATTAAGTGTAGCAACCGTTAGAGTACCCATCTATCATGAAATCTGACGATAGAGTACTTGAGAACTTGGAAAAAAGCAAGATGTTTCGATGTTTCATGTATAGCGGCGACATACCAAAAGCTGTTTCTACCTCATTTCCCACAAAAGATGCGAACATGTTTGTCAACAGCAAACATGCGAGTAAACAACATCCTTTACGAGCAGACATCTCAACAAGAGATCCTGAGATCCAGTCGGCAGGATAAATACAGGCAGCAGCCAGCCAGCATCGTGAATCTTAAGCAAAGGACGAAAATCCAGGAATATAAACATTAGACGTAAAAGACGTACAAACGAGTCGCTTCTAAAATACAGAATGAGGTTGGTGTGACGAAACGCAGGGACTTTCTTCTAGTTTCACTTCATCCTTTTGATTGTTGACATTTTAAAAAGCAAGAAGGCAAATAAAATTAGAGTACCATGCAAAGGCGTATCCTGTCATCCTTTTTTGCATTTGCTTGCACACTTCCTTTAATTCCAATAAGAGCCCGCTTCCGAGAATACACACAACCCACCGGTACACACAAAACTCCATTCCTACTCATCTGTACTCGCTTCATAAAGGGCTGAAAAATGTTCTGTGGCAACAGAAAAAAACGTAGCAGATCCTGTTTAAATGTTATTCAGGCCGAACTGTGTATAATTCGCTCAAAACAACGGCGACCGTAGCGACCATCTACTTTGACAGGATAAAGGTCCAAACGACTCGACCCATTTACTCGCTCCCGCCAGCATCCCTAAGCCCATACTAGAAACAGCCGACGGGGAGCAAAAGATGTCGACAGTCACAGTGCTATGGGCACATTTAAATAGGGGTTGCTGCTGCTTACTTGCGGCCTATCCTATGCTATACGCCCCGTGTCCAGGAATCAAACCGGAGACTTCTATAAATGGGATATAGGTACGAGTAAGGCACATGCAAGTGACATAATAAGAGAAATCGGGAATGACCTAGCCATCAAGTGCAGAATAATTGATTACCAGGACCCCCTATAATCACTCTAGGAAATTTGTTGCTAGACTCACAGTCAGGGTGATGAATGTACGTATGGCGATGTGTTTCGGGTTGTATCGTTTATTTATCAACATTCTATGGTAGCTGAGCATTTTGTTTATTTTAATGGATATGGGTGTATGTACGCATGTAACTCGTAGCGTGTTGTGAAGGTCTTCTAATGCCTAAAAGGGTATAATAATCATTCAATGTGTAAAGCAAAGCTTAGATATTTACCGGATGAGATTGAATTTAATATTTTTACCGACAGTGGAACCCAATTGCATGGTGTCATTTATCTTTTATATTATTTTTTAAGTTTTCCGCGAATTTTACAATGTTTACCGATTGATATAATTGTTATTTTGTAGAGTCATAGTATTAGTTGTAATCAACACAAAACTTCCCTCTGCAACATTTAGTTTCGAAAAAAAAGTAAAAAAATAATAATTTTTCGAATATCTCGAGAACCGTTAAAGATACGTAAACACCATTAAAGGAAAAATGCATGATGTTTTTATACCCGTATGGTGAAACCAAAGGGTATATTAACTTTGCTTTACCGTTTGTAACGCCAAGATCCATTCATCACACACAAAAATGAATTACACCAGTGTGTTTAGAATGATAAAAAAAATTGAATTTCGCATGTCCGTCCGTGTGTCTGTCCGTCTGTCTGTCTGTCCGTCCGTCCGTCTGTGGCGCGAATTGCGGGCGCACGGATTGAGCTAGAGACTTGAAATTTTGCGTGGATCCGTTTTTCGTAAAATCCGAGGCTAAGTTCGTTAATGGGCAAAAAGCGGTCCATTAGGGGGGGTACCCCCCATACGAACGAAAATGTTTTTTGTAAACATCGCAAAAACGGTGCATCTCATCAAAAAAGTCCAAGAATAAAAGTTATTTAGGATATGATTCTACATAAAACTTCCATACATCAATATCCGATTGGAATAAATTTAAAAAAATCTTTTTGGAAAGTTTGACTTCAAAATGGAATTTTGGTACAACTATTCGAATTTTGATACGAATATCACCATACGGGTCTCCAATGATTGCCAGATTGGCAAAGTTAGCTTTTGTTATGTTTTTCCTTTAAATCTGGTTATATAAATTTTTTCACAAAAGTCGGTAGTTTTCGAGAGATTTTCAAAAATCGTATTTTAAAAAAAAAAAAAAATTATGTGGGAAGTACCCGTTATAGCTACAATCACTTTTCCAAAAGTTGACAGAAACCTAAGATTTTGATTTCCGCATGCCCGTCCGTCTGTTTGTTTGTCTGTTTGTCTGTCTGTCCATGAACACCATAACTTTTAAGAGAATTGAGCTAGAGACTGGAAATTATTTACAAGAAAGCTAAGTTCTTGAATGCTTCTCCCCTCCCCCATATAAATAAAATAGTTTTGTGCGTATTTCTCGAAAACGGTGTATCGTATATGGAAAAATCCATTGACACAAAATGTATATAGAATATCGTTTTACATAACCGTTCCATACATCAAAGTCCAACCAGACCACTGCTTCCCCCTCTCCTATACAAATGAATTTTTTTAAATGAAAATTTTGTCTGTCCTCACAAAGTTTTCAAGAATATGGCAAGAATATTTTCCAATTGTATGCGCAACGATTTGGAGGTTAAATCTTAACTGCATCCAACTTTTAATCATATGAGACTCAATTGTGTAAGAAAATCATTTCACCGCTACAAAATGGACTAAGCTAAGTTTTTATTTTAAAAGTTAAATAAGGTTTTAATTTTTAGCTAAAATTTTGTGAAGACCCATTTTAGAAATTTATCAAACACAAAAAACCTTCCAAAAAAGGACTTTCCAGAAAATTCACCAAACTCTCGGTGGCACAAACTGCAAATTTAACCACAAACGAATAAAGGGACACTCAATTATATCCAGTGTTAATAGTAATCCTAGTTCGTCAACTTTTTTTTCTGCTTTGAAAGAGCATTCAAAAATTGAGGCCTTCACGTCGAATGTACATCAACTGAAATTTTGCTCACAAACTAAAACATCGTTTATCAACCGAGGAAGTTTTTTTTTAAACATCAGAAATAGTTGACAAATCAAAGTTTTACTGTCACAGCTATAATATTAAATGGAATTTTCACTGATTTTTCCTTTAGCATGCTTTTCCTGACAAATGATAGACTATAATCAAAATCCTGGTTTGTCTGTACTTACTGTGTGATATTTATACGCATAGACAACGAACACGAAACAAAAGTGTACATTTTGATTTTGGATTGCGCTTTGAAAAGGGTTCTTGGGGCTTTCTGTTACCCTTCGTATCCTGCCTCCCTCGTGATTGTGTTCAGATTGATTTTGAGATCCTGGGGTGGCGGGGACTTCTCGTCGACGCTGATACCTTTCTCTCGTCAGCTGGAATGAACGGTTAATTTGTCGACGGAATGGGATTGAAAGTTTAACACCGAAGACTATTACGCTTTAAACAAATAAATTGTTTTAAGGGGGTGTTTTGGTACTCTTAGCTTTTGATGGTATTACATTGTGTTCCTTGTCGTTTTCTGAATGTTTAATCAGTATTTCGAGTAATGAGAAATGAACGTGAGTGGTAAATTGCAGTTTCAATTAAAATCTTGTTGCATTTTGGCATTCATTTTTAATCGTTGGTGATGATGAACTAAAGGAAGACATTTCAATCATTAATAGCATTTTTAATTCGAAAAGGGTGCGAAACACCAAAGAAATCAAAGTCTTTTCAGCAATAGGGAATTTATTTTTAAAGTGGTTAGATTTATTTTGCTAGAACAATTTAAAATTAGAGAATTAAACATTTTTGCTGGAATTGTGTTAGAACTTAAATTTTTGAGATTAATTGGGGTTTGTAACATTCCGCAATTCAGAACGTGCCCAAATGTTTGAAACTCAAAAACAGGATCGGAGCATTTTGGTATATCTCCGACCAACTGTTCTTGAGCTACAAATTTTTAAAATATTGGTTTTTTTTCGGAATAAAGAGGCATTTTCCGACATTTCACTTTTGTGGAAAAGATATCACTTTTGTGACTTCAAATGAGTAAGAGGTTATTAATTAGGTTTACACATAAGCAAAAAAAGATTTTATTAAGATAGGCGACTATTTTTTGTGGAATTTTCAGAAATGTGCTATGGAAAATTTTGTAGGAAAGTTTTTTCTGCCTTTTATTCTCTATATGAAAATAATACATATAGGACTATATTCGATTTAGTATACCGTTTGTAAAACGCTCAACCAATCGTTGGACATAAATATTGAATTACAACAGGGTGTTTGGTATGACAAAAGATTTTGATTTCCGCATGTCCGTCCGTCTGTTAGTCTGTCTGTCTGTTTGTCCGTCTGTCTATCTGTCCATCCGTGAACACCTTAACTTTCGACCTAGAGACTTGAAAGTTTTTACGATTGCATTTCTCGTTAATACAGGGTGGGCCAGAATAGACGCAGGGGTTTGAAGTCTTTATAACTTTTTTTTTACTTTTATTTTTTTAATTTTGTTTCAGCATTTTGTTAAAAAGACTTGGGCAATTTAAAATGGACCTGTACACAATAGAACAACGAACCGGTGGGCGGTGGGCTCAATGGCTCTTTTACGGGACATGTTTGGCGGACGCATTATTTCGAAAAGAAGCGATTTCAATTGGCCTCCGCGTTCACCTGATCTAACGACTCCAGATTGTTTCCTTTGGGGATATTTGAAAGAAAAGGTGTACGTCAACAAGCCAACAACCATCAGCCAATTGAAAACCAACATTCGCAGTGAAATCGAGGCCATAACATGAAAGGTTATGGAAAATGTCTTGGAAAGAGCACGGATTTGCGAAGCAGAAAATGGCCACCACTTGCGGGATATAATTTTCCATGTTTAGACCAAAAATATTCCCCATCAATCAACTACATGTATTTGAAAAAAAAATTATAGGTTTCGCTAAAATAAAAAATTTATAAAGAATTCAAACCCCCGCGTCTATTCTGGCCCACCCTGTAGCTAGGCTAACTTCTTGAACGAGCGAAGTCGGTCCATTCCTTCACTCCTCCCTCATGACAACGAAACAGTTTTTTGAAATTTTCTCGAAAACGGGGAGTCGTATTTAAAAAAATTTATTAAGGTAAAATGTGTTTAACACATTGACTGCCATGGCTATCATTTTTGATAGCCAGTGAAAAATCGCACTAAGCTTAATGAAGGGCCAAGGCTATTATTTTCGATAGCCAGATCTCCATTCTGCATGGATACATTCTACATACTACAAGTATTGGTATTTCCTTTAAAAATTTGCAAAATTGGTCCGGCTGGCAATGTGTTAAAATATTATTGTAAATAACATATTCATTTATTCAAATTCAGTTGGACCACTCCTTCATTCCTCTCCCATACATATAGAATACTATTTTTCTATTTTCTCGAAAACGGTGCATAGTATCGAAAAATTTGTAAAGACGAAATATGTCTAAAATATGATTTTACATAACCGTTTCATACAACCAAATCCGATCAAACCAATCCTTCTCTTCCATACAAATGGATTATTTTCTCCAAAAACCTTGTCTGCCCTCATATAGAGTTTTTGACGATTGGCACCTGGCGATCATAGCTTTTCTTATATTTAATTACAGGAATATTTATTCACTGTTTTTCTGGGAAACCTGAAGCTAGATATGTTTTGTTTTTAGTTTTGTTTGTAAAACTCTGAAATTTCATAAATTTTGAGCATATCTAAAACTCATCGGTCTAATTTGTAGAAATATGTATTTAAAATGTGAAACATTTAAATTTGAAATATTAAACATAACAAAAGCTATAATTGCCAATCTGGCAATTATTGAAAACCCGTATGGTGATATTCGTATCAAAATTCGAATAGTTGTACCAAAATTCCACTTTGAAGTCAAACTTTCAAAAAAGATTTTTTAAAATTTATTCCAATCGGATTTTGATGTATGGGAGTTTTATGTAGAATTATATCCTAAATAACTTTTGTTCTTGAACTTTTTTGATGAGAACGAACTTAGCCTCGCATTTTACGAAAAACGGATCTGCGTAAAATTTCAAGTCTCTAGCTCAATCCGTGCGCCCGCAATCCGCGCCACAGGCGAACGGACAGACGAACGGACCGACGGACGGACGGACAGACGGACGGACAGACGGACAGACGGACAGACGGAATGACGGACAGACGGACAGACGGACAGACGGACAGACGGACAGACGGACGGACAGACGAACGGACAAGCAAAAATCATTTTTTTATCATACTAAACACACTGGTGTAATTCATTTTTGTGTGTGAAGACGGGATCTTGCCTTACAAACGGTAAAGCAAAGTTAATATACCCTTTGGTTTCACCATACGGGTATAAAAACGTTAAAAAAAATAATGAAGGACAATTTTTGCATGGAAAATGATTTTAAACACAAAATCAAGACATTCCTTGAAACACAATTTTTAAAAATTTGAATTAAGTCTTTTTGAAATCGAGTGGACATTTGAAGAAATTTATAAAGTCAAAAAAAAATCGCAATACTTTCAGCATCATTTTATTTACAAAATTCACTCTTCGCTACTTGATTGAATCCCATTATACCTATCTTCATAAGAAAATTACTCAAAAAAAACTGATTGATCAAAAATAGATAAAATGCGACGAAAAATATATAGAGACAAAAGCACAAATAAATTGTAAATAAATCCTATTTGACAATAAATTACCATACACTTACAGTAAGGGTCCTTCTCACAAGTATTGTGTAGGCAAAAAGGCAAGCTGCTTACAAAGTAAATTTTTCTTGTTCTTCTTGATCTCTCGAAATACCGGACACTCAGGCTTCCGTATAAAATCCAATAAACAAGGCAAAGTAAGTGATCCCTTCCGGAAGAAATCAAATGACGGACAACCGCCCATCCATCCCTCATCAGCAAGCATTTGTTTTTTTCGTCCTGTGCACAGTGTAGGATAGAATTACATCTCAACTGGACTATAGTATCCACTTGATGGTACTCCATCGCCCCCACCCCCATCCTAGTTGAAGCTCATTCACCCCATCTACCCCATCGGGATACTGACAAGCCCGAGCAACATCAGACATAAACGGAGGAATTCTTAATTCTCAACAAGGATTCAAGAAAGAAAAAAAAAGCTTATTTTAATTATTTTGTGAAGCCATCTGGGAATGGTCACTCTCTCTGTCTCTTTCTTCAACTCCTTCCAAGGAAAATTCAGTAATTTTTATTAAATTTTCTTATCAGTGAGTTTCCTTTTTCGCATAAAATTTTTCCCAAACGACTATTCCTTTGAATTCGTCTCGGATTATTGTTTCGTTTCACTGCTCAAAAAATTACAACAATAAAAATTTCATTTTTGTTTTACCATTCCATCTGTTTTGATAATAAATAAAGGGATGGGAAGGTCATATGGAAATTTCGGTTGTTAATTAATTGAAAGATTGCTTTCTTTTTAAATTATTTCATGGATTAAGAAAATATTCTTTGATCATAAGATCTTCATTTATTTATGAATTCTTCTCCGCTGTAATTTAGATGATTAAGAGATGTTTACTCTTGGCCCATAACGAAAAAAAAATATGAAGAAAAATTCTTTATCTCTTTTAATAAAAGTATATTGAAATTCCATAAGAAATAGGTTCAAAAAAATTATAACGAAGCCAAATGAACAAAAGTTGGATCCTTCTGGAAATGAAGAAATGGGTAGAGTTTTAAATTTGGTTCGTTGCTTAGACCCTAATCAAAGGAATTCACTTCGTTTTTAGCTCACGTACTGCGAATATAGATTGGAAAACTGGGAAATTTGTGGGAAATGAAAACTGAAATATATACAAGTATGTATAAGAGTAGTCATTGTGGGCGAAGCTTATCAAAACTGCGATACAAGCAGTTTTCTTTGTGAATTCCTTTACGACTTTTATGAAGAAAACTTACCAAATCGGAACACATATGTGGTAAAATACACTAGTATATACGAGTATGAAACAAGTACCAATTTCGCTGCCATCCATGGACCTATAATATAGTCTTGTAGCATAACAAGGACTATATTTTTTTTTTTCAGTGCTAGTGAATAACTTTCTAAACCGAACAAAAGAAGAATAACGAACGACCGAACAAAGAAACTTACCTACTTACTTTACCTGCATTTTCACCTGATCTACTCTTTATGCATGCTAAGGCCATAAAACAAACCCCAATAGTACTCTCACGTTCGCGCTATAAAAACTTGTTCAATTCGAAAATAGTGAATGGTGGCATGTCCCATTCGGTAAGACAAAGTGAGGTCGTATATCGTCGTCTTAAAATTTTTCCACCATCGAAACAAGTATAAATGTGCAGATATTCCAATGGATATGAAAATGTGCAGGGCCGAGAGAGGAGTGAGCAGAGCAACCAACCAGCACGAAGGGTGACAATTTCTTATTCGATTTCGGTGAAAAGCCAACTAAATTTTCGACCAGAAATATTGTCTCAAGAAGAAATTGTGGGAAGATACTTGAATATAACAAACTCGAACATTTTATATCAAACAAGGAAATTATTTGTGGCCATATTTGAAATTAATATTGCTGTGGAGAATTTCTGCAATATATCCTGATCCAATAAAGAGAAACTTAATTGAAACAAGGATTAATGAACTCATAAACATAACAAAAGCTATAATTGCCAATCTGTCAATTATTGAAAACCCGTATGGTGATTTAAGTGAACGGCGAACAGTTCTATCAAAACTCCACTTTGAAGTCAAACTTTCCAATAAGATTTTTTTAAAACTTGTTTCAATTGGATTTTGATGTATGGAACTTTAATGTAGAATCATGTCCTAAACAACTTTTGTTCTTGCACTTTTTTGAAAAGATGCACCGTTTTTGAGATATTCGCAAAAAACATTTTCGTTCGTATGGGGGGTACCCCCCCTAATGGTCCATTTTTGGCCATTAACGAACTTAGCCTCGAATTTTACGAAAAACGGACCTGTGCCAAATTTCAAGTCTGTAGCTCAATCCGTGCGCCTGCAATCCGCGCCACAGACGGACGGACAGACAGACAGACAGACGGACAGACGGACAGACGGACGGACATGCTAAATTCAACTTTTTTCATCATTCTAAACACACTGGTGTAATTCATTTTTTTGTGCGATGACGGGATCTTGGCGTTACAAACGGTAAGGCAAAGTTAATATACCCTTTGGTTTCACCATACGGGTATAAAAACGCTCCGCATTTGAATGGATATACACCAAATTGAATTATGTTATCGTTTCTCGTAAGACCTCTGGACAACTGTGAGGGTGGAGTGAAAATCCAAAAGTCATCAGATCCTTGCGTGACAATTAAATAGTTCTGAGAATCGATATAAAAAACGTCCACTAAAATGTTTTATACTCTAATATAATTTAATAATAATCATACTAATATATAAAAATGGGTTGGTGTCTGTCTGTTCCCCTTTCACGCAAAAACGGCGGAACCGATTGACTTGAAATTTGGCATGAGTATCTGTGGTAGTTCTGGTTCCAACATAGGCATACGGAAAAGTAGCGCGAGGGGTGGGGGAGTAAGGGGAGGGGGTAAAGTGATTTCGAAACTTAGCTCTTTCTCTATGTTACCCTTTCGCGGGGAAACTACCAAGCCGATTGGCCTGAAATTTAGCTCCAACATAGACCATCAAAAAAAAAAATGAAAAAACTTAACCCGGCAACCACGGGTATGCAAGCTAGTACTCTATATGAGAATCGTTCAATATACCATCTGTAAGGTATCGAACCAATCATCGGATATAAAAAATCGGTTTGTCTGTCTTTACGTCCGTCTGTTTGTCTGTTTGTCTGTTTGTCTGTTTGTCTATTTGTCTGTTTGTCTGTTTGTCTGTTTGTCTGTTTGTCTGTTTGTCTGTTTGTCTGTTTGTCTGTTTGTCTGTTTGTCTGTTTGTCTGTTTGTCTGTTTATATATCCGTCTGTCTGTCCCTGAACACCATAACTTTCGAAGGGATTGAGCTAGACACTTAAAATTGTCTACAGTTGCGTTCCTCGTAAATAGAGAGGCTAATTGCTTGAACGGGTAAAATGGTGCCATTCCTGTTCCCCTCCCCCAAAGATACGTAACAGTTTTTTGCAATTTCTTAAAGCATTTATAAAGATAAAATGTATTTAGAATAGAATTCTTCATAACTCATCCGTACATCAAAATCCAGTTGACCCACTTCTTCCTCCTTCCCCCATACAAATGAAATACTTTTTTCCTATTTTCTCGAAAACGATACATATATCGTTTCGAAAATTTTTCGAACACGAAATGTGTTTCAAATATGACCTCTCCGAAATAGTTAGCTATGATAGTTTAGCTAAGATGCCCAAAGTAGCAATTTTAGACATTGGAAACATATTTTGGAGTGTTCATGAGGTTCCAGAGTCTAAATCATTATCTATTCTAACAATTATTCTATAATATAATACGAAGAATGTCTGTCTGTCTGTATGTCTGTCATTCTGTCTGCACAAACGATCTCGAAAATCCGCCTAACGATTTTCACGAAACTTGAAGGTTAGGGATTTTTGGGGACAAGGAATCGATCTAGATAGGTCTCACCTCTGAGAAAATTCCCCTCGATACCCCTCGCCTGGTATCTTCGAATTGGGTGATCCGATCTTAATGAAACTTTACAGGGCTAAGGGCTTTCGATTTTTTCAATACAAATCTGACTTTTCCCTCCCCTCGATACTCCTCGCCTAGTATCTTCGAATTGGGTGATCCGATCTTAATGAAACTTAAAGTATCACTAAGGGGGCTAAGGGCTTTCGATTTTTCTACTACAAACCTGACTTTTCCCTCCCCTCGATAAACCTCACCTTGTGTCTCAAATAACGTTTCAAAAACAAATTTTGTTATCGCGCGTTAGTTTTAGTTCTAGCTTTCTAGGTCGGGAATTTAAAAACTCTGGAAAAGCTCTGTAAAGATAATGTGAATTTAGTTTTTCCCCAAAAATCAGCAAAAGTAGGATTTTGAGGTCGCCGAGCATGGCTCGGTCTTCCTGGTACTCGTCCAAAAGACCTGAATTTAATTTTGGCACTTTACAAGTAATTTTTACGAATTTCAACCGGCTCAAAAGGAATGCACTTAGGGTATTAAAAAAAAGAATTCTATTTTGCACAGCTCAAAATTAAATAAAATTGCATATTATTTTCAGTATCACAGCGGGAATATCGAAAAAATAAATATCTCCATACATTTTTACTCCACCCTACTATACACAACTAAATTTGCTTATTAAGCCAATTGCAATTCCATTTATTGTCTATTTTTTGTAATGATTCACAATCTCTTAATAGAATTGGATTTTTTTTCGAAATAATTGCAAACAAAGCTAATTTTATACAAAAAAATTTATCGATTACACTAATATTATGCATATATTATCTTTTCACATCTATATACTGATTAAACATTTTTTTTTCTGTTTAATTAAATTTTTTGCCTCATATTTCGTTTATGATATGTCTGATTGTAAAATAGGCTATATTCAAATGAATCCGGTGCATCGTGTGTAGGAAATTAATGACATAAAAAGTCTTTAAAATATAATTTTTCATAACTCTTCCGTACATCATAGTTTTGCCTACGGCACACATTTTGCAGAGTTCTAAAGAAAAAAAAAACACCACAAAAAATGACAGAAAAATGACAGAATATGGCGAAGTCAAGAGTTAAAAGCTGCGTCGAAGTCGAAAGACAGAGACGCGTCGGAATACACGATTGGTGCCCAGGTTTTTTTAAAAATTGAGACGTTAGATAGTTTTGTCCGCTTTGACTTGTTTCGTATTTTTCGATGAATTTCGAGACTTAAAAAATTTTTCTTTCCTCACGCCCTCCTACCCGACTCTCCACCCCAACCAATCATTTATGCTGGATTCGAATAAAAAAATTATGGTCACCTTATATTTACTACTTGATTTTGTTTCATGGGTGCACTGCCCGTAATATAACAGTTTTCATTCAAAATGTCATATTAAATTTTTTACTGAAATTCATTTATTTTCATTCCATTTGAAATTCTCTCTTAAAGCTTTAATTTATGTTAAAAGGGCTAATTTAAAACTGAAATTAAAACCTACCGCAAAATGTGGCAATAATTTTCGTGCTATCAATGCAATATCTTGTATTAATTTTGTCCAATATCTAAAGACACACTTTTTTCCATCTTTCTTAAATGTCACAGTAGGCATTCTTATTTCACATTTTTTATCCCCTTCACGAGAGTTTTCCATGAATTTCCCATGCCTATCACAAAATATCTATTTCAGTTAAATTTGTGATTCTTTTTTAGCTTTAATAATTCGACGCTATCGGTGTTCCCTGGGGTGAAGTTCAAGAATCATTTCAAGAATTTCTTTACCAAGAAGTATGTTTCAAGCCTCCAGGAACGTAGAGCTTTAATCGCTAAATTCCATCCAGATGTTTTAGGCAAAAAAAATCTTTGCGTTGTGTTAAAAAGTTTGACGAAAACCAAGTAAGAGAAAATTTCGAAAATTATTTTCTTTTTTTCTGTGAAGGTTTATATTTTTTGTTTGAATGATAATATTGGGAATTAGATAGAATTATTATTGTTTAAATTTTTACAAAACAAATAATAAAGCTGATCCAAGTCGACTCCTTGACAAGTCAACTCCTTGACAAGTCAACTCTGGCCTGTAGCAGGCAGACCATTACATGACATTATATCCTGAAAATACCTATCTCAGGTCAATTCGTACAGCTTTACTTTACTTGATGCATGTTTAACCTTCGAACTTTGTTCACCACAGGTTGACACGTTTTTACTTTTCCTAACGCAGGTGAACGTGCGCTTAGCATAGGCTAAATTTTCCTGAAGGAAACCAATTACAGTGTAAGCAAATCGACGATTTTTACTCCATTTTTCTGAGTGTAGCAAGGGTTATTGAGTCGCAAGAATGAGTGAAATTTCTGAAAAAAAGCCACTACATTTTGCGATTTTACTACGATAAAGGGAAGAATGCGTAGAACAACGTCAAATACCTAAAAAAACATGGATCTAAGAAACAACCGTTTAATTATTATTTCTTCAGGCGTTTGATTTAAAATATGGGCTTTAAGACAGGAACTTCGTAAAGAAAAGCGGCTGTGGATGAAAACAATTGCATACAAATATAGATTGCTTCGGAAGAGTTTTAGATTTTACCTGTGATTTCGGGACACAAAATGAAGCTTTTTTAGTAGTTTTTCTCAAAAAAAAGTTTCTCCCTTCGAATATCAATAACAAATTTACAAAAAGGAATTTCTAAAATTCGCTATTCAAAAGTCCCAGTTGACTCTAATTCACTTCGCTTACATGCTTAAATTTAGTGAATTCTTGACACAATTCACCTGTAGCTCCATTTCGAGGATATCCATTTTTGAATTGTCATCGAAAAATGTTTGGGGTGATGATACCCCGAAATGACAAGCTAAAATGATTGGATATAACGAAAGGTATGACATTATATTATTGAAAGGCGGAGTCAAAATATTTTCATGATTTTTTTTTTGTCAAACTTTAACTCAAAATTAAACACTTTAAATATTGATCAAATGAAGTACCTACCAGTTGTCATTAAAACTTCTGTTAACAAAATATCTGGAAATCTTTGGTGTGAAAAATTTTGTTTTTCATCTTTGGATAGTCTCTGTCTGGTCTTCAGCATTTTGATGAAAATTTTGTCATAACATCATAACACCAAAGAGAAAAATCATCATCGATCATCATTAAAAGAACTCAGAAAGCACAAAATAATATCCGAATGTCTGCAATATACAATCTTTACTACAATCCGAAAGCTATAAAGGCAGACAGATGGTGTCTGAGTTCATTCAACGATGTCCTTTCATTTTATTTCAGCGAAGATACTGGGAAGCAAACGTATATATTGTCAGTATTGTCGGGAATGTGTTACGAAAAACGTTGAAATTTTCCTAATGAAAATCTATTTTAGACAGACAACCGACGGATTTGCTATAAAACGACATAAAACGCTAGAATTTATAATTTCAATGGAAAATTCTGCAATTTAAATCATATCAAAATATGTCCAACAGACATTCATTGTACGTCGCATTTACATTAATAACATAAATCGTGGGCCTACGATATTAAAATTTATGCATTCATATTGAATTACTCTATTTTGAAATGCTGTTTCCACTTCCCTTTGGTGTGATTCGATCCGTCGAATACATGAATTCCATTTCTCGTTTCTATACAGACGAGTCGATCCAGGCCCATGACCCTAGTATCGATTGCAAGTCCTTTTCGCTGGCTCGTCCTTGATACACGGCTGATGGTTTGGAAAACAATATACCGGCAATAATCACCGGGGCGTCATCTTCAAAATAGTGGTGACTTGACTCGCATGTAAGTGATTTCTCCTATTAGTGCAGATAAAGTGATTCGGCTTCAGTTGTAAGCAGGATAAAAAGCGAGTACCTATAGCAAAAAACCACTCTAGTCTATCTCACCTTGGGACAAGAATAAGACGAACGGCAGGATGAAGGTGGTGGCGAGGAGTGAAACACCAAAAATTTCACAAAAGAACTTGAAACGTTGTAACCGATTTGTCCTTACAACTTACCTTCATGGTTACCTTTTAATCCTACCCACAGTCTAAACGACAACACATCTAATCAGGGTCGATAATTAATGACTGGACTACCGCCAAAGAGTCATTTGTCTCAAGTTTTGTTTTTAACCTTTGCAGACTTCCACCTTCCACTCAACTCGACTCGACTCGACTCGGCTGACCTGTAATGGATGAAGAGCTGAAGAAGTGTTAATTATAGTCTTCCATTATCGGTGAAATTTTTTTTCCCCTTTTAACCATTTTTTTTTTATTTTACCCACCGTCTCCATTTATCTATTCATTCGGGATCCGGGTTTCACACCTTTTCTTTACCTGACTATCGTGTAAAAAAAATGTTTTCCTCCTTCGTACATTGAGGTTTCTGTTTTTAACTTTTATTTTTAACATTTTTTATTCCTTAGTGCTGTGTTAACTTCGAACCAAAAAAAAAATGGACAAATGACGTTCCTGAAAATCGTCCGAGGAATTAACTTTTTGCCCATTTTTTTTTCTCCTCGGTTTTTCTATTGAAATTTTTAACATTAGAGAAGTGGCTTTGAGAGACAGATGGTCTCAAGGAATTAATGAAAGTGATGGAAGTTTATTTATTCAAATTATTTTTCCCTTGTTGTTCGGGTCGTTTCAGTTTTTCTGTCTTTTCTTTTTGGCGAAGCGCTCTGTAATTTTTGGTGTTCTGGGAAATTCGCAAAAAAAAAAATCTTCACGGTTCCATAAGTATCGGTTCGAAAAGCTTTTCTATTAATTTTATGAGCGGCAGAAAAGTTTTTTGATTATTCGCTACTGTTTCCAATATAAGAAATGCTGAAAAAAATGAGGTAAATTGCAAATATTTGTGAATGTTGCCCGTAAGCAGCTGTTAAAGATTATTTAGGGAATCTGGCAAAAAGTATACGATAACTGGTATGAGGTGAATGGTGGTAGATTGAAGATTTTCTTTATATTCTTGGTCATGGGAAAATTCATTTAAACTTGGATAATAATTTTCTAATCTGCGTGAATTACATCGGGTTATACTCAATTAAGTTGAAACTTCGTTTTAAAGCCATAACTTGATTATTAAGTTGCTGGGTGGCCGAGACGGCTACGAACTTGCTGTGAAAGTGTGAGTAAGAAAGAAGGAAAGAAAAATCCTTGCGGATATTTTCGCATTGTTAAAAATATGGCAGTCGAAGTGAAACTGATGCCGGCTAAAAGAATTTTCCTTGGGGGTTAGCAGTTCGATTATTTTGTATCCCTAAAATTTCTGATATCCTTGTTGGTTGATCTGGTCAGGGATATATACGTCGTTGATTTGATTTCCTTTGCGTGTGTTTGCGTCTGTGTATGTTTGATTCGAATTGGTCCTTGAAACGAAATCCACTGGTAAAATGAACACAGACCTGTTCAAATGGTAGAGTCGAATAATAATCGAAAAGGAAATTGACTTTGGCCAGTTGAAAGTAATGGCAAAAGTACGCTGGTCACGATTGTTAGTATTGAACCACCAACAAAAAACCTTGAAACAAATGGAAACGATCAATAAAATACAGTGAAACTTGGACATAATGATTTCGAAATAACATTTTAAGATGTGATTTTTACACTGAAAAAAATATAATTCATTTTGACTTGACTTTTTCATGTTATTGTCATAATAAAGCATATGAATTTGATTTGCTTTAATATCCGTTTTAAAGGCCCTTCTAGGGGGGCGCGGCCGCAAATGATTTTTGCCGCAGTTGTGGTGACGAGGAGGAGCCGGAGGCCGTGAAACACTTATGGTTCAACCACAATGAAGGCGGCAAGCGGCAGCGGCGACGGCGGGTGACATGGCGCCCCCACACATACCGCCGAGCCAGCTACAATGATAGCGGTACCGTCGGCATATGCTTCTGGCTTGCGAAATTAAAACGTCAAAACATCTGCATAGAATGTGGCGCCGAATGCGGTGGTTTTCATAAAACATTTTGGTCGGCAGCGGCAAGTTTGACTTTGTTTCAAACTTGGCGGCGACAGAAAAAGTGCGCTGCCGTTGCCGCTGTATTGTAGCAGCTCTCGTTGCGCTACGTTAGTGCAAAAAAAAATGCCGCCCGCCGCTGCCGCTTGCCGCCTTCACTGTGGTTGAACCATTACTCTGTGAGTGTCCAGCCCTACAAGCACGCCGATATGGGACGCTTGGGGCTAGATTTTATAGTGGCCTGACGGAGCTTGGCAACCACCCACTCGAGGATATGCTGAGCTTAGTCAACAAGTCGGGCTGGTTCAAATAGGATCAGCTAGTTTGATGAAAGGTCTTATGAGTACTGAAGACATCACAATGGGCCTGTAGGCCTCCGAGTGTAGCGCTGTGCTCACGCCTGATCGCGCGCGGTCTTCTTAACCTAACCTAACCTAAAGGCCCTTCTTGTAATATTAACACGTTGGCTACCATGTGAGTCACCGGTGATCACAGCGTAAGTGAAATAAGAGTGCGTTTTTTTGGCTGGTAGCCAACGTGTTAACATGATTTCATTCCTGACCAAAATTTTGAATATCAGAATCACAAATAATTGACAGGAGCTTCGCTCCGCGCCCCTAGCCGTGACCACCCTCCTTTCGCCACCACCGCTACCCCACCAACCGTGGTGTGAAGCGAAGAGACGAGGGGTAGGAGGATGGAAAAGGGAGGAGTGGAAGGGTGAGGTGGGAGTTATAATGAACTAACCATTGTTTTCATTTTTGGTTGTTTTTTCCACTACTCCAATTTTCACAAAAAATCGCCAAAGAATTTTTATACCCGTATGGTGAAACCAAAGGGTATATTAACTTTGCCTTACCGTTTATAATGTCCAGATCCCGTCATCACACACAAAAATGAATTACACCATTGTGTTTAGAATGATAAAAATAATTAATTTTGGCAAATCCGTCCGTCTGTCCGTCCGTCCGTCTGTCCATCTGTCCGTCTGTCCGTCTGTCCGTCTGTGGCGTGGATTGCGGGCGCACGGATTGAGCTAGAGACTTGAAATTTTGCGCAGATCCGTTTTTCGTAAAATGCGAGGCTAAGTTCGTTAATGGGCAAAAATGGACCATCAGGGTGGTCTTTCAGTTTGATTTTGGGCCATATTCCATGGATCCGCAGTGAATATATATTTTTAGGCATTCTGTATCAAAAACAATAATATATATTATGTTTTTATCCTGCTTTTGATACAAAACCCATAAAAACTGTTTTTTCCCCTATCAGCACATTTAAAAAAAACGTTTTCTTAAATATTTAAAATAAAATTATTTGATACTTTTTAGTGACCTTTTTAGTATAGAAAAAACGTTGAATTCCATTGATTTTTGGAAAATATCGTCGATTCTTAAAACTTTATGTTTACGTGTTGGTTTTAAGTTGATTGTTTAGCAAATTTTCATCTTGTCAAGAGGTTCAAAACTTTATATATCTGGCTTTACTGTTAAAGGAAAACTAATATATGAGTTGGTACGTCTACAATGATTTTCAAACAACTTCGGACAAAGCATTTTAAATATCGTATACGCTTGAATTTCAAATGTGAAAAATTCGAAATAAATATAGTACTGAATGAAAATTGTACTAGAATATACTTTTTCGCATGGTTTTCTCCCAACGATTGCCTTTTCCCATAAAGATTGCTATCGGTTTTCGGTATTCGGGTTGATTCATTTTATTTTCCCATAAATAGAAAGCAATCTTGGGGTAGAAATTCATCCGATAGGAATCGCGTCTGACATTTTTGTATAAGCGCTAACTCTTATCTGGAGAGTTAATTCTGAGATGTTATTTCGTTTTGCCATTTTGCAAATAAATTATATTCGCAGTGGTACATTTACTCCATCTGCTGCAAATGACAGATTTAATCATAGTTTAATTATACACCAGCGACAGGAAAACTTTTCTTTCACTAACTTCGACATTCGGATATTTTCCAATAACTGCAAGCTACTTCCAGATGATTGAATGAACCCGACTATACTATGCCCGACTATACTAGCAGATTTAATCTGAATTTAGCCTCCTGTTTCATTCTCGTATATATCTACGAAAATAAAAAAAACTTAATTTCAGATTGTCGTTTAAATAAGGATCAATGCCAACGGAATGGACTTTAACGCGAAGTACGAAGGAAAAAAATTGTTGCCAATTGTGGACTCTATTTTTAAATTGATTGGATGAGTTTTTATTGTGTTTCAGATGCTATCGAATTTGAATTTTAATTGTTAAAAATAAAAGTGTTTTAAATTATTTTCTTTAATGAAAATATTTGGATTGCGAAGTTTGCTTTCCCTACAAATTTAATCGATTGTTTGAGGAGACTTTAATAAAAGTGTCGAAGTGAACATAAAAATATCTGATGTGAACAGCACATGACTTTCTTATACCAAATCTACTTTTCTGCACAATTTACGTGACGAATCAAAGTTTAGTTTATATAAAAACATGAATTTTTATTTTGCAAAGTCTGAAATATCTCGATAACGGTAAAAGATATCAATTTACGGTAAAAGGAAAAAAAATGTGGAGAATTTTAATACCTTTAATTGCGCAATAACCTGTTTTTTCGAGAAACCCTTAATTTGCAACCAATTCGCAAATTTTTTTTTAATTTTTAATTATAATATCTCGATAACGGTTAAAGATAGCGGATAACGGTAAAAGACAAAATTATGGTAAACAATATTCTATTCAATTTATCTCATATATTAAACCACCAAAAACTCGATATTTTCCGAGGTAATCGCGATAGACTGATTTTTTTAAATAACGGTATATTGCGATAACGGCTTGAGATACAAAGTTCTAATGAAAGACAAAGATGTAGAAAACTTTATTGTCTTCAACTTTTGTTATACATAAGATTACTGAGAAACACGTATTTTCGGAGTAAATAACAAAAAAACGAAATTGCGATTTTTAAAAAGCTGCCATTTTCGTTAATTACAGTTAACAGATTTCCTCCAAAAATTTATAGGCTTGTCCGATTCTAGGACCAAACATGCCTGTAAAATTCCATGACCCTAGCTCCATTTTCTTTCTGCATGTCCGTCCGTCTGTCTGTCTGTCCCTCTGTCCGTGAACACCTTAACTTTCGAAACGACTTGAAATTTTGTATCTAGAGACTTGAAATGTTGTATAGTTGCGTTTCTTCTAAATGGCTTAGCTAAGTTCTTGAACGGGCAAAGTCCACAATTGGCAACAATTTCCTTCCCCCCTCCCTCATACAAACGAAATAGTTTTTTTGCAATTTTCTCGAAAACGGTGAGTCATATTGGAAGATTTATGAAGGTAAAATGTATTTAGAATAGGATTTTACATAACTCATCCATACATCAAAATCCAATGAGACCTCTACTTTCCCCCTCTCCTTTCCCCCTCTCCTTTCCCCCTCTTCTTTCCCCCCTCTCCTTTCCCGCTCTCCTTTCCCACTCTCCTTTCCCCCTCTCATATACACATTTTGTCTGCCATCATATAGAGTATTTGACGATTGACCCTTGGAAATTGTAGCTTTTCTGATGTTATATCTTGATTCTCGTGCAAGTCATATTTTAACAGAATATACATTTTTCCGGTCTTTAAATTCTTTTTCTGACGCAGGCACATTGGTTCAATTATAGTAAACTTTTAAATTGTAAAATAGTAGGATAAGATAATTCACTTAAAGTTTTAAAATTTTGTATTTAAAGTTCGTTTGACTAACCCCACCCCCACGCTCATCCTGGTCGGGATTTTGGCCGGACATTATAGTCACCCTATCCAAAAAAAAATTCTCTAAGATTCCCAAAAGGAATGTTGAAAGATTTCCAGTGATTCAATGAAGCCCTACTTAAATTTTTTAACCAAACTCGTTGCCCAGCCAGCTTTAATGTTTTGGCTTTTATGATGGCATTCGAATGGAACAAAGATATGAAAATTAATTCCATTGAGAAGAATTCCATTGCAGATTCCAACGTTGGATGGACACAAAACCAAGAAACGAGACATGAAAACTGTTTAAAATAAACATTTCCCAAGAATGAAAACTATTTGAAGCGTAATAATTACCGCATGGAGGCCTCCTAACGACATCATTTTGGTCAACCATCACTTTCTTCTCAAGTGCTATAACCGACATTCGGAATGTGAATGCGAAATAGAGCGGGTGAAATTACGCTATATCGGAAAGATTCATAGATACCTTCGGATAGACAGTTTAAGTGTGGAATATCTAGAAGGGTTTTTTTCCGGAGGAATAACAGTAGGTATATTATTGTGGGATTTGTAAAAGTTTTATGCCGGGAAGGATCTGAAGAGGGCGGGCGGTTAAACAAGTCACCACCGGCCACATATAATTGTTACTGCTGCACGAATTACTGAAGGTGACCCTTGATAGGCCGCCACAATAGAAAACCCCTAATATGTTTATTGTAGAACAAACGTTCCCGGTTCTCCATATTAATATGTACCGTTGTACAAAATATAACATAAATGGTTACCGGGAGGCATTAACTTAATTTCTTTCGGCACCGAGATGCCATTAGCTAGGAAGCCAACAATTCCCATTTTGATATCTTATCAGTTAGGTGAACCATTATATCAGGATGAAAATCGATTTCTCACCAAGTTCTATTTGTAAAATGTCGGCCTTATGCACACATACAACTATGCGTATCTAAAAGTAGTCGTGAACCCTTTTGTTATTACAGCATTATACTTTCATAAAGACGAGGTCATTTTTAGTGTTATTATGTCTCGATTTAGTAAAACTTGTAGTAAATATTGTAATAAATTGTACGTAGTAATCTTCGGCATTGATGGGAAAACATAACTAAAAAAATGACTGACGAAGGTTTTAAAATAAAATAAAAAAAAAAAGTTTGAAAAAATATTTCTAGAGCCAAATTTTTACTAAAATTAACCAAAAGTAAAGGAATATTTTTTTGATGTTGCATACCAGGGCACCAATCGTGTATCGCAACGCGTCTCCGTCTTTGAGCTGAGACGGCGACATTGACGCGACACGTTTTTCTAATCTTGTATCGCGACACTAAAAAATTGGAACGTTCAATGGATTGAATTCTTAAATTAATTATAGGTCATGCTAAATAAAGCTTTCCGAGTGCACGATACGGACCAGTTTTGCTCACTACAAATATTTTGCTACAGAAACGTCAAAATAAAAATATTTGGATTAGCTGAAATTAATTTTTTATACCCGTATGGTGAAACCAAAGGGTATACTAACTTTGCCATACCGTTTGTAACGCCAAGATCCCGTCATCACAAAAAAAAAATGAATTACACCAGTGTGTTTAGAATGATAAAAATAATTCATTTCTGCATGCCCGTCCGTCCGTCTGTCTGTCTGTCTGTCTGTCTGTCTGTCTGTCTGTCTGTCTGTCTGTCTGTCTGTCTGTCCGTCTGTCTGTGGGGCGGATTGCAGGCGCACGGATTGAGCTAGAGACTTGAAATTTTGCGCAGATTCGTTTTTCGTAAAATGCGAGACTAAGTTCGTTAATGGGCAAAAATGAACCATTAGGGGGGGTACCGCCCATACGAACGAAAACGGTTTTTGTGAATATCTCGAAAACGGTGCATCTTATCAAAAAAGTGCAAGAACAAAAGTTATTTAGAATATGATTCTACATAAAACTCTCATACATCAAAATCCGATTGGAATAAATTTTAAAAAATCTTATTGGAAATTTAGACTTCAAAGTGGAATTTTGGTACAACTGTTAGAATTTTGATACGAATATCACCATACGGGTTTTCAATAAATGCCAGATTGGCAATTATAGCTTTTGTTATGTTTTTATGTTAAGTTCACCAGAAAAAAGTGAATTAAGAGTTGTTCGCAGGTTCTTAAGGGACAAAAATGATCCGTTCCAGCTCATCTCAAAACCGTAGTGTATAATTAATAGACTTTTTGCTTGAAATGAATAAAAATCAAATCCTCCCACAAAAGTTTTTTCTTTTTGTTTACGGAGGCACCAGTGTCAAACACGCGCAAATAATCGCTAAGGCATTATTTTCATCTACGAACCTTACGCGGTTTCCCACTGTTTTTCATTCGTTATCTTCCTGAAATAATATAAATTTATTATGATTTAAATACAAAAACTTTTATTTATTTTGGTTCCTCCATTGTGAAATGACAGACGGAATGACACTGAGCGACACCTCGAACTGTGTCGCTGAACGAAAAGACGCGTCGCTAGTATGCAACGACGCGTCTCCATACACGATTCCTTTTCTTAATGAAAGACGCAATTTCGTGTCTGCGTCGCGTTACACGATTGATGCCCAGAAATACAAGCAAGAAATATTACTTGTGGTCAACACAAAACTTTCCTCTGCAATATTTAGTTTATATAAAAAACAATATTTTTTCAAATATCTGGAGAACCGTTCCCGATTTTTTTTGTGAAAAATCTTAGCCAATTTTAATGCGATTTAACAAAAATTTCATGTATCTATGAAAAGCCATTCGCGAGATTGGCAATACATTTTTGGCAGTATGTGTTGTGAAAAAATAGGGAAATTAACTGTTCTTCCAGAAAATCTGCGGGCTTAACTTTTTCTTTGAATTTTGTTCTCTTACGGCAACCTAAATGTTAGACAAATCTAAAACTCTTTGAACCAAAACCGTGCGGAAAAGTTTAAGAAAAAACTCACTGTAATTGAAAAAGATGAAAATAATCTTTGTCGAACGATGATCTACTCACATACAATAGTTTGAGCTGGAATTCTGCAAAAAACCTATATTACTCATTCGAATATCTGAATTTTGTACCCGCTGATGTCCCCTAATTTCAGTTGAGTCGAACATGACCTCTATCGATTCTCATAAATCCACCATGTTGACACAAAAGTCATGTATGAAAGGAGTACATTTATGCCAGAAGAATATCACACAATGAGAAAAGTTATAAGAAGAAAAAAAAATTGAACAAGAATACATAGAAAATTCCAGCACAAAATATATGAGCCAAAAAACACATATCGCATTTTTTGGGGCCCTATGCTTGCAGTATGAAAATAAATCCACCAAAAGATGATCCTCATATCAGGTTTTTTTTTGTATTCTGAGGCCCACCGACCGACAGAACGACTGAGATGATAAAGTGCTCGTCATATTTCAGTATATAAGAGGCACAAATATGAGCTGAAGAAAAACAAGAAGAAGAGGCAAAGCCTCCTATTCACCAAGGTAAACGATGTTTACATTTTTAACCCAAAAACAGATTTTCAGTTTCAGAATTTATGATTATAAAATGCAGTGATACCGGGTTGTCGGTCTGTTCGGGCCCGAGGATTGGGACGAATAAAAAATTCAAAAACTTAATCAAAAAATTATAGAAGGAATTTAGCCGAGCACATTTGCCAACGAAATACCAAACACATGTTTCAGGATTTCCTTGCTTTATTTCTTTCAATGGTGCTAGGCTATCGTTTGGGGGTGGTAGGACAGACAGGGAGGATGGATTTCATTTTGAGGTATCTATTCGCACCAATTTTCTACGTTTTCACAGCTAGGATGTGCGTTCCGAGGATGCGTGTTGAGGTGTGAGCATGAGTTAAGGGAGACTCAGTGGGCTTTTTCTTTTACTTTCATTCAGATCTCATGAATACGGAATCAGATGAAATATTTTAAGGCCATGAATCCATTTGCATCATCGTGGCAAGAAGCAGTACGAAACATGAAATATGTTGTGTAAATGAGGAACGCCTCTGACAGTATATGTTCTAAGAGGATGTCCCAGTGGGCGGCTATCTGGATGAACGGGTGGATAGAATTTCGAATCAAGCTGGTTTGGATTCTCTATTCTCATAGCCCGCTGAGAATGCTCGGTGTTTTCGGGGTAAAAGTGTCTTATAATATGGGGTTTTTGCGAGGGAATCCACAGACGAAACATCAAGGGGGTAGTATTCCTTATATTATTTTCCCTTCCCCGCTACTTTCAATGTGCCAAGACACCATGGATGAATTCGCTTTTGCAAGCAAGAGATGATGATGGTGTCATTGGGATAAATGGCTTATTTCCTTTTACTAATTTGGGGAATTTAATTTAGGGTAATGTGCCCTTAAAAGTTCGACATTTCGGTCGCGAGAGATGGTACGGAATGCAAAAGAGTATCGTGCGGAATAAACGCGTCGAATGTTTTTAAATTGAGAATATTTTCTGTCAGGTAAAGAGAAATACTTTGATAGAATCCCATTGATCTATATATAGGTAATGACGAGTATGTGAACATTGAAATGGCATTTTTGGGTAGATTCAGGAGTCGTTTTGCATTATAGCTTTACTGAATCGTAAACACTTAAATCAAATTCAATTTAAGACATTTCGGAATTTTCTTCTTTGCTTTAATAAATATTTAGAAAAAAATAATTCAAATCATGAAAAAAAACTTTATCTCAACATTGATTTTTACGAGTGGCATTAAAAATTTGAAGACAAAGTTTTTGCTCATTTGAATTTTGAAACCAATAGTTCCTCAATATTCTCCTCCCGTCCCTCCCCCTCACACCCCACCACCAATAATCTTGTCCAATATTGACACAAAATTTTTATGGTCACTCTAATAATTTAGAGGGACGCATCTATTAAAAAGATAAATTCTGACTCCTTAAACAGAATTTTTATTACAGAACTTTTTAAATATTTTATGTTTAATTTACAGTTAATCATTCAATCGTACAATTCTAATTTTACATAATATTTAACGATTTTTCGAGAATCTAATATTTACAAAAAAAAAATAATATTCTTTTATGATTTCATGGGTTTTTCGAATTTTTCCACATTAGTTTGAATTTTTTGAACAATTTCTTACACAATTAGTAGCACAAGCAGGGTTTCGGAAGAGCAGCGAAAGGACTTTTGGTACATCGCGGAGGACGTGAACAACGAGCTTTTGGAGGTTGAGGGGATGTACCACACGGAGGGCAAGGGAGAGTTTGAATTGGTGGCCCGTTTACAAATCGGCTGGGTCCAGAGGGGTACAGACAATAGTTAATCGGGGGTGGTATCTGGATTACTTGTGGCTTCGGTTGGTAGATCACTGGCTGGTACATTTCTTTCTTTTCGCAAATCTCCCGCGTGCTACATTTTAGCTGAGCTTCCGGTACCCGCACTGTTTTCCAACAAACTTTAGGCTCTTTTCGAATCTGCTCCTGCCAAATCACTTTTGGCATGAATATCATCTTTGATTCATAAGTAACTTTAGGTACAACCACCTTCTTCATTTTATAAGTAAGCCTGGGCTCCTGTATGCGCCTTTTAACGAATATCACACTTTTCCTAGTTACCAGTTTTGGCGGCTGCTGAATAGTAATGCAGCGTGGCGTATAACAAGGACAAGCTGATGGAGGACTTGGCAATTTTCGTGAACCCTATAATTATAGAAAAATGAAATTTTGTTGCAAAATAGTTGAAATGATAAAATTTAATAAAACCCATACCTTCCCTTTTGCCTTTTTACAATTACAAACCATTTTTAAAATTTAATATTAAATTTAAATAGTGGATAAAAATATTACTTTTGATAGTAACGAAATAAATACACAAGAATTTTATCTATTTCTAAACTCTAATTAAATTTAAATAACAATTTTATTAAATTTTCAAAACATTGAAAATAAATTCAAACCACAATTGAACTATCGAAATAAATAAATGATTGTTTTAACATAGTTTGCTAAAATTTATTTCTTTTGTGAAGTTTTTTATTTGGCAGAATTGAATGCGATTTAATTAAAAGTTGAATTTAAGTGCAATAAAATCAGTGTCCCTTCCAGCCCATTTAAAAAAAATAGAAAAAGGGTCAAAAATACCTTACTTTAGGAGCTGTCCATTAAATGAAAATTCCATACTAGGGGAAGTGGGGGAGAGGAGGGGGGGGGGGGGTTCAAAGGCCGCAAATTAGCGTGACGTTATTTATGGACAGAACATTAGCTTTGTTTCAAAGAATTAAAACCATACAAAAGCATTAAAAAAAAGTAAAAAAAAAAATTTTGAACATTTTTTCGTTCCTATGCTCATATTTATGATACAAAATTTAAAAAAATCCACCGTATTAAAAATGCCTTATTCCATGAACGAAAATTCAATTTATTGGCAGGCGTATCGGTTCGTGAGTACCACGGTTTGTGAACCCCCTTTAGTATCACATTCTAGTTGAAAAATTCTAGTTGATTTTGCGTCGAATTCATTCGTGATTAATTCAACTAAGAATATATCAAAATTATACAATTTTCATTGTATAATTCAACTATACTTTGCGTGATTAAATAATCACGTTCATTGTCAATTAGCGATCACGTTCAATGTCAACTTGAAAGAAATCCTTCTTTTACAATGAACGTGATCCCTAATTTACAATGAACGTGATGATTTAATCACACAAAGTAGTTGATTGAAAAAATGAAAATTGTGTCGTTTTGATAAATGACAATCACGACCGAAATTGGCGCAAAATCGACTAATGAAATTTCTCTATGTGATTAAGATCAAGTACTGAGGTTCCTCTATAATTTTTATTAAAGCCCTTCATTTTTTTTCTGCAAAAAATATGTTGCATAGAAGAAAAACGAAACACTCGTATAATTTTGACTAAAGCCATAGGCAACAGGAGAAACCATTCCCTTAGTCTCCCAGATTCACCCACTGTTGCCCTACTTGTTACTTGTTGGTAGCTTCAAAACAGTGAAAAACCCAGGAAACATGAAACATAAGACGACAGGAATCTGGACATGAAGAGTTCTTCTCAATTCACTCCGCTGGCAATGAAAGTTTTATGCCAAACCACAACGACATATGCCGTCTGTAAACTCCTTTTAGGATCTAAAGCTCCTGCTACCCGCTATCCCGATCGGACATGTAATTTTTCTTGTACATGGCCTGCGGCGACACATCAGAAATTCATCCCTCCAACAGCCAGCAATTAATTTCAATCGCAAAAACTTTACACAAGCTCTGACCACATTTATTCCCAACAAAAGCTGATGCCTATGGCTAAGGGAACTATTTGTACACCCACCACAGTAAGACTGAAAATAATATGAGGTGGGGTTTTTGGATTAGAACAGAAGAAAAACGGAAATAAAATATATGGGTATGGGTAAGGAGATCAAGACGAAAAACAAAACTTCCTAAGGAAGACCACCAGTTTGAGTTGTGGATGGAAAAACATCTGCCAGGACTCTCAGTACTACGACCTCTTTGTTTGACTGTACCAACCCCCAATCAGCAACAGGGGGTATCGTCGTCGTCAAGGCAAAAAAGCATCCCGGAAGTGGATGGGAATACGAAGGGATAAAGTCTTGCTATTCATACATAACTGAAATCTACACAGAGTTAGGAAACAAGGACAAGGAAGCTGCAAGGCAGATTCCAGTGGAAAACTTAATCGCATTTGAGTGAAACTTTTCTAGAAGTATTAAACTTGAAGTGGTAAAAGGAGAACAGTTACTTGACCGACGAACCGACCCTAACCCAAGATCAAGAGGTAGATATATGGCCATTTGGTTAAGTAGTTTTTGCGCCTTGTTGTTACACTTGGATAGCTGCGTTACATTGACCATATTATGGAGCCCCTAACCCCTGCCTCACATCTTTAGTAACATCGCTGATTTGTTTAGCCCAATGGGGAGTCCAATACCACCAGTTTCAGTCCTTGGCCGAAGCTCACCCTTATATCTGTGCTTGATTTCTCAGGGTTTGTAGACTAGGACAGCAGTGGACAAACGTCTTCGATTCCACTACACAACTTAACGAGAACGCAATGAAGCACACAAGAATCTCATTTCACCCATTTCGGGTGTGAAAAGTTTTCAGTACCCCACATGAGTCCCATATCTTATTCTACCCACACTTTTCGACACTCAAGGATACATTTCTGGGATAAAAAGGGTTTTAATAAAATTCAATTCCACTCCATCTTCCGCACATCCTTTTCTGCAAATTCCTTTTGCATATGAACCTATAATGTGTAATAGGATCGGGGAAAAGTGAAACATTTGATTTTATTAGCAGAGCAGAGCAAAGCGAAGGCATATCACAGCGTAGCAATAGAAAAGGGTGACGAAATCTTTTTTTTTTCACAGCCTTGGATGCACACAAAAGGACCTGCGGCATCTCGACAGGATCACACAATGTTTCTGTCAGTTCAATTCATGACGAAATTGGTTTCGTTTGGAATATAGTGAGTGGCAAAAAAATATACTTCACACACAAACATCGATTGGTTGCGTTGGCATATCTGTAACAGGATTTGAGACGACATAGGAATCTACATTTTAACATCACTAAAAGTCGAATAAGAGGGGAATCGAATCCAAAGCATCGACGCCATCATCTACAGCCGCACTACCGGATATGTATCTATCGTGCACCATTTAACAAAGGGCGGAAGTGAAAAACACTCAAGGACTGTGTCTAATCTTCTGCCAAGGAAACGCAATTTTAACCCCAACTATACCCGTCTACATAACGTCATTGTCGTGTTATCTGCGCCAGAGAATGGAAATTCAAAACATATGCATTTAGGGCCAACAGCCAAGTCCTGTGACTGATGACATTTTGTCCTTGTGCTAAGCTTTTCTGTCTTTTGATCTCTATGTGCAATTTCCTATGTTTAGCACAATTTTGCAGAATTGCATTCTCGCTTTGCTTAGCTGGTGTCGTACTTGGTATTTGTTTTCAGCTACTAAAATACAGTACTACCTCTGTTGAAATATTATGTCAACATAATAACTGATAAATTCTAAAACATATTTTTTTTTTAATATTTACATTGTAGAATAGATTTTGCTGTAAATTTTCACGATATTAGTTGCGAAATAAACAAATATTGCGATTATTTAAAATAGAATACATAAAATATGACGACAACATAAATAAGGTACGTATATTAAATTCTTAATATCATTTGTGGACCATAAGATTGATTGATAGATGTCTGTCGATCCACATGTCGGTAGATAAGATAGCTTGCTAACAAACTGAGCTAGAGACTTGAAATTTCATAGAGATTTGTATTATTTTGAATTTTTGCCCATTTATTTGCTTGATGGCCTAAAAAAGACATAAGAATCACATACCGTTAATAAATGTGCGCCGCAAGCGAATTTTTTTGCAGCGCAGATTTTTAAATCAACTTAAATTTTCACGTCCTTTCTGTTTTATAAACATAACAAAAGCTATAATTGCCGATCTGGCAATCATTGGAGACCCGTATGGTGATATTCGTATCAAAATTCGAACAGTTATACCAAAATTCCACTTTGAAGTCAAACTTTCCAATAAGATTTTTTAAAATTTATTCCAATCGGATTTTGATGTATGTGAGTTTTATGTAAAATCATATCCTAAATAACTTTTGTTCTTGGACTTTTTCGATAAGATGCACCGTTTTTGAGATATTCAGAAAAAACGTTCTCGTTCGTATGGGGCGTACCCCCCCCCCCCCCCTAATGGTCCATTTTTGCCCATTAACGAACTTAGCCTCGCATTTTACGAAAAACGGATCCACGCAAAATTTCAAGTCTCTAGCTCAATCCGTGCGCCAGCAATCCGCGCCACAGACAGACGGACAGACGGACAGACAGACGGACAGACGGACAGACGGACAGACGGACAGACGGACAGACGGACAGACGGACAGACGGACAGACGGACAGACGGACAGACGGACAGACGGACAGACGGACAGACGGACAGACGGACGGACATGCTAAATTCAACTTTTTTCATCATTCTAAACACACTGGTGTAATTCATTTTTTTGTGCAATGACGGGATCTTGGCGTTACAAACGGTAAGGCAAAGTTAATATACCCTTTGGTTTCACCATAGGGGTATAAAAAGTCGCAACGGTCATTGTAAAAATACCAGAAATACCAGACAATACGGAAAATATTTGTCTACTGAAAGTCTGCAACTAAAATATTAAAATATGCTTTAATTTATTTATAAATTTTACTTGGTTTAGGAAATAAAAAATACCTCCTTAGTAACATTTCCACAAAAATTATCCCTTTAAAAATCAAACATTAATACATTGTTATGAACACCTAGCGAGGATAAAAATTCCACTGCGAAACATTCTGACGGTTTCATTATGCAGTGCTATTGCGATTTCATTGGTAAAATAATAAACAACTCGTTATACGATGAATTAACCAACATCAGTGTTTCTCGTCAGCGAAAAGCAATTAACTTTGAAATGTTAAAATTTTAACATAATCTTAATTAACAACATAAACTGTGAACGTTGTGCACCAGACGAAAAACCACTTCCATACTAACTCTAGGCATTTACGAATAGTCGTCGTCCTTGGCGTAGTCGCTTACCCAACGTCGAGGAGCATCGCTTCCCCAGAAATTGACTGAATGCCTATACTATATACTTGCCACAAGATTTCGTTTAGTTAAGCCAGGAAATCGCCCCCAGCCTTCTTGCAATTCTGGATAATATTTGTGTACAGTAGAGTTTACCCGAGAGCTCTTCTTTGTTACTCCTCGAGATATCCTTAAGAGGTTCCTCCATTACGGAATTCTACGTAATTCGACTTGGGTGCAGGATAAAGCAAGGATACAAGTACCAGCCAAGTGAGCAAACACCACACAACTTCAATATGTTTGAATACTCGACGGCAAATCCAATAACTGAGGATATTAGAACACTGCAAGAGGAAACATCTGTGGAGAGACACAACATATAATCGACAAACATGTTGCGGCCATTAATTCCAAGAGATTTAATATTATTCCAGAATCTTAACTACTGTATCTAGAATCTAGATCCTAGCTAGGCTACCAAAACCACTCAAACTGCCAAGCACTGGCTGAGCCCGCAGCATTAGACGTAAAATAAGCGTTTTCACGTTGTATTTCTTCAGATTTTTTTCCCCAAATTCCTATTCGTCCTTTTTTCCCCCTGCGATAATTGGTAGCACAAGTACTTGCATTGTCTTTCCATAGTTCCCGAATCCAATGGTCGGGATGCATTTTATACTATAAAATGCTAATGACACTTCATGTTCCATATGTGAATGGCGAATAGTGTGAATTTTATATAATTTTAAAGGACTTTTCTGGAGAGAACAAAACGAATGGAATTTGAAAGTGGATACATAATTGTTGCAATATGTGCTCCTTATTTATTTAGATATGGGATGCCAAACCGGCTGCTAATATTCCTAACTTTTCTATTTCATGGAAAACTTGTGTTAATTTCAACATTTTACCATACGCTAGTTATATCTCACAATTTTAATTTTCTTAGCTTCCGTTGTTTTACGAGCACCAAAGTTCGAAATTTATTATTTTTTAGATTTAAAAAAAATTTCCTTGAAAGTGTTTTATTTTCTGTTTACTTTGTACGAAGAGCAATCCATAATTGGAAAGGTTTCTCCGGGAAATGAAGAAATCTTGAGAAAAGTTTCTCAACAAAATGGATGTGCGATCCTTTGCAAATTCAAATCTTAATTAAGAATTCTCTTTTCGGAGATTTTCATTGGGAAAAATTTAGCTAGAAATTACGCTTTTCCGAATTCTTCAACATTCTACAAAAGAACTTTGAGCAGCGCAATTACACTCATTAAGGGGTTATATTAAGCGCGAGTTTGGCCTTTTTCAGGACGTGCGGCAAAACGGCATATCTTTAAGCGAAGGAAAAAGAATTAAGCGACATTAGCCTCAAAGACAACACCATAGACGAATAGAGTATCCCAACAGGACGCTGGAATGTCTCTGGAACGTTCAACGTCAAAGGACACCAGTTGGGTTAAAAACAAAAAAAAAGAAACAAAAAAAAAATATTGTGTGCCTTTGTTGATGTGCCTGAAGAGGAGTTTAAAATGACTGCCTTGTTGGCCTTTCGCAGCGAAATTGAATTAAATATGAAAAGTTGATTAATTTCTAAAGTACTTTAACAAGAATTTCAAGCTTTTAGAGGCTTAAGTGTAGCGCCATACTATATTTTCCCAGTTGGTCGTTTTCTCTGAAGGGGTTTTCCCAAGCTTTACTCCACGTATTTTCCAGTTTTTCTGCCTCCAGGCAATTGAAGCCCATCCACAAAGGACAAAAAAGATATTTTGCTTTCTTTGGCATTCACTCGTATATCTCAAAACCGAGTTTTTGTTTCTTTATGCTTTTTTTTCGAATTTCTGTATTGTATTTTTGAGGGGTGTTGCCATTCTTTTTTATCAGTTTTCAGATATTGTTCACAGAAAATTATGGCAGGCCCACCGTTTAACCTTTTCCGCATTTCAATTCCCATGCTAATGCCCCCCTCCCCCCACCTTTTCTCCCTTCACATATCCTTAGCTTTAGCCAATGCCATTGTTATCGCCAGAGTTTTCCGATCCATAACTTTTCTTCTCGTCTTGATTCAATGTTGCAAAAACTAACACACCAGTGACCCGATTTCCAGTCGCCTGTGAAATGAATGGCTGAACGAGAGAATGAATGAGTGCCTCTGGCCGTGTATTCAAGTCAGGTCCTTTATGAATATATTGTTCTAATTATCTTAATTTATCACCGCCATTGTGTAAGTCGTGTTCAGGTTGGCATGACATTATTACATAACTTGTCCCTCCCCTATCCTACCATCCTGTACAGACATCGGCAGTACAGACAAGTGGAACTGACTGCCTTCTTTTGTATTCTCGACTTCAAGTTTCTATTATAAGACTATGGCTTCTTATGCTTCTTACTGTTATGCTTTATGCTGTTGGTTAATGCTGCTGCTGTTGCTGCTGCTGATGATGATGTTTTGAATCATATACTTATATTTCCTGACAGAATTATCCACACTATGATCATGTAAAGCATCTCATGCGGTACAATTCACATCTTATAGCAGATACAGACATTTATAAATCCTTGTAAGAATACGACCCAAAATATCATCATCATCATCATTTTCAAGTGAATATACAGGCAAGCTCTGTTAAATACGATATCCTGTATGAATGTTTGGCATATAACTGCCAAACATAGAAACAATTGTTTTATACTTATGCCAGTTGTATAAATTTAAGGGAAAATAGGGCTTAATATGAAAATTTTAAAATTGTAAAATTTGCTATAATTTAACAAAATCTTTCAGTCAGTAGACACATAAGTCAAATTTTTAAATCTATTTACGTATTCTTCAACGATGAAGTTTCGCGGATCAGTTCTTACAAAAATGAGCAGGGGAGGAGAGACAATTCTCATTCCGCACACAGTATACTAGTATTTCACCTCATAAAAGAAAAAAAAATTGAGGCAAATCTCGATTATTTGAACACCCTTTATTTGAACCAACAACACCAAGTTATTTGAACCGACTTTTTTCCCCTCATTATCTCTAATATTTGAATTTACGTTATATTATTTGAACTTTTTTTTTATTTAAAAAGAATCAAACCAAAAAAAGTGAAAAATCGGGCGGGGGAGGGGAGGGGGGAGGGATTGAGGGGCTTTAAAAGCTGTGTTTCAGTGGTTTTATAGGTGCAAAAATTAGAGTTTTTTTCAAAGTAAAGTGATTTTTTTTATTTAAATTATTTGTTATTTTTTTGAAATAAAGATGTTTAAACGACTTTAAAAGCAATTAAATAAAAACAGCCCATTATATGATATCTGCATCATGCAACGCGCTGTTTTTATTTAAGATGACCACACGGAATAGTCGGAATAGCCTCGAATTTAGGCTTGTTGTCCCGGAAACTGAATTTTTATTCCGGATTTTTCAAATTAGTTCTATGGTTTTCCAAATTGGCAAAAACAATCACTGAATATGCGAAACGTACTCTACTTCGGTTGGAGGTTGGTTCAAAGTACATTTTTTTCGCCTGCGGCGTATTCTTTTTTCACTAAAGACGCATTTCTCAAAAAATTCGGCGCACTTCCCTATATTGCTATTTTTATTTACAACTAGCTTGCATACCCGTCATTGCCGGGTTAAGTTTTTTCAAATTTTTATTTTTTTTTCTGGTTGGAGCTAAACTGCAGGCCAATCGGCTCGGTAGCTTCCCCGCGAAAGGGTAACATAGAGGAAGAGCTAAGTTTCGAGATCACTTTACCCCCTCCCCTTACTCTCCCCACCCGTCGCGCTACTTTTCCGTATGCCTATGTTGGAACCAGAACTACCACAGACACTCATGCTAAATTTCAAGTCAATCGGTTCAGCCGTTTTTGCGTGAAAGAGGAACAGACAGACAGACAGACACCAACTCATTTTTATATATTAGTATGATTTTCATAGCCACTATTTATAAAACATAGAGAGCGAAAAAAATTAAGTTAATTTTTGCGTGAAACTGTCAATCTATTGGTTTAGATAACTGCGCCGATTTTTTTTTTCAAAAGCTTCGCCTGCGGCGCACAATATTTTTTCTAAATCAAATTTTTTTGTTTACAAAGTACAGTTGGGATCCAAATATTGCGATTTTCACGAAAGGGGTTCATTTTATCGGAAAAAATCAAAGAAACAATATAGCTGAAAAATTTTAATGCTTGGAAGACTTCCTCCCGCAAAACTATTGAATCTTCAAAATGCTGTGTAGAAAAGTCGAATTTTCTAATAAAGTTTCACACGAAAACATAATTTTATCGCATGATTTCTTTTTCACAAAAATAAAATTAGCAATGATCGGCATAAAATTCTTTTGGTTAACATACAATAAAAGTTTGGTTTTTGTGTGCCAAATTGCCTGATTATGGGATCATAGAACCGTCAAATTTCAAGTAGGGCATTTAGGGCCCAAATCCTCTAACCGTAAAATAAGTAAGTTAGATATAACTGTGAGTATGTATTGCTGTTTGTATATAATATTCGAATATAATGGGCATAAACGAATGAATATGATATGAATTTGTATGGAATGTAAGGCAGAAGGTAGATAAGGCAATTGAGGGTGGGAATGGAAAATGGAAATTCATTGGGATGAGTTTTGTCTACAACTACACGTGCACCGACAAAAACTTAATTAATGATTCATGTTATTAAAGCTTTGGCAAACGCTGGGATGATATCCTTTTTAAGGATCTCTAAATGCCCGGCTGCCATGGCCAATCTAGCAGAACATGAATGTGAATACGAGCCTTTTGTATGAAAGAAATTGCCCGAATTCAGTTATTTATGTCCGGAGATTGAATGAGCTGGGCGGACATTGAAGGCTCAAATCCAGATGATTCACTCGTATGTACATATATATATAAGTAGTTGTCCTGTTTTGTCATCCGTCGCCATTTTATACCCTCCCGGTACTGATCCGCCCATTTGAATGCCCAGATTTCACATATGGCCCAAGAGTTTGCCACAATCATCATAATATACAGAGTGAAGAAGTTCAAAGGGATTTCTTATGTAGACCGAAAATATATTCATCTTAAAGCGAATGGCATGACATTAATTTATTAACAGTTCAATATCGCAAGAATTTTCGATAATAAATACAAGTAAATATCGACTATAAATAAATATATCAATATAGAGAGTGACGTAGTTACTTTTGTAACGCATTATATTAGTCTCGTATAGCAGATATTTGGAGGGTAAATGTCACTTTGACTTGATTGAAAGGAAATAAAGTGATTCTATTCAATTATTGTCCATCTACAAAGAGCATAAATCAATATCCAGTGTTTCTATTAATAAATCAAAAACTAACCTATAGTCGAAGAGCGGCATAGACTAATGAAAACCTTTTTTTTTTTATTTGAATATGTCATTAGCGTAAATAAGGTTAACTTTCTATCCATCATGAAATCGATTTCATTTTCCAGATCCTATAATTATACAAACGGAAAAATACCATAACATAACGAAAAGTAGCAATTTCGTGATTTTTTCATATTTTCCGGGTCTAATTAAAGGTTTCATATTTTCTTGTGACTTTCTTAAAGATCTTACTATAAAAGTATATTGCTAATATAGAAAATATACCATAATTGATCGATAATATTTCTTTACATTCACAACGAAAAATAGAGAAAACGGTCACTAAACATCAACAGGAAAATTTTTAATATATGCTTTTCACTTTGGCACCAAATCTACATGAATTTGAATATCTCTTGTATGCAGAACTTTTGATATGTGAAAAATTTGGCTCCCCTCCGACCCCTTCTCCTATTTTTTTTCTGAACAGCGGAAGTGGTTTTGATTAGGTTTTCACTATTAGGTAATTCGTCGATCAGAGAAAATTTTCGCTCACTAAAATCAAAGCGACCCATTATATATATATCAAACCCGACCCTCATATCTATCAAAAGCGACTATACCAATGGGCCATATCCTTGCTTGTTTGACATGAATTCTGTATAACATAAAGTATTTATGCTTTATGTACATACTCGTATACACCCACATTTGGTTATATACGTGATCGGTTTCATCAATACTTATTACTAAAATAGTTAATTTCAATTACGAAAACCGTGAATTTAACCACAAAATTGTAAATTTTACTACTAAGTACACTCAGAAAAATGTCCAGGCCAACTTTTTGTCAGGTTAACTCTGACCGCTAGCTGACTGACAGAGGTTGTCACAGGTCAACACAAGTTTTACTTTCCCTCATGCAGGCGAACGCGCGCCTGCCCGAGGCCAATTACGCCGTATGTAGGTCGTCGAGTTAGCCTCCATTTTTCTGTGTGTAGTTAAATTTATTATAAAAGGAAATCGGTTTCATCAACACTAACATTAAAATTTATACTATTGTGAAAAATCCTTTTAAACTCTGCCTATTTCTCTTGTAACATATTGGAAGTGAAGCCACAATTTTAAAATGCAAAACTTGGTTGCTACATGCAATTAACAATAAGAAGCAACTGTTATATTATATAAGAGATTCGAAACCAATTCTAGAAAAAATTATGTTAAGAAAAACTTTTAATTAGACGTGGTGCAAAGCATATGTTGATACAAGTACAAAAAAGTTATGAAGTTAAACTTTCGCAGTTGTTATTCAAGTTGAGAAAATTTAAAAGAAAGAATGCAAAAACACAAAAATGTAAGATGTTTCAAAAGAATTGAGGTACGATGACAAGTTTTCATTCAGTATTAATTAGAAGTTTGCAAAAAATATTTATTTAATTAGATTTTTACATGCATGTACTAACATACATCGGTAGATTTCCAATTTGGAGTGTTTGTCTCGCGACTTGAAGTGACAAAATTTCATATTTATGATTTGGTGAGGGAGTTGTAAAAATTTTGGTGAAGATCTAAACTTTATCAAAACGGGGTAGACTTTGTCAAAACTTGCGATTTTTTGTTAAAAGCGTAGAAAATTGAAAATTTGAATTTTATAAATTCTATGAAACCAGAAAAAATATTTCTGGGAAAACGTCTTTTCAAAGTTCCAGCTGTGCTTGGGCATTCAGGGGGAAGCGTCCTAAAGCCAGACACCTGCTACAGATAGCAAAATTTGGAGGGAATTTAATACCAAAAATGACTTAATAGGGTTCGTCTTTTTTGAACCCGCCATTTTTAATTCATTTGGATGAACACCAAAGAGTAATAACAAGAATCCATTAGGTCTTGCAGGAGAGTTTCTTTGTGTCTTTATCAAAAATCCTCAAAAAATTCAAAATTTATTGAATTTAAAATATATACAAATGGACCGAGTTTTACAATAATGGTTCAACCACGCGGCAGCGCCGCCACACATACCGCCGAGCCAGCTACAATGATAGCGGCAGCGTCGGCATATGCTTCTGTCTTGCAAAATCAAAACGTCAAAACATCTGCATAGAATTTCACAAAACAACGAAGAAAAATCGTCATAGAATGTGGCGCCGAATGTGGTGGTTTTCATAAAAGATTTTGGGCGGCCGGCGGCAAGTTTGACTTTGTTTCAAACTCGGCGGCGACGGAAAAATTGCGATGCCGTTGCCGCTGTATTGGCTGGGTGCGAACTACATGGTGGGGAAAACAAGCGCACCGCACGCAGCGCACGAAGTGCTAAAATTGACAACTTCGGGCGAGAAATTGTCACTGTCAGTGAAACCTGGTAAAATCTGGTTGTTCGCATATTTTTAAAAGGAAAATTAAAATGGGTTACGGAACGTGTTGTGTAGTGAATTGTAAGAACAATGGACTGAACAAGAACTACAAATTCTACAAATTTCCAAGAGCGAGTTGGAAATTAGATCAACGAAACAAATGGATAGCTGCTGTAAAGAGGAAAAAGTAAGCCAACCTATGAAATGAAATTTTCACATTCTGGGAAGTAACACGGCGAATAATTCGAGCTTTAATTGTGGTGATGTTAGGATCATTTTGTCGCACTTCTTCCACTTCTCGTACATGTTCAGCCAGAACCAAATTTTTTCCCTTTATTGGAGTCTGAGGTTGAAAGGCGATGTCGTGTATGACAGCTTGAAAGCCGGTTCTGATAACTAATAAACTCATATTTACTAAAAATCTAAAAAAAAACGTTTAATAATTATCAACACCAGACTTGTAAAAGCTTTTACAATTTGTTGAATTTTATTCACTTGCGATTTACATACCGATTTCTTCTCACATCTTGTTTCGCAATAATTTATTTGTTTGATTCTCGTTCGGTCATTCAAATGTCAAAAATTACGCCCTAGTTGTAACCGCTAGATGGCGCCGCCATCACGCACCCAGCCAATTGTAGCAGCTCTCGTTGCGCTACGTTAGTGCAAAAAAATGCCGCCCGACGCTGCCGCTTGCCGCCTTCACTGTGGTTGAACAATAAACCGGTTTTAATATTTTATTTTCTCATTGCGTTGAATTTTTATTATATAATGGGGAACCGGAACTAATACTAACATAGATAATTTTAATTACAAAAAAATAGTCATTTTTATCACAAATTAGTAAATTTTACTACTAAGTAGTTAAATTTAATACTAAAAAATCCGATTTTGAGTATTTTTCTTATTTAAATTTACTATTATAGTTACATTTACTATTGGTTTTCTCTACGGGTATTGTATTGTCATCGGAGTTACGTATATGTGTAAAATTTTAAGCCAATCGGATGAGTGGAGATTGGTCACAATTTGTTTACCAGATTTGATCCATACAAACATGCGACCTAACAAGTGAAACTAAATTAAAGCTTATAAAAAACTTAGAAGTCCGGCGCTAGGGGCATTCGCCCTAAAGATGTTTCCCTGAACTCTTGCTGGAACTCTAAGCGTGATATTACACACGGCAACTTTCAGGCTTTTTTAAGCCGGCAACTTTTGGGCTTAATAAGCCAATGTGCTTACATTTGTGGCTTAAATAAGCCAATCCTGTTTGCATATGCTACACAAGTTTACATGGGTGTGTGTGGACTCAAACCATTGAAATTGCTGCTGCTCATATACTTCCCAAGATCTTTACCTGCTGACGGTCAGAACGAAAATGATTTCTGCCTACTACTTTTCCCAAACCGGTTCACACGATTTGCATGTATGCAGATTGTCGATAATCCATGATTTCGAGTGGCAACTTTTCCCTCCTCAGTCGTTTCTCCCAAAAATCGGCTTAAGTAAGCTTGAAAGTTGCCGTGTGTAATATCACGCTAAGTCAATTCTTGGTGTGCTCTTGTCTAAAATTTTCATTCGTTCGGCAGCATTATTAGATAGATCGTCTCACAAGGCAATTTTTCACTCTGAAAAGTCTTCCCCTACCCCTCCCCTGAAGACTATATCTAACTAGTAAGTGATTTTTCTTTGGTTTCACCATTAATTCCTCGAATATTTCGAGCCTTTTCTAATCTATCCATCACTTTTTGCAAAACAGCGATCTTCTGAACATCTGAAAGAATTTTGAACAAAAACTCAATTTTAATTATAAAAATTTTAGGTTTTTGTTCACTTTGTTCAAAGTAGTCTCAAATCATCATAATAACAATTGCTATCTTTTCCTCTGTAAGATGTATTTGCCTTTTGTATTTGACTGCAGAAATCATGCTGCATTTTTGAGAAAATAGCATTATAGTTCTTGTCCAAACAAATAAACGCTAAGTGAATCATTTTGCAAATAAAACAACCCACTTAGCAAATTCTTTAGCTTTTAAACAATATAAATATAAATGGGAGAAGAACAATTGCAAATTCACAAGAATTTCTAGCTGATTTTAGATCTGACTGTGCATTATTTTATGTGCTCCTGTATTTTGCTTAATTACATCATTAACAAAGTCAATAGTTTCTCACTTCGTTAAGCAGAAAACAATAACATAAATCAGCTCTGCGCCGCCACACTAAATGAGCTAAGCTAGCGTAAGGGTAGGGAACTTAAGGAATTAACTTGGGGTGTATAAGTATATTAAGGATCCTAGGTGATACTTAATGCCTCTCGTTCTGCTTCAGCCCGCTGCCAACACAAATTTACTCTACAATTCAGAAAAGATTTTTACCCAAAGCACAACAACAATAAAAAAAATAAAAGTGGAAATCCAAAAGACTGGAAAAATAAGGAGGAAAATAGAAATTTGAGAAAAGAACCTGGCTTCTGGTGGGTTACAGAGGAAGTTGTGGGCGGAACAGGACATTTTTCGTATCATTGACTCGGTGGATGCTGAAGACAACAAGAACCAACTCGAAACTGTAATAACATAAATAAGTATTTGTCCACTTCTCCGACGCCCTTGAAACTCATTGGCACATAAGCCCAATAATTTATGTTTATTGTTCTAGCAAAAAAAAGGGGCAAAATTTCTGAATCAAGAAAAAAATTCTCCACTTGGAACGAATTCCAATTCCATTTAAGTGGAGTAAAAAATTATGGAGAAGAAAAGCGGATGAAGAAATCGAGCCCCTCCTCCAACCTATCGTTTATATCATCCTTTCTCTATCGTAGTAAGGTCAAGGACATGTGTGGGCTATGTTCGCTCAAGAAATTTTGAACATACATAAAAAGAGGTCCTCCCTGAAGTCAATGCCGTTCAACTGAAAAAGATGAAAAAATAATTTACATAATATTTCTTGAGGATTTCAAATCAGTTCCGTCGGTTCTACCATAAAAAATTGGCAGCTTTGTGTTTTATGATGGTGTGCCATTATTGATGTCTGTCATGGGATCCGAACCAATGAAAAAATGGATATCCGATGGGAAGCGGTCTGACTTGATCCCTTTTTCGCCATAGTTTTTTTTTTTGGGCGCCAAAAATTTGTTAGTTTAGGAGCCTAGCCTTGGGCAATTGAATTATATTGCCTAATATCCAGCTAAATTGTGCAATTTGGGAATAAAAGCAAGAGACACTCTGTAATTTTATTTGTGCATATGAACTTATCACTTAAAGTGGTCACCACATATTCACATCCCATAACATATCCAATGCTCCCTTTTTTATTTTCCTTTTTCAGACTTCGCTTATTCGTCCGGTTTGAATTTCCCATTTTTTCCTTTCTTTTATTTCATGGTTACAACATAAAATATCCATAGAAATCGAAATGAAAAATGCGACAGAATTTATGTTTTTTTGTCTGATTTTATTTTTAAAACGACGCCAACTAAAACATAAACAAATTGCACTAACTAGTGGGGCTCTGTTGCGAAACGCCATTGAAATTGAAAATATCACTTGTGATCAACTCAAAACTTTCTTCTGCAATAATTAGTTTCGGAAAAAATATGCGAAAAAAAATGTTATTTTTAAATATCTCGAGAACCGATAAAAATTAATAAAAATACAGGAAATTTTATTTCCTTTGAATTTGATTATGTGCATTTTTTCTCAAAAGCGCATAGTTTTCGAGAAATTTTCGGAAAACCGTATTTTTTTTTTTTTTTTTTCAAAATATTGTATAGGAGGTACCCGTCGTTAAAGCTAATGTTATTACTTTTCCAAAAGTGGATATAAAACTGTGATTTTCGTAAAATTAATTTACAAATAATTTCAAGTCGCTAGCTCAGCACATTCTCGAGTTATTTAAGATACGTAAAACGGACGGACCGACAGACTGATGCACTGATCAGAAAATGTATATCTGCCCCCGTTCTCGAATCGGTCTCCATCATGAATACAATACTTTCCCACTATAACAGAGGAAAATAAAAAGTAACCACGAACCTAAACATATATAAGCAAATATAAGTACAGACTTCAACATCGTTCCGTTTTAGTATTTTATAGCGATTTTCCAGATTAATTTGCAACTAGAATAGAGAATGCGCTTAACTCACCGAAATCAATATATTCTGTAATTACAATAAAATCGAATAGAAATTCTGCATGAATTGAAATAGGCTGCCTTTAAATTTAGTATGATTGAATGGAAAATTACGGACATGCCATTTCCAGGATAATGGCTAACTTTTAATTACGCATCATAGAAATAATTATCAATGACTATAATTTGCTGAGAATGTGGAATAAGTGAAGTGAAGATGAACGGGGCTTGGCAATGAAAAGTTTAATTTTCATTTCAGGTTGTGGTAAATCACTTAACAATGATCCGATTATTCTGGTGTCCATGTTAAATAGTTTTACATTATGTTATATGTACAGATGCAAAGTTGTGTACGCATAACCATTAAAGTCCAATGCAGCTAACATCGTGGTAGAGATTTTTGTTTGTCCAAATCCGTTTTAATTATTGAAGCGTGAAATACAATTAATTTTTTTCAAACGAATTGAAAATTGTGTATCCCACTTATGTAAAATCATATTTTAAATAAACTTCACCTTTATGAAAATTTGGAATACTACTAAGCGTTTTTGAGAAAACTCCAAAAATCGTTTCATTTGTGGAAGCAATTGTCCGATTTTTCTCGTTCAAGAACTTAGCCTTGCCACAAAAAGCAACTATACGAATTTTCAAGCCTCTAGCTCAATGCTTTCGAAAGTTATGGTGTCGACAGACAGATAGACGGATAGACAGATGGAAAGATAGACGGTCAGACAGACGGACAGACGGACAGGCAGACAGACGGACAGACGGACAGACAGACAGACAAACAGACAGACAGACAGACAGCCAGACAGACAGACAGACGGACAGACAGACAGACAGATGGACAGACGGACAGACGGACAGACGGACAGACGGACAGACGGACAGACGGACAGACGGACAGACGGACAGACGGACAGACGGATAGACGGACAGACAGACAGACAGACGGACGGACAGACAGACGGACAGAGGCAGACAGACAGACAGACGGATAGACAGACGGATAGACAGACGGATAGACAGACGGATAGACAGAAGGATAGACAGACATACAGACAGACAGACAGACAGACAGACAGACAGCCAGACAGCCAGACGGACAGACGGACAGACGGACAGACGGACAGACGGACAGACGGACAGACGGAGAGACAGACAAACGGACAAACGGACAGACGGACAGACAGACGGATAGACAGACGGATAGACAGACGGATAGACAGAAGGATAGACAGAAGGATAGACAGACATACAGACAGACAGACAGACAGACAGACAGACAGCCAGACAGCCAGACGGACAGACGGACAGACGGACAGACGGATAGACGGACAGACGGACAGACGGACAGACGGACAGACAGACAAACGGACAAACGGACAGACGGACAGACAGACGGATAGACAGACGGATAGACAGACGGATAGACAGAAGGATAGACAGACAGACAGATAGACAGACAGACAGACAGACAGCCAGACAGCCAGACGGACAGACGGACAGACAGACAGACAGACAGACAGACAGCCAGACAGCCAGACGGACAGACATGCGGAAATCAAAATCTTTTATCATCTCAAACATAACAAAAGCTATAATTGCCAATCTGGCAATTATTGAAAACCCGTATGGCGATTTAATTGAACGTCGTACCAAAATTTCATTTGAATTCAAATTTTCCAATAAGATTTTTTAAAACTTGTTCCAATCGGATTTTGATGTATGGGAGTTTTATGTAGAATCATATTCTAAATAACTTTTGTTCTTGCACTTTTTTGATAGGATGCACAGTTTTTGAGATATTCGCGAAAAACATTTTCGTTCGTATGGGGGGTACCCCCCCTAATGGTCCATTTTTGCCCATTAACGAACTTAGCCTCGCATTTTACGAAAAACGGATCTGCGCAAAATTTCAAGTCTCTAGCTCAATCTATGCGCCCGCAATCCGCGCCACAGACAGACGGACAGACGGACAGACAGACGGACAGACGGACAGACGGACAGACGGACAGACGGACGGACATGCTAAATTCAACTTTTTTCATCATTCTAAACACACTGGTGTAATTCATTTTTGTGTGCGATGACGAGATCTTGGCGTTACAAACGGTAAGTCAAAGTTAATAGACCATTTGGTTTCACCATACGGGTATAAAAACCCGGGTGTAGTTCATTTTCGTGTCCGATGATTTGTTCGATTCGTTACAATAAATCTAATATATCTACTCCTACACGCAAAGAAAAACTTAGGTGAAAATAGCCAAAATCCTGGTATAGTTTACCCAAGATCTTGGTTTAATTACAGCCTACCAAGATTTTTGGTGTTTTACCCAAAATTCTTTGGTATAAAATGAGATTTGGCAAAATAACCAAGGGTTTTGTAATTTAACCCATAAAACAAATCTCTCTTGTTGATATGGAATCTCTTTCTGTTTCTTGCTTAGTGTGTGTTCATAGAATTTAATATATGTAACTAATGAGCGGAAATTGTTTTAGTGTGATGACTTTAAAAATTAAGAGATGCGTGTTTGTTTCTGATAGTTTCTATATTGAATATTCGTATGGAGGAAATGTTTTATGACGACCAATATGATGCGAAATGAAAATAATTTATTTTGAATGATTTTTCTTACAAAAACTTCGAACGAATGAATTCTCTCGGCGAATGTTGTTGTGTTACCTCGAAAAAATACTATTCCCGTTTAGTATTTTTCGAAAATGGGGAAAAATTATCGAAATCTGAAAAAAATGGGCATAAAAAATATTTCAAAAAAGCATTTCAACTAATGTCTAAACTAAGAAATGCTTTCCCAAAACTGATTTTTTGCATCAGTTTTATGAAAAATTATTGGAATCGCTTTAAAATCGAGTTTTTAGAACTGGCAAATCGACTAACAAAATCGTCGCCATTTTTTCGTCATGCACAAGTGTGGCGCAGTTCTACTAGTAGTCTAATTACCTGCTGCAGGCATCCAAACATTAACAGCAGGGAATTGTTTACTATAACCCTGGCCTTGGGTAAATTTTGGGAAATAGTTTGCACAAAATCTTGGATGAATCTACCAATGTTTTTTAGTTATTTTCCCAAATTTTTTACGCTGGTATTTCAACCAATTTTTTCGATAATTTAACCAAAAAAAATTAGATAACCAAAATTTCATACAAAACTCATTTACCAAAGACGCCTTGGGTAATATCCCTATGTATATTTTTTTCCGTGTATATGATATATTATATGCAGTATAAAAAGGATTTAAAAAATTCTATAAATATACGATTTGTCACGCAGTGAGCTCTCAAAATATTAAAATAATAAAGAAAATTACAGAATATTACCTAGAAATAATTTTATCGACTATCGGACATTGCGGAATAAATCTTTGAAATATTTTATGTATATTTGATTCAATTTTGGGGTTGTTCGATGCATTTATGATTTACTCAGCAAATTCTAACAAGTGTTGCAGGCAATTTGGTATCTTAAGTCATTTAAATGGAAAATAAGTGAGTGTATTTGATGTTTAGGGTTTTGCAATTTTGAATTAGTTTTAAACTGAAAATATAATAGGTTCGTTGTGTAATTAAACTCCAGATTGGTCAACTATAAAAGACCAATCTGGAGTTTAATTACACAACGAAACTATTATATTTTCGGCGAAAAATCAGGTTTTCTTTATGACAATTAATAGGGCCCATTGCTTTAAATTTTTTTTGCACATTTTACACATAGTTTTTGCGCAAATTTGGATCAATCTATCATGACATTACATCCCAAAGTAAAAATTGGCTTCCTTAATTAAAATTTCGAAGTAATTATTCATGTCTGCTGTGTACCTACTGTTTCACATAGATTGTGAACCATAGATGAATCGCAACATTTGTAAGGTTTGAAGAACAAATTATTTTTTTTTAAATTTATTATCACCATTAGCGTTGTTTGTATTATTTATTTTTTTTGAATTTTCAATTCAATTGTCGAATGAATTTTTCCAAAAAGATTTTTAGAAAAACGATTCAACATAAAAAATATCCTTGCGACATAAAGCACTAAATGAAGCTCTTGGTGATGCTTAGAATTAAGTGCTTTTTAAAATTATCGCGATTACGGCGGAGATTGCATACAAAGCAGAAAATGTTAAATGAATGGTGTTCAGACTATGGATATTTTTCTACCCATCATAAAGACCATAATCCTGCGATGTGATGACAAGTCAAGGATAAGAAGGCCAAAGCAGCAACAGAATGCAAGTGAGACTAAAAATCTAAAACGTAGCATAGTCGTATACTATAAAAATGTCTCTAAACTTAAATCGGTCGCTACGCTTCTTAGCTTTAGAATATATATTATTATGTTTTTTTTTCTTCTACTCGTATATACATATATACACGATTCTGCGATATGGTTATGCTATTGTGACACACACACACACACAAATGCATATACGATTACAATATGATATCATATGCTCCATAAAATCTCCTCTGATGCGAGAAAACTTTTATAGCTGGAAAAATTTAAAAGGTTCCGTTCGAAGTTTCAATTATGAGCTCGTATTTTATGCACGAGATTTCCATACAAAGCTTCTTTTGATAACTTTAACACATATCAATACGTTTTTATGGGGGTCTATTTTTATGCCTGTGGCATATATTATAAAGATATTCGCACAGCTATAAGTCTGCATACGTTGGCTGGGAAAACGATATCAAAGTATTGCTTCACAGTTAGTAACATTGGCGAGCCATCGATATGTTATAAGCATAGCAACCGTACAATTCCGCTCTATTATTTGATTATACAAGTATAGATGTACCTACCCCCAAAGTGGGTATATCAAATATTACTTGTAACAAGTATACAGAATCTAGGATCCCTTTAAACTACATCCAGGCCAACCAAACCGATTTTTTATCAAAGCAAAAAATCATCCTGCATACAAAACGCGACAATTTCGGTATAAGGTCGGGTGCTAAGCTCTGCCCTCTTTCCATACTCGTACCAAAAAAAAACTCAATTCGCTACATGACGATTTTAGAGTGTTTCATTTTTAAAGCTTTTCTATAACCAGATTTTGCCGCATAAAATATTTTATACACAACCGCCCAACATAAACCAACAACGCGGGCATTTGGCGGCAAAGTATAAAATAGGATACCAAAAAAAAAATCACGAAAAAATCGTAAAGCGGAAAAAATGAAAATATGTAGCGTACCGACATAAATACTATGGATTCAAAGCGAAGTGTAGCCAGTTCTCGGAGCTGCGACCCCTTTTTGGGGTTGAAGAATTGAAGGAAGGTTGATGTCCTTGATGCGGATCAGCCACGATGCTTGGTTGCTGTGGATGTGGAAGGCAAGACGCGTCAAACATATTTTCCTCGGTTATAAATGAAAGTGAAATAACGAAGAAATGCAACAAATTGAATTTAGTCCTCTCGGGAATATCCTGGCGTGAAATTGTTTATGTATTTTACTAAAGATAAGGCGTGCGGCTTCATACGCTTCCTTTGGCCTTTTGTTAGTCAGGATAACAGTATGGCGTGAAGAACAGATAGAATATAATAGTATAAGACACCCGACCGCGCCACACTGCACCGCATCCCGACCCACTTTGATATCGGTTAGTCTAAGATTCCTGAAAATATTGTGTGTCGTCCTTGGATTCCACATTAAATTCATTCACTATGGAAAGTTGGGTAGCGTAAAATCCTTGGAACAGAAGAAAATAGATAGGAAAACAAGACAGCTTCTGGATTTGCACGTTTAATTCTGCCATCGTACCCTTATTATGCAAGCTCACGTTTGACAGAAAGTTTTTTTTTTATTCGGACCCAAACATCCTTATACATACCGACAATTCTTGGTCCTTTAACCCTCACCTCTAAATAGTGTCCTTCGCCCACAGATTTTTTCCCTTGACATCCATCGTAAGTCGGTCCCAGCCAAAATACCAGGCCAACCGAGCAAACCCCTTAGGTCGGTTCCTGTACTTTTCGTAAATTAAATTTGCGAATCCCTAAAAGCACGCCACTTCACTTTGTTCTGCAATAACCAGGATTTTTTCTCATTCTCTTCTGTTCTTCGTTTTCCTTATTGTTAGGTATAAGGACGGCTTCTTTCGCAATCCTCCATTTTCCCAAAGACCTCTTTTTGAAGCATTTCTGGAAATATTGAATCCGGTTCTTGTCGTCCAACCGATGAAACTTGTATAGATACTAATTTTAGATTATGAATATAACGAATAACCAAAGAACATGAACAAAAAAAAAAGAACACTTCACCTTGAAAATATTCGGCCAGGTAAAATGGCAGTCAATAGCCTCAAGATCTATAATTATATGAAAATTCAATCGATTGAAAAATTTAAGGATCGAAATTTAATTGGGCCATAAAAGGGCATATGCTGAACAATATTTTCGATTTATATGCTGTAAGCGGAAAAATTGAGGCTTCATTTTAATTCATTTATTATTTCGGTTTAATATGGCATGGCAAAAGGTTCGATGGTACTCGTAATCAAGAAAGGGATTTATGAGTTTTTGATGAGCATATGCTCGAATTCGAGAATAGCGGCAAATTGAAAAGATATATTCAAGAATTAAGGGTTAAAAATACTTAAACTCGTAGGCATATAATAAATTCTTCAAACACAATGAAAATTAATTCAAGAATATTGATAAGGATCGTTTGATGATGTTTGCTTCTCAACATTTATGAATATACGTTTTATGGTTTCAAGATAATTGATACCAAAAACTTATAGACGTTTGGTATACAAATTACGACGATAATTGTATTATTTTAATTGTATATTTCTTGTTCTTTAAATTGGTGATAATTTTAAAATCGTTTTAAAAACTGATAATAATCATTATTTGTAAACACTAAATATTATTTTTTTTTACTATAGAGCGAAAGTATTGTACTCATGATGGAAAAAACCTCGAAAACAGGCACAGATATAAAATTTCTGATCAGTCCGAATCTCTCTCAGGCAAAATTATGAGGATGTCCTTGCAATCTGTCCGTGGTCCTCGAGAACGCTTAACTCGAGAACGCGTTGACCTAGCGATTTAAAATTTTCTGTAAATTTCAATTGAAGTTTTCTGTAAATTTCAATTGATTTAAAATGTTACTTTCTTTCATAACTTAGTAGAACAATTTAAAAAAAACATTTTTTATTGACATAGAGTCAGGTAGGGTGAAGTGGTCCACGTTTTTATTATTGGCCATAAAATGGTCAAAAATTGGAATTTTTGCATGATAAGATAGTCAAATCGCAAGCGCAGGACCTAAGCTAACTTTCTGCATTCACAGATTGCCAACTTTTTGACATTTAATTTAATTTTCAGGCATTTATCGAAAACTTTGATTTTTCGATTTTTTCAAAATGGTAAGGAGAAGTGGTCCACCCACAAAATTTTTCCAGAAATCGCATAACCATAAAATTAAATGACAAATAAAAATATAATCATGAAGTTTGATCAAAAATATGGTTTATTCGAAAGTAACAAATGAGCGTTTGGTCTGTTTTGGTGTTGGTTTCTTCGGTGTAATTGTTAAGCGTCGCTTTCGGGCGGTTTTTTTCTGCTTCTCTAATTCAGCTCGATTTTCGGAAGAAGTTATAATCAAGCTTCACATCGATTTTCGCCCACGATTTGAAACACTCAAAATAACTCATACAAAAACTTGAAAACACGAAATATGACGTTGACAGGGTGGGCCACTTCACCCTACCAAACGTGGACCACTTCCCTCTACCGACGCTATTTTGCGCGGAATGACGCTGCTTCACCAATTGTGGAAAAAAGTGCAGAAATTCGGTGGATTTACAAAGTTCATAATGTAAACAATATTTTAGATTAATTACCTTTTTGAGATTGATGAAGAATTCGTCAAAAAGTTGTTGAATGTGAATACTTGCGAAAACTTTCAACAATGTTTTTTTGGCACTGGTCTGTGAGAGTGAGTAAATATACGTCTGCACACTTCAATGACTAATAAAAAACAAGCTGTCATCAAGAGCAACCGATGAGAGTTGCATATTCTGTTCTCGTGTCACTATTACTAAAAAAATGGTGGTGGACCACTTCTCCCTACGGACCACTTCACCCTACCCGACCCTATATATATATATTTCGTCATTTTTTAGATATTGATCCTTAAAAAAATAATAAATTTCGGATAGAGTATTCCCTTATATATCCTCTTGTCGCGTATTCTTCGAAAATAAGTTATTTTTTTTCTTTTTAACGAAATTTGTTTTAATAAAAACTTTTTTCAAATTTTTAAATTTTTTTTAGTCGTTTTGTACTTGATTAGTAAGACTAAAAATCAAAAATGAAGTCTACCTAATTCCGCAAACCGCGTCAAAATCTCTCCAACGGTTTAGGAGATAGCAGGAGAGGGATTGACTGACAGAGAAGAGGAGGGGTAAATTTTAGTGGAGAAAAGCTTTCCTTTGGAACAATTTACCAAATGGCACATATCGCGTCAGAATTGCTCTCCTGCTCAGTGAGTCAAAATTAGATTACAAAATTTGACCCTGACAAACAAACTAGGGCAACTAAATAAAAACTTTTAAAAAGACTAATTACAACTTAATTAGTTCCATGAATTAGAAACCAATGAAAAACTTTAACCATTTTTACATAAAAACTTCCGGTGCGAGCGAATAAAAATCTATGAAAAATTACTACGAAAAAATACAAAACATCTCCATTTTAGCTCAACTGAACCGTAAATTCATATGGAATAGCAATCGACTAGTATTTGGTGTTCAGTTTTTCTAATTTGATCCAATAATTTAATTTAATTATTGACCCAGAAATTTGTAGAGTAATTTTGTCCATTCCGCCAGGATAACTACTTTTGAGATAGTAGTTTGCCCTTCAGTGAATATCGATTTAGTATTTTACTGACAGACCAATGCCTATAACTGGGTCAATATGGTAGGTAGTTGTTTTATTCTCTAGAAATTTTCATCAGTTATTCTGAAAAAAAATTATACTTATAAAAATATCAGTTGTGGCCAACACAAAACTTTTCCTCTGCAATATTTAGCGTCGGAAAAATATGTAAAAAATAATATTTTTTTCAAATATCTTGAGAACCCTGGAAAATACGTTAAAAGGATCGAAAAAATGCTTTAAATTTTATTTTTTTTTAAATAGGAATTGAGATTCTCAGGTTATGGTAAAATTTTCTTTGGAGGTTTTTTGTACGCAGCATTTTCACTGTCCACAATGTTGTTTAGACTTTTTAACATAATGCTTTTTGTAAATCATTAGAAAAATCATACTAATATATATATCTATATACTAATATATAAAAATGAGTTGGTGTCTGTCTGTCTGTCTGTTCCTCTATCACGCAAAAACAGCTGAACCGATTGACTTGAAATTTGGCATGAGTGTCTGTGGTAGTTCTGGTTCCAACATAGGCATACGGAAAAGTAGCGCAAGGGGTGGGGGGCGTAAGGGGAGGCGGTAAAGTGATTTCGAAACTTAGTTTTTGCGCTATGTTACTCTTTCGCGGAGAAACTACCGAACCGATTGGCCTGAAATTTGGCATAGATGTTCGTCGGGGGTCCAGCCCCAACACAGACCCATTAAAAAGTAGCCCGAGAAGTGGGGGAGTAAGGGGAGAGGGTAGAGTGATCTCGAAACTTAGCTCTTCCTCTATGTTACCCTTTCGCGGGGAAACTACCGAGCCGATTGACCTAAAGTTTAGCTTCAAAAAAAAAAAGTTTTGAAAAAACTTAACCCGGCAACGACGTTAAATTGTATGAAAGTTGCTGAGATCGGGAAAAATTGTTATTTTCCTTAAAAACAACCAACACTTGCTATTTTCTTTCAAAACGACCAAAAAATGGTAAAAATTGTGATTTGGAGGCCCTAGTTATAAGCATATTTTCATAATAGCGCATAGCTGCAGCGAAATTTTCAAAAAACGGATTTTTTTTTAATTAACCTTTCATACAATTTAAAAAAAATCCGTATTTTGAAATTTCTCGGCCCGTTTTAGTTAACGTTACTCTTCCAATAGTTGATAGGAAATTACGATATCTATAAAATTTATTTACAAACAATTTCAAGTCGCTAGATCAACGCGTTCTCGATTTATTTAAGACACGTTCAACGGACAGACCGACAGAACGAATTTCGTACTGGTCAGAGATTTTCTATCTGCCTCCGTTCTCGAGTCGGTCTCCGTCATGAACTCAATACTTTCTCCTATAGTGTTGCACATAAAGTTAATATAATAACAAAATCATTAAATTTATACATAAGAACATACATGTTGAAGTCAAATAAAGATCAATTATTTTATTACTATTGGAAAAAATTATGAGCAGGACAAAAGATTTACTTTCTGTTTAAAATTTAAAAATGAATTAAATTCTTTATTCTAATGATGAAAAAAATTCCGTTGACGAACTGATCAATTTAATTTCACTATTCCCGAACTATCACAATGGATGGCATTTTAACATTCATTCAGTGTCATCGTCTACAAAATCCTCTGATTTGCATGTATAACCGAGTTCCTTTTGAATTTACCTCGTCTCATAAGAATCTTAAGGTTGCCACCAGACAATCGGGAAATGAAAAATGCAAGATTTTGTAGAAACTAAAGCTGTCGAAAGGATTGTGAACAATACCAGCAAATAAAAATTAATTTTAAATTTTCATCACAGCGCATTTAATTATCACACTCAAGAAAATCGAATAAAGATTCCAAAACGAAGCGAGGCTCCTCTTGAACAACACCAACAGTATTTGCAACATTATAGCATACTAAAGACCGAGAACGGCATGGCCTTTTGTCTAATTAAATAGACTTCACCCAAAGAAATAGAGCGACGGCAGAAATGGTAGGTTGCAAATGAATAAGGGTGAAAACAAAAGACACAATAAAAGGATCCATTTAAGTTTTCTTTGCACAAAATTTTACCATTTTCTACATAAACAGCGTGTACTAACAAAATGGTTAGACTATTAGAATATGTTGATATCCAAGTATATTTTGATTGTATGTACGCCTATTTGTACACCGGATAGATGAAAATCCATGTGGAAACATGAGAGAATATAGCCAGCATAATCATAATATACACAGTTGTATGATAGTGATAAGGGTTTCCTTCTGACAGTCGCACGGATAGTTTTTGTCTAACCATAAAAAGCTGCCGAAAACCTCTGGAACATACATATCTTAGGTTAGTTCTATGGTGCCGAGACATCAATTTGAATGTGGGGGAGAGGGAGGGGGGGTGGTAGTAAAAAGATCCACGGGGGAAATGATGACGACAATATTGTCAGGGATGAGACAGTGTGGCAAACATTAGATGGGCAAACAGAATTCCGTGGTTATCGCAAAAACCAGAACCTGCAGAAGTAAAAAGGAGGTTAGAACAAAGGGGGATCATAGATATGGGGCCGAGGAACTGTTAAGCTATGAATAGGATTAGGCGAGCACTAGTCCACAAAAAGAACCATAAATGGTCTTTCCTCGTATTTTGTGCATGACGGAATACCAGAAACCCTCGTATTCTTACTTGGAATCATACCGCGACTGGGGCAAAAGCCTGTGGTCCTTGCCAGCAGATGAATAACCATCAGGATCAAGAATAGGAAATTATAATTTTCTTATGTGAACCACTATATATATAGGAGGGGGGAGGTGGGCATAGACCACCACCAACACCGTAAAGGGTCCGAAAATAGAAATGCTTACAACTTTAGAATACAAATTACGTCAACACGATCTATAAAAGGACGCTATTCGGAAATGCTTTTTAGAGGAAGTCAAACTTCCGAACCGAGGCCTTTCCCTGTTACTGTCGATTTTTTCTGTCAGCATAACCGTTTCCCAAGAAGCAAGTTTATACCATTATTTGTGTGTAATTTGCTTTTCTAATTTTTATTTCAATTTTTGATTGAGAAACGGTTTTACAAAATTCGAAAAAGAAACGGTTTTAAAATATATTCTTTTTTCCCATTTGTAACGGGAGGTCTTGAAGCCATTTTTTTGTAGAGACTTAAAATTTTGTGTAGTTACGTTTCTCGTAAATGACAAAGCTAACTGGAACTTGAACGGGTAAAAATGGACCATACTTTCCCTCCGCCCTCATACAAACGAAAATTGTTTCTTGCAATTTTCTCGAAAACTGTGAATCATATTGAAAAATTTATGAAGGAAAAGTGTGTATAGAATATGATTTTACATAACTCATCCATACATCAAAATCCAATCGAACCACTGCTTCCCCCTCTCTCAAACAAATGGAATACTTTTTTCCTGTTTTTTGGGGAAAACTGGGGATCGTATCGAAAAATTTATAAAGATAAAATGTGTTTAGAATATGATTTTAAATAACCGTTATATACATCAAAATCCAATGGGACCACTCCTTTCTCCTTCTCCTGCACAAATGGTTTTTTTTAAATAAGTATTTGACGATTGGTCGCTGACAATTGTAGCTTTCCTTATGTTTTCAAAAGTTTTTAAATTGTTTCTTTTTTTTTTTTTGGTGCGAAAAAAATATTTAAGAATCTTTAAGCTGGCAACGACGAGTATGTCGGTTAATTTCAAATAAATGGAAATAATTTTAAATTCCAAATGGATTTTTTATTAACTCGAAATGAATAATTTTTAAACCCAAAATGCTATAAATTTAAACACCAACGGCGAGGTTAAAAACCACCTGATAGATTATTTTTTTATCTTCCTGTGTTCGTTCAAATGGATACAAAATGGAGTTATCCATTGAGACACTTTTGAAGTTAAATTCACACTAAATTTTTCTGTGTAATACGTTCAAATGTTCAATTTTGCTACTTGTGCCGGTATATACAGATATTCCCTCACGGAAATATCCTTCTTCGCCCTGGTCTACGATTCTTTGAACTATCCTTACTGGTTACTTCCGGTTGAATTCCAACCGGATCATGGTGAACTCTTCCCACTTTGAAAAATCATTCTTTCCCTTTGCCCCGCGGAATAACTAGAATTGGTATTACTATATTTTCTCAAATATGACTATAAACGATTTCGCAAAGCGTATGGCATTATGAACATAACGGAATGTAGCATATAACGCATTTGCTGGTCTATGCTAGTCGTTTTGAAGTTATGTATTTGTGTTTATGACACCAAAAGAAATAAAATTGTGTTTAAGTGAAATGAAATGCCTCTACTCGTGCTTACCAGCCCCAACATATATCCGTTCTCAGGCACTCTACTGCATTCGGAATATTAACATCGGCTGAGTTATGGGGTCACATATTATACAATTCTCTCGTTATACTATATTCTAGATTCCATCCTTTCGATTCGTATAACAATACCTACCACATACTTATCAATATTATATTGGCGAATTAAATTTCTTAAGCTGTATGGAAAATATAAAAATCTCTACCCGTTTACCCGGTATTTCAGATCACTCCCCATTTGATTATGATTGAGGCGGCTGGCAGGATAATATTGTACAATTCTATGGAATACTGTGGTCTAATCCTTAACCCTACAACAATTGACGCATTAAATTTCCTACGCTAGGAAGGACGCGTGAAATGATTTTCGTAGGATGCCAATCGTTGGCGCTTATTAGTTGAAAGCAGCAATTGGTTTCATTATCCTGCAAATGTCCCAATCGTGACGAATAAAATTTTGTTTCATATTTCGTTTGGCCATCACAATCGTAGCTCGTTACGGTTACGACGCACAGTTCCTTGAATTCCATCCCGCCACACAAAAAGGGGTACCGAACGTCAGAGAAATATCAAATGTTCCTCAAACTCCTTGCTTTTAGATACATCTCGGTAAGAACCTTAACCTTAGCCTTGGGTTCATTCTTCATGATGCGGCACAAGAAGAGGTGCTGTTTGTGCCCCTTTCCACAGTTTTCTTTTTTTTATCCATTTCGGTTAGTGGCACTGGAAAATATATATAATTCGCAGCTAAGGTAGGCTCCTTGGTTTGTAAGAGGCTATAGGCGACCAAATATGGATGGTGGGATATCAGTATAATATTCTGTATTTCTATATGAAATTGGGCGTTTCTCAGCCAGTTTACAACCAGGGGGCATAGTGGCCCAACGTATGTATAGCCTATAGTAGCTGTAAATGGACGACCTTATTACTGACGGTTTGGTGTTTATAGCTAAAAAATCCGCAAATGCTTCCGACATAAATCTTTCAGATTTGGATGGAATTAATCGAGAGCTGTTTATTGTGGTTATGGTACGTGTCTAGAATTCTATATGACGCACGTGCAGCTGTTTCTAGAAATAGATACTTCATAAAATTCTGTTTTATGTCTTGTAATGCTTTCCTCTTTTTTTTAACTATTTCCTTATTTTATTAAATTTTCCTCGCCTTCGTCTTTGCCTAATTCGCCATACTACGTTGTATCGAATTTTTGTTGCCGGCCTATGTTCAGCTAGCTGTATGTGACTAGGGTGACCATAAGTCCTGGAATGGTCGGGACTGTCCTGTATTTTGGCATTTTCTCCCAGCGTCGCGGAAACTAAACTTCTGTCCTAGAATTATGAAATCTAGTACTATAATCTAGCATTGAAATCTAGTATTGGAATCTAGTATTGGAATCTAGTATTGTCAAAAAATTACATCAAAACCCAAAAATTTTTCGAGTGTGAAGCAGTTTTATCAAAAAGTAACTGCCTTTCCTTAAAAAAATCACCTGCGGCTCATTTTCTTAGATTTTGTAAGATGTTTGTTTCTAAAAGCACTACTAGCGGGACAATTTTTGCTGTTTTTTGAACAATTTTTGTTGTTTTTTGAACACATGAAATACTCCTAACACTTTTTATAATATTACAAACAAAAAACTCTAATCAAACTTTCCAAATTTTCACAATTAATATCGAAGCGTTAAAAATTTCCTCACACTGCGCCTCCATTGTTAATCTGTCCCGGATTCACGCGAAAAAATATGGTCACCCTATATATAGCACGCATTCTGATTCGCGTTTTATCAAAAGAATAAAGGAAAAAATGTCCTCATTTTTTAGTCAAGTTCTAATTGGGCACAATTGATGCCAACTGAACCGATATTTTTTTTTCTTTTTACTTTTCTTCACCTATTTAATACGAAACGTGAACTGATTTCTACATTTCTTCAGAATTTTACTCGACAAACGTATTTTTCAACACTTTGATTTCTGTGTTTGGTATAAAAATGGCGCCAATATACGCTTTTCACGTCGTTTTTTTCAAATTTGATTTGTGAATTAATTCAAAAGAATTTTTTAAGACCTTTTACGGACTTCTTTTAAAGTTTTTACTTTTTTTTGTAAGTTATTATAGTCGCACCGAAATTGGATAATTAAGCCAGAAGATAGCAGAAGAGGAGCTAACATTTGAGGGGGTAGTGTAAGAATGTTATATCGACGCCTCAGTGTGAGACTATCGCAACTGGACTTACGATATTCTTCACTGTAGTTTAGAATATGGGAAGAATATTTGCGCTCGCATCCCCTAAATTATTTTTAACACTTCCCCCCCACCCACCGTTATTTTCTTACAATCACTTTTATCAGTCAGTCAATCAATCAATCGTCAATTATATTTCCGGTAAAAAATTCGATTTAACACGTTCGTGACATTTGCTTTTTCAACTTTTTTTACATTTGGACATCGTGAACCACGGGTGGTATACTAACGATTTGTTTTCTGGCGGTTGTGCGCCATCGGTGGTACACGGTGCGTGTTTTTATATTACTTCATAAAATACTGACAATTTATGTTAAAACTATGTTTTTATACTTACGACTGTAAGGAATATTCAAAAATCGATTGCACTATGCATGTACCATTATTTACTCGCGCGGTTTTAAAAAACTGTACATGTACCACCAGTGGTACACGATGTCACGAACGTGTTAATCAAAAATATTTTTTTAAAGAAATGTACAAAATACCCCCAGAAAACATAAGGCACTCACGTAAATATAATCTGGACTTCGATTTTGGTAAAAATGTTATATGATAACAAAAAAAAAGACATTAATCTAATGTTGCCGCATAACTATGGCGTCAACCTTAAAACATATAAAATAATAGCCGTTTTATTTGCCAACTTTGCGCACATGTAAAACTTTAGTTTAACACAATAAAGTATCTTTAGTGTCCTTGAAAGATTTCTATCATTGTTCTTATGTTGTCCAAACATTGTCAAATCAGATAAATCCGAATAGCCATGGAATCTTATCCCAAGAACAGTTGGAAAAAGTGTGTTTTATCGAAATCTTTGCCATTAAACATTTAAAGGAAATAATAGCTTTTGATACAGCAACGATTATATAGTAATACTAAAAGAAGTTGATTTTTTGCTGTTATCTGTGAAAGGATCGTTTTATATACAAACTTTTTGACAATTAGAAAATCACAGTATTAAATAGTAGGAAAATTCTTACATAATCTTTACTTTGATATGAACTGGAACACGCATTAGAAATAAATAGAATAAAATAAAATAAAATGAAATTAACAAAAATATATGTAGTAGAGTAATTAAATAAAATCCCTAGATTCTAGTTGTGTGATTTGGTTCTATTGATCTTCCATGTCTGCAATTTGTTTGTTTTTTGCTCGTCGATTGGTTTGCTTGTGTCTACAGAACCAACTTTTTTTTCCAAAGGGCATAAGATTGAAAATCCCTCTGATTGTAGACGGGAGATTGGGGAAGTATGTCTATACCAAAAGTAGATGTTTTGGGGAAGTTTGTCTACAAACAAACATGAAAATCGAAAAAGTTTTTTTTCTCCAATGTATTTGTGTGTCCTGTACGACCATCTTTTGATTATCTCTCGGCTAATGTAGAAACATGCCTTTCGGATGGGATCCACATGTCTTTATTACCATCCCCAATATAATTTTGTGTTAATTTCACGTAATGTATTGCATCTCGAACCCAAAATACATCAAAAGGCTAGTGACATGAAAATTATTGGGGCTGTTTTGATTCGATTTTCACGGGAAATATTTATCAAACGCCACATTCTCGTAACCACTCCAGACCTAAAACTTTTTAAACATTTTTTCCCAAAGTTCATAGTTTGTTTGTTCTTCAATTTCTGTGCGGTACCGAATTTCCACCTGCATATACTTTTAGGTATGTGAAAAACACTTGGGTATTTGGGTAAGTGTTTATTTTGAAAAGTAAAAAAAAAGAATCTTAAATCAAAAGACTCCCCAAAACACAAATTGTAACAACTTTTCTCTTCGTCTGATCCTTTGATTTCCATGTATTTCTGCAGGGGATATTTTCGTCTTTGATGTGAGTATTCCTTTAATAAACATCTCTAATAAATCAATTTTAATTCTACCGACACTCGCCTGACGATAAATTCAGATAAATTCAGAAAACCTTATCGCATTACGATAAATTCAGATAATTGGAAAATTTGAATTGCGGCGCTTATTTTACCCTTTGCAATCACACTAATTTCAAGTGCCAATAAAACTTTGAACGTTAAAAAAACGGTCGGAGGTTTGAAATATGTCGTTTTTTTTCTTTGATAGCGTTAGCTGAGTGTATATTTATTTGTTTAACGAAAATTAGAGGGACACATTTGTTTCAAAAAAAACTTTGACTATGCATGAAAATCGGAGCAAATAAAAAAAAAATGTTGAAAGCAAATTAAATTGTGGTCGAGTTTTTCTAATAGTTTTTGTTTGTTTCTTTAGTTTGCTTTTAAATGTTTGCCTCACAAAAATACCCGCATTGCAGGAAGTTCCCATTTAAAAGTTTTTGATTGTGCATCAGCTGGATTAATGTAGTTTTGATGCTTTTGTCTAAATTTTTCAATTTATGTATTAGAGTTCCGAGAAACTTTTAATAACAATATAAAATTAAATTTTTTAAATTCAATTAATTTTTGTTTCTCAAAATTATATAAGAAAAAGTAAACAAAATTATATAAGGAAATAGTATATTACGCAACAAGGGGCGAAAGTCAACGATTTCACTCGTGTGGTGAAGTTAGCTGCTCGAGCGAAGCGAGGGCAGATATCACACGAGTGAAATCGTTGACTCGCTCCGAGTTGCGTATACAATTTTTCATCACACATGCATCGAAAATATGCCTTGAGATGCCTCCGTAGCGGCCAAAAGTTGCGTTTTAGCCCCTAGGGGCGAAAACGCTACTTTCGCCCCTAGGGCCGAAAACGCAACTTTCGGCCCGCTACGGAGGCATCGAAAGTCATATTTTCGATGCATGTGTGATGAAAAATATTTTAATGCTCCTTGTTAAATCGTTGAAAAATGTTTGTTATTAAAATTAAAATAGAACATGTCCTTCTTAAGCATTTTCCAAAAAATAATGAAAAACTATTTTCTAGGATTTTTTCATGTGTTCTTTCATAAAGTAAAATGAAATATCCGTTATATAATGCGTTATATGTGCAGTATTTTTCATGCTCTCACTAAAAAAAACTGAACAAGAGAATGGGCGGTCGGTAACGTATATATGAGGTTACCATAAGTCCCGAATTTTCCGAGAGAGTCGCAGATTTAGAATGTGTTGTCCCGGCGTCCCGGGATCTACACTTTCTTCCCGCATTTTTTTTTTTCACTCAGAAAAATGGAGGCTAACTCGACGACCTACATACGGCGTAATTGGCCTCGGGCAGGAAAATTTAGCCTATGCGAGGCGCGCGTTCGCCTGCATGAGGGAAAGTAAAACTTGTGTTGACCTGTGGCCGGAGAAATTCTGAAATTAAGCCACGAGCAGGTTGACCTTAGATAGGCATTTCGAGGATGTAAGGTCATGTAATGGAAACGTCTGTCAGCCAGCTAGAGGTCAGAGTTAACCTGAAAAAAAGTTGACCTGACATGTTTCTGAGTGTAGATTGTTTCATTAGTGTCTGTTTCTACCTTCATTTTGTCTTGATTGAAAACAAATTGGCTGCGGCGCATTTTGTTATAGAATTTTTGATTATGAAATTTATTTGTTTCTAAAAATTTTGCCTTTGGCACAAATTCTGTTGTGTCCCAAAATTAAAAAAACCACAAAAAGTGCCAAAAAAATTCACTACTTTTAGGACAAAAGATAGTTTTTAGCGCGCGCTGCTTTAACTTATTTTGTACGTTTCGATTTATTCTGCGGTACACACAGAGAAAAAATAGTAAATCCAATTATTTTATAATGGAGAGTTGTGACTAATTGCTACTAAACTAGTTAATTTCAATTACAAAAAGAGTCAAAATCGGATATTTTTATAACACATTTTTTGTAGATTTTACTATTTTGTAGTTAACTTGACTATTTTTATAGTTGCAATTAACAACTTTGTCATTGAAATTAACAATTTTATTAATAGTATTGACTCCCCATTATCAAATAGTTGAATTTACTATTATATCTTTCTCAGCGTGCATTGAAAATTTCCCCTTCCTCATCCCTCCCCCCTGCTGCGATCATCTGTCACGGACTCGAACACAAAAAATATGGTCATCCTATGTTTATAAATTTCTTATTCGTCCCAACATACAATAACAAATAATCCTACTGGCAACCGAAATGCAAAACCTAAATTCAACAAACACGTGTAGTACACGGTCGTCATCAGAATCGTCACAGACCACTAGCAAATAATATTCATTGTGCTTGTAGACAAGTTTCCCAACATCGGCAACAGCGATACAAAGCAATAGGATAACCGAAACCCTTAACTCGAACCCCAATTCGGATTTTGATCCAAAATCCAAAAACCCGAATTTGGAAATTTCAACCGTCTTCAACTAATACCCGATATTAGAATGAATTCGGGATATGTCCTACCATACCACACACACCTACTCACAAAACGGTCCTTTGATCTCGACTATAAGATGAGGGTTCATAAAGAATTAAGATGCAAATTTAGTTTGCCATCCAATTTCAAGGGATAAGCTTGTTCCACTTTCTCATATTATGTTTTTTTTTTGCGCTCTGTTTATGATGCTTTTTTCGTTTAGCTCTGGCAAATCTCCTTTCGGGATAGTTAAAGGGAATCATCAAGCAACCGAAGGCACCCAATAACATTCATCTGGAGAACCGGTGGTGGATTCTAGGAATTCGGTTGATATGAGTCCTTTATACGCTTCCACCATCCCTATAGTCATGTTTTTCAACTAATCTGCTTGATTATTCGCTCGTAATTGGTGCTTGAGTAGTGGGTGTACCTTTCATTGAAATCCCAATGTCCTTAATTACACAACGTTCACCATTTGAGTGTATCTAAATGTAGTATACAAATAGGTAAAATTCATCTTTCATCATTTCATAGAGTCGCCATATATTCGTTTATCATATACTTATATGCTGATATGTTTTATATACGTTAACCGTTTCCAAAATCCTTATCCAGTATATTTATCTATTCAGCCATTCAACCATCCAAACATCCCAAATACCAGCCATTCATCCGGGTTCGACCCGTATGCCACACTGAATGAATTAACAAACAGACGAAGCGAAACGAATATACGAATGTACCTACTTTGATAGGTGGTGGGTGGTATCTACGGCTCCCGGTAAAGTAGTCTGTTGTGGTGTGATGTGTTTGCATAAATAATTCGATTATGTTGACACACAAGGGTTGCGTGACCTTAAGTGAAAATATATACGTGTAGTTGGTCGTTTAAGAAAGGAAACCTCAGGAATAGAAGGTTTCCCTTTTGGTCTAACACCTGAAGATATTTGAATGGTTTTTCTTCAATGGTAAACTTAACCACTTCCACATCTTATTCCATTATTGGTAAAATCTATCTAATATCCTGTAGCTGTCGTCATCATCGCCTTTGCCATTGCAAAGGACCATAGTTGGATGTATTCTCATTTAGAACGTGCTTAGTAGAAAATTAGAACCCAACCAGAACCCATCTGTTTGTCTTTTCACTTAGATTTTTACCTTAGGAGATCCTGCCATCAGAATATTCCTATCTCCCACTATCTTATCGTCATTCTATTCTACATGCCCAATACACAAATTTACTTGTTAATTCTTTGAGGATTTTCCTCGTTGAAAAACTGGAAAATTGGTTTCATTTTTCCCACAACCCAAAAAGTCCTAATCTTTTTACTAACTCCGTCCTGTCCTTACTGTGTTAGTTTACCATTCGTATTTGCATACATAATTCGACATTAATGTGTTGCTTCACTCAATTTTTTTTTTTTTGTGGGTAAGATATAAGAAAACCTAATCAAGTTTGTCAAATCAATTTTTAAGTTAATTGCCGTGGAGAAATTTAAAACCATAAACTGATGAAAAAGTCATTAAAGGGGTAATTCAAAGTTTCTCTGTCGCATATTTAAGAAGGTGGACTGTAAATTTTGCGGATTCTATTGATAATGTGGAAATGATATGTAGGTGAGCAGCACATACCTTTCGTATCTTTGTCTGGCGTACTTCTGGGTTTTTAAAAATCTTAATAAAAATCTATTTTATATAATTAAAGCTGCAATTACCAAGGGTTAATCGTCAAATATGTATATGAGGTGTTCTCATTGTTGGACTGAGGACAGACAAATTTTTTTTTAATCTATCTGACGAGGGCTTCGTCACTCCCCTGAGCCCGAAACAACCATAAGCCTTCACGGTGATAACACAATGCCACAGTTGCACTGGAAATGCAAAACAGTAGTACTCGTTAAATACTCTCTATATGAGCGAGACAAAATTTTTATGAAAAACCCATTTCCGGGAGGCGAGGGAAGGTCCAATTGGATTTTGATATATAAAACGGTTATAGAAAATCATATTCTAAACCCATTTCACCCCAATAAATTTTTCGATACTATGCACCGTTTTCGAGGAAATAGAAAAAAAGTTTTCAACATGTATGGTGGAAGAACGATGGAGTACTCCAAATGAATTTTGATGTATCGATAATTTACGTAAAATTATATTCTAAACACATTTTCGTTCTAAAGTAATTTTTGTATTGGTTATTCTAATTCCACCATTTTAATTCACCTTGAAATACTTAAAACAGAAATTCAAAAAGTCATTCAGCTAAAAAATCCATCAAATGCCCACCCTGACCACAACACTCAAGCGTATTATCAAAATATCAAAAGATTTTTCTTCCAAATGTTTAAAAAAAACATCTAAAAAAGGTGCTAAGCGTATTTTGTATGTATTTTAAACTTTATTACTAAATCGTTCAGAGGCTAAAATTACCGAAATCAGTGGTGGTCAAAATAGAATCCAACAAAGGCCCGACAAAAGCTTATAAGCAAAGGTTTTTAACTAATCTGCTTAGTAATTAATGTCTGTGCGGTGGGTGTAACATTCACTAAAAAGCCAATAAACGTAATTACATTTATACAGGATACACCACTTCTAGACCTGGAATAATAGGAGTTTAAGGTTGGGGTGGATAACAGCGCACACACCTACTTTTCGAGTGTGAACCACCCGTAATTTTGTTTCAGGGCGTGATACTCATTACCGTTCCAAGTAGGCCAATTGGCCGAGTAAGAAAGCATTGAAAACAGGATCTTAGGGCGATAGTTTTTCCACCACCACCCACCATTTACCGCCCTTCACTTATACCTTTTTCGTCCCTACAGTTGTTTTCTTATGATATGATTATATCTACATACTGCAAGTAACGATTAGGAGGTCAATCTACTATACGGATGTTTGGGTGTTTATCGTTGAATCCAGGAGAGAGTCCTTGGAGTGGGAGTTCTTATCCTTACTTTAGTTTAGTATCATGCATATTATACACGATGGATAACACAGTGCCATTTATGTTTGTTTGCATAAATAATTCAATTATTTTAATGTGCAAATTACGTGTACACAGCCCAGAGGGAGAACTCTGACGGAAAGTTCACTATTATCCATTCACCCTATGGGCAAAAGAACCTTTGGGCAGAGGGCAATCTGCTATTTTGCCTGTATAAATATTCCCATAATAATTTTTCAGAGTAGCGGCTACAGTGCTTTCCCGTAGTGAATAACCAATAAAAACAAGCTAGGATAACTAAATAAATAAATTAAATTATAAGTAAAACCGGTGGAAAATTCCCTCTATAGTGTATTATAGTCTCTATAGAGTTTTTCATGCAAAGAATTTTTTTTTTTGGGTGCCCTTATATCTATTATCGTTATTGATCGCTACAGGAAGCATCCCCCAAAACAGTTGAGGTGAAATTGGGAGACGTGCGAAATATATTTGTAGATGATATTTATTTATTTTTACCACTACCATCAGCGGTTGAGAAAGTAATCACAATCAAGGGCAAAAGGTATTGCATAACCGGATGAAAATCAAGCCGCGGACAAAATTGGATTTGGCCAGACATCATGCTGTGACAGTCCTTTCACCTATCCCTAATTGCCTGACACATTCCAAAAACTTTGAACATGAAAGGCTTCAAATATAACAGGCAGGTAGTCAATTATAGACCGAATATAATAATTTACACGCACCTGCATACGTATTTGCAGGTGTAAACCTCAATGGGAATAATTAATTTTTGGATATGATTGGCTAAACCGCTATGCGAAAATTGTAATTACATCGAAAATCTAAAAGAACAAATTGTTAAAAAACACTATTAAAAAGTATCTTAATTTTCTACGGGAAGTGTTAAATAATTCAAATCTATAATTTAAAAACCGGCTTAAAAAAAATTAAGACGATAAAAAGTGAAAAACAATTTTTAAAATTTATAGGAAGGAGCACTGTCAAATTGAAATACCTACCAGAAAATTTTAAATTGTTACTACAATCTAGCGTAAAGGTGCCGCTCCACATGAGAGTAAATGCCGGCGAGAACCTCTCGATAGCAGCTACTCGCAAATGGACACGTCTCTGAGAGTCGCTCGCAGAAACCCGCAAAAACTCGCGAGCTAGTTTCTGCGAGCTGTCAAAAGTGATTCTACTCTCTAGTCGACACACACCCACTGAACTCTCGGGGAGTAGCTCGCCAGATACGAACATCGTTTGAATTTCGGTAGTAGCTCTCGAGAACGCTAGAAGCTAGAACCTCGATTTCGCTAGTAGCGATAGAAAAATCGCCGAAAGTAACTCTCAAATGGACAACCTCCTGCGAGTAACTCTCGAGAGTTTTTGGGAGTTACTGGCGTATTTACTCTCATGTGGACGAGTACAGATAAAAACTTAGTACGAAATCCATTTCAAGCAATCTGTCCGTGCATCTGTCTGTCTGTCTGTCTATCTGTAGGTATCTCTGTTTTACATATCCTAAATAACTCGAGAACGCGTTGAGCTAGCAACTTGAAATTTTTTGTGAATAAATTTTACGAAAATTGAAGTTTTATATCCACTTTTGGGAAAATAACGTTCGCTGTAACGAGTACCTTCCTAACGATTTTTTTAAATACTGTTTTTTGAAAATTTCTCGGAAATTTTGCGCTTTTGAGGAAAAAACGCATAACCAAATTCAAAGAAAATATAATTTCCTGCATATTTTCCTTGTATGTTCAAAATTCAATTCTAATGGCAGTAACAGGTGATAATGAAATTTCCTCAAGGCATGCAAGTTTTCTGAAAATGTGTATCTTGCCTAGAATTACAAATCTTGCAATAAAATTTCATCAAAACAATTATCTTTAAGGTGTTGTTTAACAGAAATTTTTCCATAATATTGCAAGATATGTATTTCGTTTAATATGATTTCCCGGTTCTCCAAAGGACTCTTATTGTCGAGTCGATGTGTTGTTGTTTACAAGTGGCGTCTTGTAATGCTTATCGAAAGGCAAATGGAATAGTTGCCAATATTCAAGTGATTCGTTCCCGAATTGTGAAGCTCCTTCGTGCAGAATGGAAATCGAAATCCGGAATAAATATTTATACATTGGTGTGGATGGAATCGAAACGAATTGACTTGTCTGCCACCTATAAAGTCACGGGAATCGTCTCCCCCTGCCCAGTGTTCAGGGGGTGACGAAGAATCGAACAATTCAGGGATTCATTCATTTTTTGGTATTCAACAACAACATAGATCCCTTCGCCGCGTGGTTGTGGACATAGAGGTGGATTTTCCAAACCCTGCCACGTTTACTGTCTTCTGTCTCCTGTTTCCGGTTTGCCCTTGAAGATTTTTTATGCAGTGTGTTTTGGGAAATTGTCTATTGTATTATTTGCAACCAATACAGACGCAATTGACCATTTACGATGTTATGAATATATAGAGGAAATGTTGGCAGGATATCGAAGGTATCCAGCACTGTCGGATGCTGTGCTGCTAAGGAAAACTCAACTCCTCTATCGAATTAGGGAAGAAAACAAACCGTAACGTGCCGGAATTCTTGTCTGTTTCTAGTCCGTTTTCTTTGTGATGTGATTAGATAAACTTTCTTAGCGGAATTAATTACTTTACTGTTCAAAGATAAGATAAGCTCTAATTTATGTAATTTGTTGTTCTTACGGGATTTAAATGAACTCATTTCCTGGCTTCGTTTTGCTTTCCTTTTGCGTATATTGGCTTTTTTTCTATCCTTTTCTTCATTTTTTTTCATTTCATTTCATTTCATTTCATTTCATTTCCGTTAAACGTAAGACAAGAAATCAAGCAGCCACAATATCTGGAAGATATTTTCCACAGCCAGCATGAAATATTCCAGGATATCCAATCTGATATCGCTATTACTGCTGATCATTCAATCCTTGTGGCTTGCCCGATTCTAGATACCAGGAACGTTGCCTTGTGCGAATCTTCGACTTATGTTCGAGGTTAGCCAAGGGAAAACTTTTAAAGATATTAACTATATACAAATGATTGTCATTACGTCAATTTGATATAACCATCAAAGCATTAATCTTGTTGTAAAATTTTCTATATATTAGCTTATTATAGCCGAATGTATTCTACTCGATCGCAAAGTTATACAAATTTATTTTGATGCTTCCTTTCCTTTAATATGAACATCGATTATGTGCGATATTGAAACGGTTAGTAATTGCACTTAATTCACTATATAAATTTAAAAAAAAGTCTTATGCGTCGTTTCCATTTGCAAAAATTATGCTCTCGGAAGTCATTTGCAAGTGAAAACACATTTAAAAATTCTGATTCTCAAAAGGCAAATTTTTTTGTTTTCTTGAAAATCTTTTAAAATTGTTTTTTGAATGATCTATTTCAGCATCTCGTTTTTACTTTCTTCTGTGTAGCTTTAGAAGTGTTATTGTATTCATGACGGGAACAAGGGCCGATAGAAACTTTCTGGTCAATACGAAATCCGTTTCAGGCAAATTTTTGAGGACTTCCGTGATTCTGTGTGTCAGTCTGATATCTGTTCGACGTACATATCTTAAATACCTCGAGAACGCGTTGAGCTAGAGACTTGAAATTTTTTGTAGATGAGTTTTACCAAAATCGTGGTTTCCCATAAACTTTTCGATAAGTAACGGTAAATATGGGTAGCTCCATACATTTAAATACAGTTTTTCGAAAATTTCTCGAAAATGATGCACTTTAGAGAAAAGAAGGCACATCCATAAATTAAAAGAAAATTCGTTGCTTCAAAGGTTTTACGGATTTGAAAAGGGTCTTGAGATATTTGTAAAAGATATTATCTTTATATAGTTTTTCCTTTGGGTTGCCGGAGTGGCCACGGATGGGTCATATATAATCTCGGCGACTCCACGCAATATGTAGATTCCAAATACACGGACTAAGCTCGCTCGCGTAGTTCAGACCTGAACTACACGAACGACTTCGCTGGCATCGCTGGCACTCACATATACATACTTTCGGCGTTATACAGTATAGAATCGGTGTTTGCAAAAGTGTAGTGTTTTGTGGATATAAATGTGTAAGTGCCAATTACCGAAAATCTCGCCACGTAGCTTAGCTCAAGTGTGCAACGAGGTGAGCTAACCCCAGCCAAACTATGTAACTATAGCTAGGCTCGCTCACATAGCTTAGCTCAAGTGTACGGCGGGCGTTATGATTTGATTGAAAAAATATCGGTTGTCTAAAGGTTAAATATTGCAAAGGAAAGTCATGTACTGTTCTTACCACATATTTTTCATTGAATGTTTCAACACGTGTTACATATTAAAAATGTTGACATGCTGTTAAAAAGATCTAAAAATATATGGTGTATTTTTAACATAACCTCTTATTGTATCTTATTTTTCTTCAAACGCTGGAATTTCAAAAGACTTTCTTTCTAAAAATGCCGCTCTTCATAAAATTATTTATGTCACTTTGAACAACGATTACATTATAAAAAGACACAGCATGTTGCTAATTAATTAACCTTATTCCGAGGTCGTGAAAAGTTACCTTACAAAATTCTCAATTTAAAATTGCCCATCGTAAGAAAGAGTCAGACGAGATTTTAATGACATTAGAATTAGCAACGCGTTCAGAAATTTAACTTAAGGAAAATCAATTTCTTCTCGACAAAAAAGAAAGTTCATTTGATGTGATTACCAAGAACAGATTCAGCCTCACATAATGTAATTTTTCTCTTTTATCGATTAACTCACCATCATCTTATTTTTCATTAAGTAATTTTGTACATAAAAAAGGTTGAAGGCTTATTATGGGCTTATTTTGCCACCAACATATTCGATTATTGCTACACGTGACTTGACGCCTGCAGCATCACCAAGATATTTACATTATTTTAATTATATCTTAGAAAACAAAAGGGTTAACCACCCACAAGCAAAATAAACGGTAATTTTCTATAATCGAAAGGAAAACATCCAAGAAAAACCAGCCCATTAAGTTATCTAAATATAGGCAAATACATATATTAAAAACAAATCTAAATGTTTGATTATAATTTACCTAAAATACATAAAATAAGGTGGTTTATATTTGAAATCACTTTAGAGCACAGCTAATAGTGTCCAAAGGGGTATTTAAATGCAAACAAATGGAAGTAAGATAATATTATTTAAGAGCAATATATACAAATCTTTGGGCAAAATAAGGGAAAATAAATTAACAATTAGAAATAATTCCGTACGGAATTTTTTTTTGAAAAAATTGTGGTTTAGAATACTTTGGTATTAAAAGTGTAGGGAAAGCTACAATTGCAACTGGGCAATTGTCTAATCTATATATTAATTTAAAAAGGTTTGTCCCAACTGACTGACTCATCAACGCCCAGCCCAAACTCCCGCAGGTAGAAATCTGAAATTTCCACAGCATGCTTCATCCATCACGAAAGTAGACTTATGGCCATATCACACCGACGATTGCGATTGTGATTACATGCGATTACTATTACGATTGGGATTGCGATTGAGCTTCTCAGCCAATGAGATCAAAGCTGTCAATGATTGACAGTTTAGGCTCTCTTCTAATTTCAATCGGCCGACTGACAATCGTAGCTGCTGTGCATCGAATATGATATTTGTTGAGGGTTTATTAAATGATTTTTTTTTAAATTGATACTTCCTGACCGGATCCGACTGCTCGAGGAATGTTTTTAGAGGTTGCCCATAAATTACGTCAGACTAATTTTCGCCTTATCGCATCTCCCTTTTCGAAACTTTAACGATTTTTTGTAGGGAATTTTGTGCCTCCGGCACATTACCGCAGAGCCCATCCCGATACACATGTATTAATGGACTGCCGGACGGAAAATCTTAAAAGTTCGAAAGAGTGTAATTACTTTTTCTGTTTTGATTATTTTTTCTCTCAAAATAAGTAAAAATTATTTAACTATTTCAAAGAAAATCTCGGAATTTCTTTCTTGAAAAAATCCTGTTTCTTTTAAAGCTTCAATAATTGAATGTTTTCCCCGGAAATCTTGATGATTATAGGAAAGCAAAGAAGGAAATCTAAATATAGTTCTCATCATAGGAAAACCTACTTTATACACATCATAGTAATGTAATAAAATCTACACACGCCGGTCTCTTAAACAACAAGAACGAAATTCAATGTACAAAACATCCCTGAACCGTTAAATTCTTTGCTCACAAATGGCGTTTGCTTTCGTGCCATTTAAAGCTATAAATTCCGGGGATATATCTCCCAGGAGACTTTCTAAAGTAATCCCTAGCAAAAATATCCGAATAGGAAGTAACAAACATGAACTCCATTTGATGTGAAAAATATTTAGACTAAACTTCAACTCCACCCCACCCTCCCAACTGACTTCCAGCTCAACTTAAAAGCCAATAATTGGGGGAAATATTGAATGAATGACATTGCGAATCTACAGACGCTTTTACGTTCCGACATTAAACAAAATATATATTTTACGAATTTCCCATAATTTTAATGCTACTTTAACGAGCTTTCGTTCAATTCAGCCCTCCAAAAAAAAAAACACAAAATTGAGCTCTCGCCCTTTCCGACACTAATAGCTCTCCCTGCGTTTATATTATCAGATATCGAATTCAAACCATCCTTTCCTTGTATATTTGCAGGGCGACGGGTTTCTCTCCGTATCCCCTTCTACTCCAGGGTTAGGAAATAACCCAACTGGTTCCATTAATTTCAAGTAACACTGTTTTCCATCACATCGAGTTAACTGAGACATTCATTTTGACTTCTGTATTTTTCACCATTCGATGTCCTTAAAGAATACCAAAAAAAAACATTTTTTTACGCACATTCCATTTTGGGGACTGCTTGAAGATCGCGGAAAATATCCTTTCTCTAGGAGAACGTCTTGCGAATTTTCTTCGGAAATATTGCTTGTTCGGGGAACTCAGTGCCGTAGTTAGAGCATCGATTATATCTGTTAAATATTTAGATATCAAAGATAAGGAGATGAGATGTCAAATTCACTTAGAATTCATTTGTGTCCGCCACTGTGGAAATGGGTGCGCATGTGCTCCCATCTGGATCCTTTCTCCTGTCTGCTTAATGTGTTTTATTGGCATAAAATTACTTTCTGGTTGATAAAGGACTCGGGAGAAATGAAATGGTCACATTACCATCAGTAACAGGAATACAGGCATTCCGGCCCCTTTGGCCAAGCGTACATACACACACCCCCCCACAGCGAAACTTTTGAAAATATTCACCATTGACAGTACACAATAGAACGATAGGCAAACACAAAGCATAGGTATTACTGTACAAGGATAGTCCCTGGGGTTCTGTTTTTCTCGCGGGAGGCGCGCTTTTTGTTTCCGGAACATTGCTACATGAAATGATGATACAACGTCCATCGGTAGGGATATAAAGTTAAGATGCTGCTCATGTTCCTGCTTTTCCAACAAAATGATGACTTCTGATGGTTAAAAAATACCAAAAAGTATAAAGTTGAAAAGCCAGAGAAAAAAAACCAAACAAAACAAAAATAAGAAAAGCAACAAAAATAAGCAATGAAAAGAAACTTTTCAAAAAAAACAAGAAGTGGGCTATGAAACTCCGAAATTTCAAGTCCCTTCCCTAGTCAAGGCCCCCTTCAAGATTCCATTCGCTAAACGGAAAATAGGTTTATTATGATTTTGACCTTTTAACTTTAGCACAAAAAGTGTGTAAAGTTGTGCAGAAAGTTTTAGTTTTGTGGTGTTTTGATGGTTTAATTTTTCTGACTCAATTTGATGACGGAAATTAATATTGAACGCTGTCAAATTACTTAATCACACTCAAACTAGACGATATTTTTAGCAATATATTTTTAGCAATACAACTTCTGGTTGTGTTACGCTGAATTTTTTTTTCCAATTTTTTTAGTGACACTTTTCACGTGTGAAAGAATTTTTCCAAATTTTAAATATGAAATTTCAATACTGCAGTGATTGAGTAAATTCTCATAGAAGCGTTGATCACAAAAATTTAGCCTTCATTTTTGTGATCAACTTTCGTTGATAAGAAAAATCTTCCATTGGTCGAAAATTGAGGATTGCTATAGAAGAAATCCTCAATTTTCGACCAATGGAAATTTTTTTTTGATTTTCTCGAAAACAGTGTCTCATACCGAAAAAATTATAAAGATAAAAATTATTTAGAATACGATTTTACATAACTCTTCCATACATTAAAATTCAATTGGACCAGTATTTTCCCTTTTGCATAGGAAAACTGCCAGAATACAAATCGTGAAATCTAACTTTTTAAATTTGGAAATGTTTTTCAATAAAAATAATTTTCTTCAACATTTAAAGCCGTTTCTAAATAATGGTTTTCTTTAAATTTTCAAACAGAAAATTGAAAAAAAAAATTGCTGTAGAACTGCGATCGTTTGTCGATTAATTTTTAATCAAAGTCCTCACGTTTTGTACATTTTCTACCAAATCTGTGATTATAAAGTTCACCTTTCAATGCCCAAGCTGAATTTTGAGGCAAAAGAACAATTTTTTTATGGCTGCTGTAATCTGCTTTTTCCGATTCACTGCAACAGTTTGATATCCACCCGAACTCAGCCATTAATGAAGAACAATGATTTTTGGAGCGGAATAGATATTTCCAACCCTTAGTACCTTTTTTTTAACCAAAAATACATTATAAAGCAGATAAAAGTTAAATCGATTTTAATACTGGTACAAAATATCACGTAGTTCGGTAGTTGAGTACTGACCTTGTTATTGATTTTTTTGGGCAACCAACGCAGGTATTTTCTATTGTGTACTGAAGTAGTAAAGTTTTACCTACCTTTTGTTTTCGTTATTTTGATATAAAATTGCCATCAAGGTTAAATTCAATGTTTTTTTTAATTTGTTGGACTACATTCCTGGAGTTGGTAATAGAAAATAAATTTAATTAATTAGTTTTAGTTGATTTTTTTTTACATTTTCTACTCTTTTGCTAACTATGGCTATAAAATGTCATTTTAGAGATCTAATGGTTAAAAACTTGTACTTGCTTTTCTTTAAGAAAATAAGAGTTAAAAAATGCGAAAAAAAATCAGTTATAGAGAATCACACGTCAACGGTCACTGAAATATAGCGGATGGGTAAACCCGCAAGTATTCTTGTGGAAAAACTCTTCGCTGCACCATTTCAACAACATTTCGGTACATTTTCTGTCTCGGTACATTTTCTGCCTGGACCACGACCTCGCAAAAACAGCCCTAGCATCGTTTATGTCAACCATGACATCAACCACCAACGTCACGGCTAACATAAATGCTTCTGTATCTGGCGCCACGGCTTTAACAACAAAAAAATGTTTGCTAAGAAATTTTGGAAGGGAAGAATGTTTGTCTCTATTTTTATTAGTAACTTTTGATCTTAAACATACGAAAACATTTCATTCCTCCGGAATAAAAAAAAATCGCGCCGCAGGCGAAATTTATAGATAAATTTCGGTGGAATCTCGGTTCACGAACGTCTCAGTTTATGCACGTTTCGTGAACTACTTTTGAGCCCAAAAAATGCCTCGGTTCGTGAATTTTCGTTTCGTGAAAAAAATTTTGGTCCTTGAAGAGAAGTTGGCAGTCAAAATTGAGACAGAGCTCCAGTGAATTTCAATCTATTGAAAAAAAGTGAAAAACTCCTAATAATAATGTCCGCCTTTTTTGGGAAGAAGACCTCTTCCAAATATCATGTCTTCCCTTGTCGTTGAAAAACCTTCAATTCTTCGCTGTAAAAATCAAAAAAATTTGTATTTTCATCTCAATTTTACTTATTTATTGAGTTAATTTAACTTTGAGTAAGATTTTTTGTATAGGTTAGGGTCTCAATATTTGAGACGGATTGAGTTTGCGAACCCAGGATTCCATGATCAAAAACCTTATCATGAATGGCCTACGGGAAAAATACTTTTTTTTAAAGTACGCTACAGTTGAAATTTTCCGAAAACAAAAATTGTTCCGTAGGCGAACATTTTTAGATGTCAAGGTCAAATATACCATAAAATTAACATCCTCACAGTAGCAAATACCAGTTGTAATCAAAAGATTTTTTCTCTTTTAAACACTTGTGTAAAATATTTCCTTATTGTGTAAAAACAATATTTCCTTATAAATAATTTTTTTTTCGCAGGAAAGAAAAGATTTGGGTTAACAAAATAATTTTCTATTCCAATTTTTCTTTCGGAAAAGAAACACTTTTTTAAATACTATTTTTATTTCAAGATCAGCCCTTGTAAAACTTTCCACAAGTTTCCCATAATATCTTGTGGTGAAAAAACACAAGCAAAAAAAACCGATAAGGTCATTTTTATTAGGAGTTTTTAAATTTTATGTTCAAGTTAATGTGGCCACGTACCTCTTAACCCACTTTTAAAAAGAAACATGCATTGTAAAGTATCTAAAAGACCTTTACTTGGTTTTATTTCAAGCAATAGGATGTCCTTTCCAACGCCCCCTTACTCAATTTAAACTCACCATCCTTCTCACAATCGCTCTAAATCGTCATACATAACCTTGCCCAAATAGAAATTCCGTTCATTGCTATACCTGGGAACATAATTTGCGGCCATTGCTGGTGCTCCCATTTAAACTAACACTTTAAGAGCAATTTGTCTTGCCTTAAGGAAGCCAAGGAATTCCGGAACAGTTTTCTTCCTTTCGTTCAGCACAATACGGGCGAACATGTTACACTGATGTCCTTTGTCCTCCCTGCAATCGTATACGTACTTTTCATACGTGTCCTAGAGTCCTAGTTGGTGTCCTAGGTCAACCCCCATCCCCACCACCAACCATCATTTGTTAGATATGCACATATACCTATACCTTCTTTATGGGAACAATATAATACAGTAAATGGGATACAGATCGACGGGGCACGGCATGAGCAATATATGAGTTAACCTATCACGAGGGTGGTAATAGCATAAAATGGTAGCACTTCCTGCTACCCAACAACTATATATGTATATGGTCCGGTGGACTTTATTAAAGGACAATAGCTTTGGATTATTACGATTGAGGGTAATTTTATGACAAATTTCCCACTTAAATGATTTTGTAAGGTTGTGGGCAGGAGAGTGCAACATGGTAACACTAGAGCAGTTGTCAGTTCATATGGCTCGTTGTAAAAGTGAGGTGGTGATTAGAGTTACTTTTGATCTTGCCTTTTTCCCGATAAAATCTAAGTAAGTTGTTTGGATTAAATAGTTTTAGTTTTCTTAAATATAATTATGATTAGTTGGGCTGATTTAGTGTGTTAAAGGAAAAGGGAAAATAGCTAGTTGATCATGGAAGTTGGCTAGTTGATCGAGGGGTCAAGGAGTGGTAGTAATACACGTGTGTCCGTGTATTTGTGTGATAACGTCAGTTCGTCATCACCACGATGTTAGTTCATCGAGACGTGTGTTCGTCTCCTTTGGCCACGAACTTGACTCGGGAGTGTATGAGTGAGTCACATAGGTGTTGTGTTAGGTTTCACTCTCTTCGTCCAATAACTTACTGAGTACGTTGTATTCACTCTCTCTTATTTATTTACAGAGAAGGAGAGGGTAACCGGCTGACCAGATGGTACCACACACAAGCAAACGGGGCGATACACATTTGAATTGGAAATTGGAAGCTTTGAATACACATTTATATACTTTGTGAAATATTTTATTTAAAAATCCTGTAATAACTTCAGAAGTGGGATAGAGCTATCTGGTCGTCGAATGCCGTCTCTTTCTTTCTGGTCTTTGAATTTCACAATATAGTTCACGACTTTACAATGTGTGAGTTAACTGATTTTCATTATTAGTGAACTCGTTCTTGAGAAAGGTAGGTTTCAGATTATTCGGATAGTTATTTTGGCAATTTCTTTAAATAAAGTCAATTAATAAAGGTGAATAAATGGAGAAACGTTCGGAACAAAAATCAGCAGCTAAGCGACGACGGCGAATGGATCCTGTTGGAGCAGATTCAACTATGACCAATAATGTTATGGTCAACATGGCTGAAATAATGGCGTCGTTGACTGACAAAGTAAATAGCATCGGAGCAAAGGTCACAAATGTTACTGCCAGCGCGGATTCCATTCCTTTGTTTTATCCAAACGAAAAAAATGCTAATATGAAACGATGGCTTGAAAAGGTAAACGAGTTAAAGGAGATTTATAAATGGACTGAAGAAACAACTGCGTATTATGCTATAAGCAGATTGAAGGGCTACGCACGCACTTGGTATGACAGTTTGCCAACTATCAAATTCAACTGGGCTGAATGGCAAGAAAAACTATTGGCGGCATTTCCATCGGAAATCAATTACGCAAATCTTCTCCAGGAAATGTTAAAACGCGAAAAACGACCAAAAGAGACTGTGTTAGAATACTATTATAGTAAATTGGCCATGCTTAATTCTTGCGAAATTTATGGGGCAAAAGCAGTTTCGTGCATTATTGCTGGGATACCTGACAGTGGTATTCAAGCAGCTGCCAAGGTCGGCGATTACGATCACCCTGATAAGTTATTAAAGTTTCTAAAAACTCTGAACGAACAATATCGAGAGGACAGAGTTGTCAAAATCTTCAAAAAACCAGTAGACAAAACTTCAAGATTTGCTGGAAATCGACTGGAACACAAACCGTCAATGCCTATAACGCGCAAGTGCTACACTTGTGGGGAACGTGGGCACCTCGCGCCGCAGTGTCCTAAGAAAAAGATTCAGACTAAAACTACTGAGAAACTAGGAACTCCAAGCAGCTCAACTCGTCAAGTGTTGGTCACCGCAAATGAAAATAACAAAGGTACGAAATATTTTAAAAATATAACTTTGAATGGAGTTAAATTTCGGGCTTATCTGGATTTTGGGGCTAATTGCAACACGATTAAAGAAAACGCGTCCAAGAATCTAAATCGTCCTTTTGATGTGTCAGCGACTTTTATTAGCGGTTATGGTGGTAGCAAAATCAAATCTTTGGGTAGCATAAATAATGTGGTAGTTACTGTTGACCAGGCTAGGGGAGTTACTGACTTCGTTGTTGTCCCTGATGATGTGCAATCTATCGAGGTGATTGTAGGCCAGCCATTTACGGAACAATCTCATTTAAAAATTTTTAAAGACACCAATGTCTTACGGGTGTATGAACAATTCGATGATGAGTTGCCTAAAAACGTGGCAGAGCTACCGTCTTTAAAGGTTCCGATTTGGGCGAAGGAAGCATGTGTAATTCCAGGTAGACATTGTGTTAATGTAATTTGCCGGGCGGAACATATTGGCGAATTATTTATCAACCCTAGTCTGCGAATGAAAGAAAATTCGGAATATTATTTACCTAGATGTATCGTAAAATTCGATGAGAATAAAGAATGTGTCATTCCGATAGTAAATACTAATGATCGCGACCTTCTTATAAAAACGAAAAATCCAATAGCCAGAGGAAAAGATTGTTGTGAGGAAAAACAGTTGGAAATTTTGACGTTGAATAACGGGAGTAGTCGTAATACTGAAACTTCGAATTCCTTTTGTAACATTGAGGAAACATTGACTGAATATCAAACTTCAAAACTTTTAGACCTTTTAGTCAGATTTAGAGACTGTTTTTCAACAAGTAAAAATGATATTGGTTGTACAACGACATCTGAACTAAAAATCGATTTAATAGATGACGTTCCCGTAAGTTACCGACCTTACAGAATGAGCGGTGAGCAAAGAAAGAAAGTAGGGGTAATAGTAGACGAATTGAAACGTGCAAATATTATTCGCGATTCAATCTCACCATATTCTTCTCTGGTTCTCCTTGTGAAAAAGAAAAACGGTGAGGAGAGATTATGCATCGATTATCGAAAATTAAATAAGAAAGTGAAACCGAATCGGTTCCCCTTGCCACGAATAGATGATCACTTAGAGCAGTTACAGGGGTATTCCTATTTCACAACTTTAGACATGTCTTCGGGATACTACCAAATCCCACTCGAGGAAAATTCTAAACCCAAAACGGCTTTTGTGACTACAGATGGGCAATATGAATTCAACCGTATGCCTTTTGGAATTAATGTGGGACCAAACCATTTTCAGAGAACAATCACTAAAATTTTAGGATCTTTGCAAGGAACTGTTGCATTGGCATATATTGACGATATAATTATCCCTGCCAAGGATTTTGAGGAGGGAATGGTACGGTTAGAAATGATACTGAAAGTCATTCAGGGTGCGGGTTTGAAGCTCAATCCAAGCAAGTGTCATTTTTTTAAAACCAAAATACATTTTTTGGGATTTGAGGTATCGCGAAATGGTATTCAACCTGGAATACAAAAAACTAAAAGTATTGCTGAATTTCCGGCTCCTCGAAATGTCCATCAGATTCGTCAATTTCTTGGGTTGACAGGTTTTTTTAGACAGTTTATTGAAGACTACGCGACTAAAGCAAAACCTCTAACCAATTTAACAAAGAAAGATGTGAACTGGCACTGGGATGAGGAAGAAATAATATCCTATAATTGTCTAAAGAATTGTCTTACGTCAAGACCTTTGTTAGCACTTTACAATGCAAGCGCCGAAACAGAAATTCATACGGACGCAAGTAAAATAGGTATTGCTGGGATTCTTTTACAGAAACAGTCTAATGGTAAATTTCAACCAGTTGCATACTATAGTAGACAAACAACGGAACATGAGCAAAATTATCACTCTTATGAGTTGGAATGTTTGGCAGTTGTAGAAACACTTCGGAAATTCCGAACATATCTGCTAGATATTCATTTCAAAGTTGTGACTGATTGCAATTCCCTTAAAGCAACCGCGAATAAAAAGGATTTATTGCCCAAAATTGCTCGTTGGTGGCTTACTTTGCAGGAATTTAATTTTACGGTCGAACATAGACCTGGCACCAGAATGCGACACGTGGATGCTTTGAGCCGAAATCCTGTAAATTCGAAACCACCAGCTGAAGAAGATTATACGGTATTGAGAATCGAGCAAGCTGACTGGGTTTTAGCCAGCCAACTCTCAGATGAGAAAATTAAATTGATTCATGAAATATTATCGCAAACACCTAAAACTGCTTACGAGAAATCTATACACAAAGATTTCAGTCTGGATCACGGAAGAGTTTATCGTAGAACAGGTACCAGCAAGCAATGGATTATTCCCAAAACTATGAGAAATCAAGTAGTACGATCTTGTCATGATGAATTTGGTCATTTGGGCGTTGAGAAAACATTTTTAAAACTGTCCGAATCTTATTGGTTCCCCAAAATGCGGGAATATGTCACGAAATACATTAATTCATGCATCCCTTGCATTTTCCACAAAAAACCTAAAGGTAAACAAGAAGGTTTCTTAAACCCAATACCCAAAGTCACTATTCCTTTCCATACCATTCACATGGATCATTTGGGTCCCTTCAGAAAGGCTTCTAGTGGAAAAATGTATGTCATCGTTGCAGTAGAAGCATTCACCAAATTTACTTTACTACGTGCTGTGAAAAATACAAAAACGATACCAGCATTGAGATTTTTGGATGAAATCATTGATTATTTTGGGGTTCCGAACAGATTAATTACGGATCGGGGTTCGTGTTATACCTCCCATTTATTTCAAAGATACTGTGAACAAAAAGGTTTGCAGCATGTAATGAATTCGGTCTCTACTCCTAGAGCCAATGGACAGGTGGAGAGATATAATTCCACAGTAATCAGCGCATTGGCCACTACAACTCAAGATGATATTCAGTGGGACAAGAAATTGGCACAAGTACAGTTCGCTATTAATAACTCCGTACATAGCACCACACGTAAAACGTCAAGTGAACTCCTTTTTGGTTATCGTCCACGAGCACCAGCTGATGCGCAGTTATCTCTCGAGATTCAGGATGAACGGCCCTGTATTAATGACTTGGAGGCAGCTCGGGCTGAAGCGGGAAAAAGGATACAAAAAGATCAAGAACACCAAAAGTTGCGTTTTGACAAAAGGCGGAAATTGGCAAAACAATACAACATTGGGGATCTTGTGGTAGTGAGAAAACCTAAACCTGCGGATGGACAAAGCAAAAAGCTAGCTCCACATTTTAAAGGACCTTTCCAAATCAAAAAAATTCTACCCAATGATCGCTATGTTGTGGCAGAACTAACTGGGTCCTTACGAAGCAAAAGAGGGGGATTTGAGAATGTGGAAGCAGCTGATCACTTGAAGGCGTATGTACAACATGACGAGTCAACCAGTGATGACAGCGACAACGAAGGCGATGAAGACAGCGGTATTTTATCGACTCTATCTCATAATTGAGGACAATTATCATCAGGATGGACGAGTTATTACGATTGAGGGTAATTTTATGACAAATTTCCCACTTAAATGATTTTGTAAGGTTGTGGGCAGGAGAGTGCAACATGGTAACACTAGAGCAGTTGTCAGTTCATATGGCTCGTTGTAAAAGTGAGGTGGTGATTAGAGTTACTTTTGATCTTGCCTTTTTCCCGATAAAATCTAAGTAAGTTGTTTGGATTAAATAGTTTTAGTTTTCTTAAATATAATTATGATTAGTTGGGCTGATTTAGTGTGTTAAAGGAAAAGGGAAAATAGCTAGTTGATCATGGAAGTTGGCTAGTTGATCGAGGGGTCAAGGAGTGGTAGTAATACACGTGTGTCCGTGTATTTGTGTGATAACGTCAGTTCGTCATCACCACGATGTTAGTTCATCGAGACGTGTGTTCGTCTCCTTTGGCCACGAACTTGACTCGGGAGTGTATGAGTGAGTCACATAGGTGTTGTGTTAGGTTTCACTCTCTTCGTCCAATAACTTACTGAGTACGTTGTATTCACTCTCTCTTATTTATTTACAGAGAAGGAGAGGGTAACCGGCTGACCAGATGGTACCACACACAAGCAAACGGGGCGATACACATTTGAATTGGAAATTGGAAGCTTTGAATACACATTTATATACTTTGTGAAATATTTTATTTAAAAATCCTGTAATAGGATTGTTATCAGCCTTCGACCTTTCCTTGTCGCAATCATAAATTTTAAACTTTCATCCGATATTTCAATTATGACTTCATGCATTATGCAAAAGATTTACGCACCAAGGAAGTGAAAACGCTATACGTACATCGTTGTTATAATAGTGGGATCATTCAATATATTTTCTCGGATATATTTTACAGTTGGTACTCTACTATTCAATAGAATGACGAGGATAGTGTTAGAAGGTTGGGTTGTTTTTTTATTTTCTAGCCTTTGATCATTTTTTTTTCCTCCCTTTGAAGAATGGCTTTATGAGTTAAACACATCGGATAGATACAGATATAAGGGATGCTCCCAATGATGCTTTATGTCTTGAAGGGACTATTTTTACGTTTTCAGCTTAAACGATCTCATAACTTTGACACTAAAAGAGGCGTTCCGATGTATCGTGCGGCCGTTCATATTTCATTTTTGAGTGCCATATAAAACCCTGTAATCAGATTTTGAAGTTAGAAATATGTTTGCATAAAAAATATGAGTACGAGTTATGTGAATGCGCACCAGAGGAGGAATACGACGATAAAGTTAAGGACGAATCCTTAATAATTTTTTTTTTTTTTGGTTTTTCGAACTGTTTCCTTGCTTGCTTATATATGCTAACCCGATATTGGCTGATAGCGTTCGATGACATTTAATGTTCGATACTTCGTTCGGTGCTTGGTTCCGTTCTGAATCCTACAGGAAAACCGCTCTTCCTGTGTCCTTTTTACGAGCATATAGTGTTGATATTTGGTCGGCCAGACACATTCATTTTAATGGAAATTGCGGGTCCTTCGCTTTATTGAGATGTGATACGTGTATCTTGGAAAATTCCATGGGGCACTTGAAGCTATAAAATTTGGCAGTTGTCAGCAATATTTCGGCGATAATGGTAGGGAATCTCCATTGTGTAGGCCGAAATGAACGGCGAAGGAATGGAATGAAATCCTGACGTCAAGGGCTGTAATGCAGGACCTGGGCGATTGGCAACCCCCCGAAAAAGAAACGCACCCCAGTTTAAGAGTATAAATTGGAAACAAAAAAAAATGAAAATAAGAAACCAGTAGCCAATGTCATCTCACCCCCACCATCTCGCCCAGTTTCCGGGAATGACTTTTGGTGACTTTAAACAACAACTTAAAATAAATGTTGAAAGTTTTTATGTCTTTCTGTGAAAAAGAACGAAAGGATGAGGGTGCTAAAGCTCTTTCGAGATAAGAATAACATCCCATCTGCTAAAAATATTGTCGATAGATATAAAAATTGTTTACCAACAGAAAAAAATAACGAGGGCGGAATAATGGCAGTGAGTTTTCACTGTAGACCTTTTTAAGATACCCATAGTATTACAAACGAAAAGCTATTGAGATTTGAACCGTAACTTTCCTGAATGCGTTGTATGCCATTTGATCCATAAATTTCATGGTTGTTTTTTTTTCAATTTTGAAATCTTCAAACGATCTCCAATGGAAACGATGAAATTTTATATTAAGATATTATTTGATTGTTTTGTGAAAATAAGCATTTGATAAAAGAAATTCATTGAGATAAAAATAAAGAATATTGTGGTTATATTTAAGCGGAGTTGTGGAAAATATTGTTATTGATTCACAAAGGATATTTTGGAAGTAATGAGAGGGATTTGAATTTTTTTAAGTAACAAGTGAGAAAAAATACATATAGATGGAAACATGAGAACATGCTTAACGCTTTGTGTGGATTTTTTTTATACTCAACATTTGAATATGATATCTACAATAGTGTGGGCGCGTCAGTCAAATTTCGCCCCGAACTGTAGTTTGACCTCGTCAGAACAACGGCGGCACTTCTATTGTTGACGTAACGATAAAATATTTTTACTTAACCCTAAAAAGAACGAGCTATTTTTACCACTTAAAAGCAGGTGTGCCTTTCCGACACACCACCTTTTTTTAAACACTGCTCGATAGATTTTGATGAAGTTTATATACTTTGTGTTTTCGGGGACGCGAAAGCGATTATGCTAGGTTCCAAGTGTGTTAAAATTCATTTAGGTTCTGTAAGGATAACGCGACTATACATTATCCCATTTTATCGGAAAAAAAACTTACGTTAGGAGGTTTTGGGGGCTACTAATCACGAATCTGATATCCAAATTTGGTTATTTTGGTCCCAAGGACCTTTAGGGATAATGCGAATATTGTTTTTCAATTTTTTTTTGTGGGAGGGGCACAATTCGTTGTAAAAATACAAATGCAAAAATTTGCTTTACAAATACAAATGCAAAAACTTGCATTTTTTTATTATAATAAACGCAAGAGAGAGAGAGAGAGAGGGAGAGAGATAGAGAGAGAGAGAGAGAGAGATCTTATGCAATTCCTTTTTTTCTTTAAGAAGTTATCGTCTTTTCTAGCGTTTGATAAACTATAACAATAAATTGAAAAATTCGGGACCAGGACGCCGGAACCTGGAATTCTAGCATAATTTCAGTCATGCAATTCAAATCAGATTTTGATGTATGAATAAGCTATATTAATACATTTCGTTTTCGAGCAATATCACTAATATTTTCCATTTATGTAAAAAAGACGGGTAGGGTTGGCAAAATTCATTATAAAGGAAAACTTTTTTTTTTAAATTTTACCAGGAAAAGATTATGGAAACTGTTTGACCACTGTAGAGACAAATATATGAAACATTTGCAATGACACAACGTAATAAGGCTCGTACTTCACCTAATTTCGTTCCTCACTTGACGAATAGTAATCTAAGAAAGTATCCGAGAAACGTGTGTAGTTACCAGCAATTGGCCATTTTTTGTGTCATTGCGGTTGATGAACATAATCCCTCTTCCCATTCCATCCATTTATTAAGGGGGAAGTTGGCTTTTTGGCGCACAAACGACTAATTGAGCACTGGAATTGTTTACGCAGCTCATTTGATTAATGGTAATTAACAACGAAAATCTAATTACTTCTAAGCCAAAATGATGCCAAAATGCTATGTAAACATGAAGCCGAAAGAACATTTTTTCCACCATCAACCAACTCATCCCATAAAATTTTCTGTGATCCGCCCTCAGCACTGTTGCCTCCCCGGGCCCCGTTCAGCACCTCGTTTTCCATCCTCTAGACATAATGTCGAAATACTATCTTCTACTTACTGCTGGGATCTTAATAAATCAACATGGGAGTCGTTCTGTAACATTCTTCCTCGGTGTATACACATATAAGAAAAACAATTCTACTTTTACTGGTATGAAACGATTTTATCGTATGCCCATATTCTCTATATACCGTATACCATCCTAATAATGTGGATGGAATAAGGAATATAGAGGAAATATTGTTTGTGGAAATTTCAGGCTGCCGAAAAACCGGAGAGAAACTCCGGCAGACGAAAACAATTTGCCAGATAAGGCGAAATGGATACATTTCCACATTTACGTTTGTATACTACACCAAAAACCAGTATTCCACCATTTCGGGTCTATCGTAAGTAAATGGATTGTGTTTCCAACTCACAGTCCTTACATTCGGGGCTCATTAGCAGGGCAATTGTCTCGACTAAGGACGACATTAGATGTAACGTTTTTCGTTACAAATCCGACATCTACCCCCAATGAATGCTTTTCCCATTTATACAACACACGCGCAACCCTCCAAGGTACACCCTTCTATATTTCCCCCCGATTAGACCACATCACATATGAACATTTATATGTTTAGGGGAGAACGATGCATGAAATTTGACCCAAATAGAAAAATCACCGACCGAAATGGACACATAACATGCGAACAATAACGATTTACAACAGGAAATGCGATTTTTTTTCCTGCAACCAGAAAAGAAACTCTACAGTAAAAGATTACATTCGAGAGAAATCAGAAAAATTTCCAGAAATCTCAAAATGTCAACAAAAACCTATACACTTGTACAGTTTGTAAGGACTTGCCTTGGATTCGTTTAAATCCTTTTCAGTCCCGATAATAAAACTTGTGATGGGTTATACAACATCAAAACCGTTCAATAGCAGATTCATGACTATCCTGGGCGGGCGATGGATAGAGGTTGAAATTTAATGCAGTAACAACGAGGAGATATCGTCTGGAATCCTTTTCGAGTGTGCATCAAAATCCAAACATAAAACCATTAAAATTGAATAACGAAATCCTCAGCATTGTGATGTTTATTCAACAATCAGACTGCATTAATTTTGATGTGGAGCTAAAATGGACAAAATACTCCATACAGAAACAAAAATAACGATGATAGAATTTGTTCACAATATGACAACAATACTCATCAATAATGGCTTAAATAATAGAAATTAATGGAATATCGTCACTGAACCCGAATAGGTATTCGAAAAATATCAATTTATTTGGTTTTTAGTTAGTTTTTCATGTTAACGGATTTGTTCCTTTGCCATGTTCCCGTATATTGTTTTTAATTTAAATATAATTTTTCTGCTTTCATTATTAATCCTAGCGATATCTCATTGCAAATGTATTTTAATGAATATTTCATAGAATATATCCATTCGCAAATTAAATTTTTTGCTACCTTCAATTATTGAAATTGTATACAAAGTAATAACCAGGGCCCGGATATTTAAGGCAAAAAGGCATTTTGCCTATTTTGCTTTTTTCGTTCATTTTTGTATAATAACTGCCTTTTAGGCATTTTTGCTTATTTTCCCACTTTTTCGACCATTTAGCCTTTTTTTATGCCTTTTTTAATAATTCCGATCTTAAAAAGATTTATAAATTCTTTTTAGGGTAATTTAAGTACCCATAAAAATTATCATTATTTTTTTTTTGATTTGGCAATGCCTATATTTATGACAGTTGCGCCAATGTGCGATCAGTTTAGTTTTGGTAGTAAATTGAAATCTTAGAAATGCCAAAAATCACACGAGAAAACCGCCTTATACTCGTGAACCTTGTAAATACATTTGGTAAAGACTGTTTCTCGACAGACGGGAGTTTGCTTTTCTGCAAAATTTGCGAAAAAGTAGTGAATAATTCAAAAAAGTATTTTGTGACACAACACATAAAAATTGCCATACACAAGAATTTATTGCAGAAAGCAAGTTCAAAAAAAGTCGGGTTATTCAAAAATGCAATCAGCAGAAGAAGCGACTCATAATTTTTTAGAGATTTATGTATGGCATTTGTTAAAGCAAATATTCCACTTTGGAAATTGAATAATTCTATTTTGAAAGAGTTTTTTTCAAAAATATTGCCATGAAAAAATTCCAGATGAATCAACGTTACGAAAGAAGGTTTCCAATTTAGAAACAATTTCGGGGATTAGAAAAGAACTTTTAGGTAAGTTTTATTAGTTCACTTAATTATTTCTTGCAATCAGTATTAGATCCGTATTACCTATTATGATTCTTAATGCACCTAAAGTAACGTCACTATAACAAGTTGTAGGTAAAAAGCAGCGAACACTCATATTACTTAAATGAAGTGAGACTCTTTATACGGCTATTAGCTATTTATATATTTGTTTAAATTTATTTATATGAATTTAATTTATCTGAAATTTTTTGCAAGCGTTCTGCGTTCAATTTTGTGATACATGATATGTAATATTCGTGTAATGAAAAGGCCTTTTGTTTAAATAAATGCCTTTTTTTTGAAAAATTAATGCTTATTCAGTCTTTTATACTGCCTTTTTGCCTGCCTTTTTTCCCATTTTATAAGTGCCTTAAATCCGGGCCCTAGTAATAACAATCTTAATAACTTGGTTTTCCAATCATAGCTTTTTTTAACAATAATACCATATTATGTGTACCACATTTCCATGGAAATGTTTTTGTTTTGAAACCTTTGAAATTTTTGAAAATAAAAACTCAATTAAAGTTGATAGAATTGTTTAATAAATTATTTTTTAATATGTCAAGAAAATTTCAGAAACGTCTAACAATAAAACAAATTAAATGAAACTTTGAGATCGTTTTTTTTCTGCATAAAAAGCTGGTTTTGCTCCGTCCTTTATGCCCGGTTGACATTAGGCTGGTTGCCAGCTGCTAGTCTACATTACCTGGGAACTAGGATACCTCTAGTATAATTCAAGCAGATTTTGCGATTAGCATTAAGCAGGATTTATACACGGCAAGTAACTCGCGGCAAGTAAAGAGAGACAAGTAGTTTGCTTAGTTTACTCGTTGCAAGTAAATCACTTCAAGTAGAATGACAGCCGAACGAAAACATAATTTTCTAAGAAAAAATATTACGACACTTTTTAGTAGAAAAATTTGCGAATTTCGACCTAAAACTGTTTGTTGCCGACGAGTTTTTTATATTAGCCTTGTTGTTTTTTCCTTAAAATGTTACGGCGTCCTCTGGCAAAGCAGCAAATATAAAATAAACCGAAACGCACACACATAAAACCACCTCTTTTGTACACAGTTCCATGTTCTTGTATTGCTTTTACTTGCCACAAAAATGGAATGGCTTTCTATTTTTGTCGAGAGAGCAGCAAGTATTCTCATACATATGCGAGCGTCGCACACTAGGTCAAATCGGGTGTATGTACGTCTACTTGCCGCGAGTTACTTGCCGCGAGTTACTTGCCGTGTCTAAACCCCGCATTAAACTAATTGGAAGCGTCCAACTTTTTGTCAGTGTTTCGTGCTGGTGTCGCATCTAAAATGATGATGGCAAATAAATTTAGTGACAGCCAAACATTCAAATTTAAAGCCAAACCCCACTGACTAATCACAGTATCTCCCGAACCACAAAACCGATTGCCATGCAATTTTGCAGATAAAGTCATCTTAGCTGATAGGTGCTCACTAAGAAACGGTTTTGAAAATTCCACCCCTGAGGGGGTAAACGGGGGGCGGGAGGGGGTTCGGTGTTTTAAAACTTTCATTTTTGCCATGAAACCTGCTCGTAAGGAGCTTGAGAAAAGTTACCGGGGGTATTCGGGGTCACTGGTGGGCGTCATCAATAACCAGCATAATGTCAACCGGGTATTAGCTGCGATAATTAAATTTCTCAGTTAATCAGTGGCAGTGAAGTGGCAAATACAACGCCACATATTTTATCATATCATATCATACTAATATATAAAAATGAGTTGTTGTCTGTCTGTCTGTCTGTCTGTTTCTCTTTCACGCAAAAACGGCTGAACCGATTGACTTGAAATTTGGCATGAGTATCTTTGGTAGTTCTGGTTCCAACATAGGCATACGGAAAAGTAGCGCGAAGGGTGAAGGGAGTAAGGGGAGGGGGTAAAGTGATCTCGAAACTTAGCTCTTCCTCTATGTTACCCTTTCGCGGGGAAACTACTGAGCCGATTGGCCTGAAATTTGGCATAGATGTTCGTCGGGGGTCCAGCCCCAACATCGACCCATTGAAAAGTACCCCTGAAGTTTTTCATCCATGTTATTCTTTCGCGGCAAATCTATCGAACCGATTGACCTGAAATGTGGAACAGACGTTCCTCGATTTTATTCTACTCACGCTTTTAGCCGGGCAAGGCCGGGTCCAAATTCTAGTATTTGAATAAAAATATACGATTTTAAAGAACATTTCTCTTGAAACATTGGTGGGAACATTTGTTTTGCACTTTTGAATACATTTTGAAAATGTGTAAAATTTTAAAAAACAAGTTTCGTTTTTTTTATTTTATATTTTGGGTCTTCGAATATTCATCCTCGCCTTTGAAATATCCTTAAGTACTTTTTGACCTCAGAATCGTAGTCAATGACCCCAAAAACCCCCAGATAATATTTTCTCAGATCAGATTTTTTTTGAGAAAAAAGATAATCACGTTATCCTAACACGACCTTCCAGATTAATCGGATTGAGCGAACCCAGAAACCCCTAGATGAGATTTTTTTCCCGAAAGTTTGTAAAAAAGGGTAATCGCGCTATCCTAACAGAACCTTCCATTGTCCTTACAGACTTCCTAACGTCAGACTTGGTTTCTGCGACCCCCAAAAACCCCTAGTTGAGATGTTTTCCGGGTAATTTGAGGAAAATAATCAACACGATATTCTTACAGGACCTTCAATTATTCCTACAAGGACGATGTTATGAAAATATTGTATTGTAACCGGAATTACCCAAGGTGGCAAACATTTATATTGCTCGGATGTGTAATAGAAAGTCTATAAAAATAGAAAATGTCTAAAAATTGATTTTTTTTATTAGTCTCATCTAGATCCGCGCGGCGTAAAAACGAAATGTGAGGCAAAAATTTCAACTGAACAGAGAAAAGGTTAATTATATAAATACACTGTAAAAACTGCAAATAAAAAAGTTAAATTAAGCTGAGTTCAGCATTAATATTTCAAAGGACTTGTTTTCACATTGCTAAGTAATATTTAATTATTCATAGGATCACATAGGATTTTACATAATATTTTATGACAAGATAAAACTCTCCAATCACACGTACGTCAAACCATACCTAAAAATGGGCCGTAGAATATATTTCAATGAAAATCTAAACTAAAATAATCAACTGTGGCAAAAATAAGATCTTTCCTGTAATGAAATTGACTGACATTATTTAATGCTTAACGGCAAAGCAGAGGAATGGATAAAAAACGACTGGATAGGAAATGGGAAACGAAACAGGCCAAAAGAAAGTGCAAAAAATATTTTGAAAAAAGATATCGGTTAAAATATGATATACACATACTGGATAAAGCCCACTATATTTTATATGTATATTAATGTATAACGAAAGAGTATACAAAGGATCAGTCTAACTGATAAAATTTATTAACATTGAAGACAAGGCTAAGTCCTCATTCAGCGTTTTGACGGCATATCACAAAAATTTTCAAGACAATACGGCCACCCTAAAAAGCCTGATACATGATAATGGTCCCTAAGGTAACTCGTACCGTTATTAATTTTTCACCGAAAATCCCTTTATTTTTTGTCGATATAGAATCCTTCCACGTGCACATCTAGCAATGAAGCTAATAGAAATGGATGGGTTATAGCCTTGCCTACCCATTTACCCGATATAACCCATCTCAGATTATATCCCCAACATCGCCACCTGTTTCTCTATATATGCGTATGTTTTTTTTCCTTCTATATTCGATTTAACTCACTGTGCCTTCGTCGAGCGTTTTCTTTTTTCAGATTTTCCATGGAAAATAGGATACTCCGCACCGAGAATACATATAAGTAGAGGGATTTAAAATAAAAGCGCCAGCATCATTGGATGAAAAGTACAAGAGATGAAGTTACAAAAAAAAAAACCAAAAAAATACGTCCAACGAGCATAGACTAAAAAAACAATTGTTTACAGCTTTTGTGCCTAAAGCGAATGGAAAAAGGTTTGGGATTAGCAAATACATGAAACCTGTGTGTCTAACCTGCTTCATATACGTACTGGTCTGAATACTAACTGGCACAGGATATGGGCTTTCCACAAATGTGAAAGAATTTGTCTTTTAGGCTCTTCTTACCTTGCCAACGACACATAAAAAAAATTTGTTTTTCAAGAAAAAAAAAACTCCCACCGAAAAAATACAACCTTGTCTACTTTTGTTCATTCCTTACTGGATTCCATTTCAAAAAGGACTTTTTCCTCTTGCCCACTCCAGAAAATTCACTCGTCTTGAAATTTAATTCTCTACAAATCACTCCCATATTTAACTTGAGGTGAATGGTTTTCAGGCAGTTTTCATTCTTCATTTTCTATTTTGAGAATTTTCCGAATTTTTTGTGAAAGTTGGTTAGGCATATTTTAATTATTTTTATAAGGATATAGGAAAGCTTTTAAAGACCATGATTTTTCGCGGACTGTTCTTTTTCATATAAATAACTTTAGCGAATTAAGATAATTAAAAAAATCACTATTCGTGGAAAATGAAAATAAAATATATATTTAACGTTTATAAATTTTCCCATCACCTAGTCAACAATTTCGAATTTGGCGCCAAAAGAAAGATATGTTTGTTGGCAACATAAAAGCCGAACTTTGCATGATTATTGTGGCTTTTTCACACATGCACGGCGGCGCGGGTGGTGCTACAAATTTTCATGAGAAGTTTTTCTATGGCGCGCCGTTGAAAAAGATTGATGCTGAATTTCGTATGTTATTCTACATGTGGCAAAAGAAATCAACAATCAACACACGCAATCATGATGATGTGGTAAATTTCATTGGCTTGACTTGACAGTTTTTGCTGTTTTCGCCAGCCTGATTTGCTGTTTGATTTAAGTTGTTATGCGAATCCTTGCTAGATCTGAGATATATTTTTGCAGATATTTTCTATGGTAGTGGGTAGTGGGAAGCATTTGCAAAAGCTTTCGCATAATTCACAATGCCGTAAAAATGTCAATTGCGGCAATATTTTCCCCAAGAGAACTTTATGTCTTATAGCCCTGAACAGTAACTGCGTGTAACCAAACATAAATGAAAATAGGGAGCATAACAAAATATAGTAGAACGGAACCTGAAAACATGCTGAGACAGTTCTTTTATTGGCGTGTTTTCATGAAAATGAATTTTACGACATTCTTCGATAATGAATGCAAATGAGATTTATTAGCGAAAGAGTTTCGTATACTTCTACTTCGCCCAAATTCAGTTCAAAGCAATTTATTCTGGAAATTCGGCCATAAAATCTAATTTTTGGAAACTCATCACGATGTTTTTATGTCTTTTTATTTTTCGCTTTTTTTCGTACTTTTTATTTTCCAATTAATCGGTTAATCGCTTTTCGAACTGAACTTTAAGATCTATCCTAATGCGGTTAAGGCGAACATAAATATTAACCCATTTTAGCTTGGTACCAGATTTTTTCAGGACTTGCAAATATGGATCCGATAATCAAAAACAAAATAAACAAAAAAAAAACATCTGATGTGAACAGCACATGAAATGTTATACGAATCGTCATACGCAGAATTTGTACTATAACCCGACAAATAAAATATTAGTTTATATAAAAATACTAGGGGCTCCGCCCGAACCGCTTCGCGGTACATTCACGAGATTTTAGTGGGCGAAAAATTTCTTTCGGAGCTGTCCTCCCTAACGATGAAAACCTGATCGAAATTTCTCTTGAATTGCAGGATATTGCAGGAGAGGGGTTTAAAAAGTGTGGGGGCGAGTAGATTTTAGTTAGCGACATTTTTCCTTGGGGTAATGAAGAAACTTGTATCGAAATCCATTCAGTAGTTTAGCAAATAGCAGAATAGGAGGTCAGAGGGGATAAAAAGATTTGTCAACCGCAAAACAAATCAATAATTTCGGAGTATATTGTACCTCTGCGTAAATTTTCAGCTAATTCGGTCTAGTAGTTTACCTGTTATTCTGTTGAATAACTTGAGTCCCGACAGTTGCAGTACCTGTTAATTTAATACAATTTCCAATTTTACTTCACCTTCCCGTAATAGAAAAAAATCGAAAAAGGAATTTTTGAATTAATTAAAATTTAATAGAAAATTTTTAAAACTTAAACACTATCGATGAAAACTCTGAAAAATGCAGTTGAGCTTGCACACGTATTGAAGCATAAATTTTCCCAATCATAAAAGAAGCGATAATTGAAAACAGCATTAACGGTTAGCATTTTTCTTGTTTTGCTCGATCGAATTTAAAAGGAAAATCTTCTCTGTTATAAGAAGTCTATCGTTGAAGCAAACAACAACGTATAACATATTTTAATGAAACTCGAAAACTTTTCAAGCATAACGAATTGAAAATGAGTGAAAATTTTCTTAAATGGAAGTTAAGATGTACGAAAGGAGTTATAAATGATAAAATGGATAAAAGAAAAACTATTATGAGTTGGAATTTAGCATGAAATTTAAAATTTATACTTCACGTTCGGGGTTTTCCTTTCGAAGACAATTATCAGTTCAAAAGTTTGGGACAAGGGTTGATTGTAAATTATAGCCTCGACCTCGACCTTATCTACTCGTATTATCTGCAAAACGTTTCTCTTCCAAAATCTTGTCTCGTTTCCATTCTCAATCTAAACATTAACCCCTTAGCTATGCTATCACCGAAACCTTTAGCTATCGTCTAACCCCCTTTATGCCTTAAAATGTGAGTACTTGTGTTGTCTAAAGTGGGTATACGATTACCCCATGGAAACAGCAACAGTGCCAACAACCGAACACCCTCTTAAGACATTTAATCCCTTTTACATACGAATTAGTATATGTGACTTTAATTGTAAAAGAAATTAGTCGCCGAATGCACATTAGAAGGGTATGACTTTCATCTTGGCTGGATACGGAGGAAATTATCAGATAAATTGCCTTGAATTATAATTATTCAGTTCTTAATTACAGCTAAAACGAGTCTTTGTGTAAGCATTCCGCGAGGCTGAAGTAAAACCGAGGGGGTGGGGGGGCGGGCTGTAGAAACTTGAGGTGGATGAGGTAAGCAATGATACTATACGAAAACAGAATTTTCCACATTTCGTCGGTTGGTATGGCAAAGGAATCGCAAACATAGGCAAAATCCATTTGGTGGCGGAAATTGTGGCTAATGGTAGAAGAAAAAGGGCATAATCCGCCAACGGGTGCCGCATTTTAAATTAACCGCGCCACACTTTCCTTTTTAATAAAAACATACAACATCTTGCGGAGGGAAAACATTGCTAAGAAATTTCTTTCGTTTTTATTTTTTCAAGGATGATGATGAATCCTTCGAAACTTCTTATGATGTTGGCTGCCGGCCATAGAGTTTTTCTCTGATTCCCATTATGACGGGAGATTGGTGTTAGATTTGTTTGCCAAGGGAATTACTCGTTATGCCCGATGCTGTTTGTACTACTGAAATGTCTTTTTCTATAATTCATGCGTTTGAATAGAAAGTATTAGGTGCGTGATTCTAGGACTCCCCTAGATATACCAATGCACAAAAAGACGCCAAAAGGCATAATAAAACAATTTGGAATATACTTTTCTCTAAAGAAATAAAAAAAATATATCCAAAATTTTCTCAAACATAACTGGTATTACCGTAAGTCTTTATGTAGATATGTCTAAATATTTGTTTGACATTAAAACCTGAAAAAAATATCAGCTGTGGTCAATATAAAACATTCCTCTGGAATATTTAGTTTCGGAAAAAATACGTGTTAAATTTTTTTTTTAAATACCTTTAACAAACCGTTAAAGCAAAAAATGTGGGAAATTTTATTTTCTTTAAACCTGTTGATATGATTTTCTTTTCTTTTCAAAAGACTGTAGTTTTTTCAAAAGACTACACTCAGAAAAATGTCCAGGTCAACTTTTTGCCAGGTTAACTCTGACTGCTAGCTGGCTTACAGAGGTTTCCATTACATGACATTACATCCGCAAAAATGCCTATCTAAGGTCAACTCGTGCAGCTCCCAATGCCCTACTTCACCTGCTGGTGGCTTAATTTCAGAATTTCTCCGAGGTCAACACAGTTTTACTTTCCCTCATGCAGGCGAACGCGCACCTGCCCGAGGCCAATTAGGTCGTCGAGTTAGCCTCCATTTTTCTGAGTGTAATTTTTTTTTAAAGACTGTAAAAAAAGTATATTGTAGATACCCGTTATCGTTAACGTTACTCTTCCAAAAGTTGACAAAAAACTACGATTTTGGTAAAACTCATCCACAAAAAATTTCAAGTCGCTAGCTCAACGCGTTCTCGAGTTATTTAAAATACCTAAAACGTGCTGGGCAAAACTCAAATACTCATGTATCAGTACCAGTATATGGTAATGATACTTTTAACCGCATTTCAGTATCAGTACAAAAAATACTGGTACTGAGATTTCAGTACCAGTAAATGTTGTACTGGTATTGCTCTGACTGAGCAGTGTAAAAATACCAACATCGGTACTGGTACTGAAACTCCAGTACCAGTGCTATGTACTTGAAAAATATCAGTACTTTTCCGAAAAATATTTGAAAAAATTCTAATACTTTTGCAAAAATACTTGAAAAAATTCCAGTACTTTTGCAAAAATTCCAGTACTTTTGCAGTACAAAAAGTACTGGTACTGCAAAAACCAAACCCAGTACAAAAAGTACTGGTATTGCAAAAAATCAGTACAAAAATACAAATATTGTAAAAAACCAGTACCAGTACTTTTTGTACTGGGACTGGATCCATGCATCTATTACCAGTACTTCAAGTACTGGTACTGATCGTGCAGTACCAATACTTAAGGTATTGATACTGGTGGCAAGACCAGTACAAGTATCTATGTACTGGTACTGCTCGTGTACTGCAGTATCAAATGTACTGAAGTATGCCCAGCTCTGACAGGCAGACCAACAGACGGATATCCTTATAATTTTGCCTGAAACGGATTTCATACTGATCAGACATCTGATACTTTATTCCGCGAATTTTATTCTGTGACACTAAATTCAAGTGTCAAAACCGTTTACATTACGACACAAAATTAAACAAATTTAGTTCTGCAACAAATTTTGAGAATAAATCACCAAAATAAAATTCACACGCGTTTAGAACAAGAACAGAATTTTTGGAATCAATTTTAAGAATAAAATTCAAAGAAGGGAATTTTTTTAATCAAATTCAAGTTAGTTGACACTTTCAAAAGTAGCACTGATATAAAAAAAAGTGCAAATATCCGATTTTTGGGAAGTTCGATCCTCCTGTTATAATACCTGATTATTGATCAAAAAGAGCGTTTAATTTATGTCAAAAGGAAATCATTACACAACTATATATGGATTTAGCTATATTTCATATCTTCATGTTAGCTTTGTTTGCACAAAAGTAAAATTTTAGTCTTTCTTTACAGCTTTTATAATTTACCAAACGGACTACTACCCTAGCCTACTGCCAATTACTACCCCAAATAACCAAACCTTACTCACTTCAGATCTAACGACAAATCTACAAATTATTTACGAATAAAAATTGGTCTTGTCTCAATTCACTTGTCTATACAGTTATTTCAGTTTTATTGTACAAAAAATTCTCATTTCCAAAAAGGGGGAAAAAGAAAATCAGATACGAAAAGAAGTTGATTTTTCATGTTGGACCCTTATTCTTTCTAAATTCCCATTCAAGATATATCTTCATCAGCCAGTTATCCTTGATGGACTACAAAATATCCGATAGTGCAGTTCTGCAAACGCCTTTAAGATTAGATTTCGTAACAACGATGGATACAAAGAATGAATGTCTCTGGAGAAATTGAATCAAGTCAATTTGAGTTGATCAAGCAGCTGAAAAATAAATGTCACGTGGGAATCAACACCGAATCAGATTTTCTGCATCATAACAGAAGATTTTGCTGCACTGCAATAACTTTTCGGTTCTGTTAGAAGAATAGCTTCTTTCAAATATCAGATCAGCCCTTATTTCTTTCAAGCGAATGGTATTCTTTTCATAAAGAAAATCTATCATCCACATCCTCATATCATCCCTCTTTCAATCCTAAAGACATGAACACCTTCGCTACTACCTCAACTAACTCACACTTCTGACTAGTCTTATTCGGCAGTCAAGCAACCACCAACCCCCATTTGGGGCAGGGGTGACATGAATGAATTCAGAAGAAGAAAAATTGCTTTTTGACGAGAACGATAGAAGGATGGAATATAGGAGGATATCAGTGGCATAAACGTTACCCGTTTAGACTGCAGGAAAATTGCTTTCTGTTCGGATTTGTTTTTATGGAGAGTTCAGCGAACATATTTGAAATAATCCCATAAAAGTATGTTACTTCTTTCATTTTGTTGGAATTTTGTTTTTTTTTTTTTTTTTTTGTGAGCCCGGTTTTATCGCTTATATCTGTGTGTTTGTGTTTTTCTTTTTGTATTTTTTTTCTGTGCTTTTTGCATGTTATATAAATTTTTTTTTCTACTATGATATGTCAGCTTCTCTAACACGAAAGCTTATTTTGTAATTTTTTCGAGTCGACTTACTGAGGCTTAAACAAAGCCTTCTCGCAATGAAAAAACCATTTCAAATATAAGATGTATAGTATACCATCTACATAGCAATGTGAGCATTTATTTTAATCATGCCCAATAACTGAACGTAACCAACATGTTGATGACGTCAGCCGCATTGGACAAATTGGCTTTTATCCAACATTGCTTCAATGTCGCTCGCGAAATTTGTCAACAGTTGCCACGGGCATACATTTTTCTTCCAAATTCTTTTTCACGATTTTCTTAAGTTCGATCTTGCATGAAACCTTATGGAGATTTTTTCTTTGAATTTAAACAAGAAACCACAATAATGTCCTTAAGGACAATCTTAAGGAGATGAAGTCAAGACTTGAAAAAGTTTAACGGAATTCATTTATTTAATATTAAGTGCAAAAATTTTAAATCGATAAATATACTGTAATTATAAAAAAACTACTCTTTATCCACATAGCGGTAAGATGATATTTTCCTTACATATAACTAAATACCATATGATAAAAAACGTAAAGAAAATCTAGATAGAGATTTTCATAAAAAAAACCCCTAGATAGAGAGAGAGAGAGAGTGATAGAGTGTCAGGATGGTGGAGGGGGAGCGAGAGCCGGCAATCCTTCGTACAGCATTTGGAACAAAATGTTGGCTGGGATATTTGGGAACTCATCGAACTGAGTCGATGGGTATATATCGGGTCTTTCAATAAGGACATAAAAATTTGGTATTTAAATAAAACACAGAATAATTGAGATATCGGACTGAAATTTATTCCAGGTGTAGTGGACATGTTACATTTAAGTATGAAATTCGATGTCATTCATATGGCCACTGCGAGCACGTTTGCTGATTGATTCTTTGGAGCCACTTTTCCACCACTCTTCCACACATATCGGCCGGAACGTTGGCAATTTCGCGTTCCATATTGTTCCTGAGCTTCTCTAACGTTGTTGGCTTGTTGGCATAAACCAACGACTTAACATAACCCCATAAAAAGAAATCCAACGGCGTTAAATCGCATGAGCGAGGTGGCCATTCGACCGGACCATTTCTCGAGATTACACGAATGCGACCACCGACTCAGAACTTCGGTAGTAAGTTTTAATAATTTCCCAACGTTGCTCATTCGTGAACTTCACCATGATAAAAATGTAACCCTTGACTGACGTTTTAGCATTGCCAGATCATAAAAAAAGTTTTAGTGTGCGTTTTTATTAAAATACAAAATTCCCAAGTAGCACAAAAGGTCAAAAAGTGGTCGCCGCGACAATAAAGATTCGATGTTAAAGTCGCTATGACCACTTTACGACTTTTTGTGCTCCTTGGGTTATTATGTCCTTATTGACAGACCCTTTAGTATGTCACGGGGACGTGCGAGGCCTCGGTATGACTTCGGTTTTTGAGGGTGGTTTTAATACATTTCGTATACGTAAGAAAGATAGAAATATACGTAAGAATTTTCGTATACGTAAAAATATTTTGAAATATTATATCAATCCATGTGTCCACCTTTTGCCATTTTACAAGAAAACGGTTAACCCTCTAGCCGGAATGCCCGCCTAAAGGCAGCCTTCAGGGAATTCGCTTATTTATAACGGGTAACAATTTCAACCGCCGGAACGTGTTACACTGACTTTTGTAAGTTATCGCTTTACATGCTGGAAAAAATTTAGCCCTGTACGTTGTCTTGGTTACGGTCTGTCGCAAGTTGAAAGTCATATTTTGGTGAATTTTTTTCGGAAATATTCCGGTTAGAGCGTTAAACCAATTGTTTAGAAAGTCCTAATTCTTTCAAAAGCTTATGTTTAAAGTGCGCTACTAGAATTTTTTGATTTTTTTTTTTACTAAATTAAACAAATAACAAATCTACTAAAACACAAATGAAGCATAGGTTACTGAAGGTAAAAATTTCAATTTCAATGATTTTTCAACCAAATTAACGAGATATTTCACTCTGAGCCTTCACCTGCGGCGCTTTTCTATTATAGAATTTTACTACGCTTTCACAAATTTTGCAGTTACCTAATAATATTTCATCATTTCAATTATAGCAGTATAAAAAGATTACGACAAAAATAATACCATAAAACTCTAAAGCGGAAACTTGTTTTGCATAATCTTCATAAAACTTTCAATTCAATTTATTGTCAAACAATTGCATAAGTAGTAAATTCGAAAAAGCTATTCCCTCAACAACCATATAATGTTCATTCGTAGCGAATCCTTTCAAATTATTATCAGGTGTACAGAGTTATGTATCAAACTATACAGGAACCCTTCAAAAATAGCTTCGCAGTACAATCAAATTTGGAAACTTTAATTGCTTCACATTAAAATCGAAACAGCATGCAATTCGGACCAAAATTTTCACCAAATGTTGGTGGAAAGTTTTTAGCACAAATCGTAAAATAAAAGAAGGGCCTCCATTTGGTTTGGAGAAATTTAGATGAAACGCCGAATCCACCGGATGCGCATCGAGGCGTACAGCGAAATTGCAAAAGTGTGATATGAAGTTAAGGGTGGATTTACAAAATGACAATACCGGAGTAGATGAAAGACGACCAATTCAAAGAGTTTGTCGGGTTTGGTTTCTTGCCTCACTTTATATGCAATTGCGGCGAATGTGAAAGTGAACTTTGTCCAACTTTTTCGGTGACTATTATTTAACTCCAATACCATCACCACCTCTACGTAATAACATTAAATAGACTTTCACATTGTACGGAAACTATATCAGCAATATATATAGTCATGAAATGTACCTACGGAAATGAAAATCCCATCACATTTTATATGTGGAAACCGAACTTTGGTGGATAACCAACCATCAAAAGATGGGTGTTGGCATGTAGAATAATTTACTCATATAAATTAAAATAATTTGAGGTAAAATTCATTTTATTGTGTCGTGTTGTTGTTGCGCTGGTGATGCCGGGATTTATAATGATGTTCAGTTCGTGTAAATTTTAGGATTCTGCATTGCAAAAAAAATTGATTTATTGTAAATAAGTTTTTCTCAGAACATGCGTGCATTTTCAATGCAATAAAATTCTTCTATCAACGTCCACATCAGCGTATGTATACAACAGTGTATTTTCCAGTAGATAAAGGAACAATATTTTCCACGGGAAAGCAGGAATTATTGGCATTTATAGAATATTTCCAAAGAATTTCTTCAATTTAGGTTATCATGTGTGCGATGTGTGGGTAAATTGGTATTTTCGGAATTTCAGAAGAAAAATATTTTTAGGGTGACCATAGATTCTGGAATGGCCGGGAAAATCTCAGATTTGTTAAACCGATGTCCCAAAACTAAAATATTGTCCCGGAATTTTCAATTTAATGCTATAATTTATTAAACGCTAGAAAGAACGATCACTAAATCTGTGAAAATACTTTACTTCGGATAGAAGATGTCGTAAATCACATTTTTTGTCGCGTGCGGCTAATTTGTTCAACGATTTTCCAGGAAGAGCGATAGTATCTAAAAACATAACAAAAGCTATAATTGCCAATCTGGCAATTATTGAAAACCCGTATGGTGATATTCGTATCATAATTCGAGCAGTTGTACCAAAATTCCACTTTGAAGTCAAATTTTGCAATAAGATTTTTAAAAATGTATTCCAATCGGATTTTGATGTATGGGAGTTTTATGTAGAATCATATTCTAAACAACTCTTGTTCTTGAACTTTTTTGATAAGATGCACCGTTTTTGAGATATTCGCAAAAATCATTTTCGTTCGTATGGGGGGTACCACTCCTAATGGTCCATTTTTGCTCATGAACGAACTTGACCTCGAATTTTACGAAAAACGGATCTGCGCAAAATTTCAAGTCTCTAGCTCAATCCGTGCGCCCGCAATCCGCGCCACAGACGGACGGACGGACGGACGGACAGACGGACGGACGGACGGACGGACGGACGGACGGACGGACGGACGGACATGCTAAATTCAACTTTTTTTATCATTCTAAACACACTGGTGTAATTCATTTTTTTGTATGCTGACGGGATCTTGGCTTTACAAACGGTAAGGCAAATCTAATATACCCTTTGGTTTCACAATACGGGTATAAAAATTCACCTACGGCGTATTTATTTTTATTCGTAATTTTGAAATTTGCATTGCGAAAATTTTCGCTTGGGATTGTTGATTTAAGTCATTACGCCAAATTCTGTTTAAAAAAGTTCGTCTGCGGCACACATTCCCTAATTGTTTTTCATGGGTTTTCGTCCAAATCAAGTTCTTTTTTTAAATTTGTCGCAATCCCCTGGGGAGTCGTCAAATTTTTGGGTGCGGGCCCAAAGGTGCGCCAGCAGATTTTTTCGAAAAAAAAAGTTTTTTTTAACTAAAATAACGGCTTTACTAAAAACGAGTGAATGGTAGGATATCTTTAAGGAAGAAACTTCAACTTCCAGGATTTTTAAACGCTCATTTCTTAATTGTTTTTCCTGGGTTTTCTGCCAAATCAAGTTTTATTTTCTTTATACAATTTTTTGTTTAGTGGGTGTTTCAGCCACCCCTCCCCTCCTTCGCCCATCCCGTATTAACCCAAAAAAAATAGGAACACCCGAGATATTTTGAATATTTAAAAAGTATACTACACATGTAGCATTGTGAAATTAAATGGATCATACGCTTCATACGGTTTGGACAATTTTATCCAATTTCATGGTAAAAACAACAGAAAGAAAATGCTTTTATTTATGGTAAATTAAATTCAGTAAAAATATGTTGTTATAAATTCTGTTATGTAAATTCCAATTACTAGCTTTTGGAATTTGTGTACAGATATTCCATACATCCTTTTTTCGTTATCACACGGGAATTTTATCAAAAAAAAACTACATGTAAGGGTGGTTTTCTATTAAAGTTGGTTACCAACTTTGGACAATTTTATGCATTCATAGATTATGCAAACAATATCTGTTAGCAGTGATAGTGTATTGTTAGAAAAAGTAATTCTTTTGAATTTGTGCAATACAAAATATTCGCCAGTGACTAAACAAAGGACATACTTGCCGATTACAACAATTTCCCGTCAACTATATTATGGTGGTTGGTTTCATTCCATTTTATACTTTATGCTTAATGCAGTAGCATAGTTGTCCACAAAATGGTTTCATATGTGTTTATATGCTCTGGTGCATAGCACTAGACTCGTAAAATTAATACGTTTAATATTCGCTCTACTCCCAGGATATCCTTTAAGGGAAAAGTTTAATGACTGTTGCCCGCTCAAAGCAAACTGAAAGGATTTGTGAGAAACTTTAAAAAAAAAATACCGTGGCAAAAAGAGAAAGTATGAAAAGGAGCAAGCAAATATATGTGCTAATAATGGTGATTTATGGCAAGCTCAAATGGCTTCTTCCGAGCAATTGGCCATTATTCTTTAAGTTTTGCCGGGTACATAAAATTTCATTACGCTATAACTCGTGCATAAAAAACCATCACTCTCTGGTCGTCTGCTTTTGGCCGTCTAAAGCCTCCTCAATTGTTTCCAACGCCTGAATTCTTGGAAGTTTTTTTTCCCATTTCTGCGGATACACCCGGGAAGATATTATAAGTAAACGTAGCCACGATGAAACAAAGTGAAAAAAAATCATGGCTTAGGCTCTCGAATTGTTTACATCAAAACGTTAGACCGATAAAAATTAATTAAGTGTAATATTTCCCCAATAAACCAAAGTGGATTTCCGTGGCAGTACTCTACAAATGGGAAAAGTTTTCCATAACCGCCGCGTTCCTCGATGAGGCGCGGCGCTTTTTCTCATATATATACGAGCATAAAAAACGAATAGCAGCCTTTTTCCATGCTGCTGATGGAAATTTTTTGTAGTCGAGCGAACGCATCTGCAAACATTGGACTGGATTTGATTTATGAGTAAATTGGGTAATTTTTCTATATATAAAAAAATTTATAATGCAATATTGAAAATTTCATTAGTTTTATTATATAATTTAAGAGCATATTTAATAAAAGACACCCGAAAATTATGTTATCAAAGTTTTTTTTTTTTTAAACTCTTTCAACTTTTTGTTATTGACGGCGGAAGGTAACTGAAATATGGTCTTGTGTTATGCAAAGAAGGAAAATATTTTATAATCATTATAATAATAGGATGTTTACATTTTGTAGGTATATGAAATACACTTTTATGCCTTTTATTTACGAAATACAGAATATCTAATAAAATTTTATTGAATATTTTCACCTGTTCCAATTTTTTATAGATAAATTAAAAGTTTGCCCTTATACTGTGCCAAAATGACCCAAATGCATGATCCGATCAAAATTTCTCCATTGTTGTTATATATATTAAGCGAAAACTTTTTGAACATTCCGAATTAATCGAAGTAAGCTTTTCAAATTGGTTTTAAGCGGCCCCTACACGTTCAATCTTGCAGTCAATCATGCTGCCACAGCAAAAAACTTATTTGCACTAGACGCTCAATCATGCACACAAGCATCATTTTATTCGCAACAGCCAAACCGACAACACACAGCACAAATATGAATTTAAACAATTTTTGTCCTTATATTTTTCGCCTTTCGTTATCCACAACTCACTTCTTTGTCTATATAACTCGAAAAAGGATTCCCAAAAAACTTTGTCTTTTATATGCGACATCTTTTCACTACTAAAAATTCCACTGAAATGACGAATTGATTGACAGCTTCGCCATACACGTTCAAGCATGCTGTCATTCACAAAGCTCCCTTGAAAAATATCAAAATGATTTTGATATTGGCCAGCATGCTGTCAATCATGAAATTTGCATGACAGCATCACCATAGACGTTCAAAATGCTGTCACAGCATGCGATGATTGACTGCAAAATTGAACGTGTAAGGGCCGCTTAAGATTGAACGTGTATGGACCACTTAAGGGAGCAAATCAAATAAGTTTTTCAACAAAAGGAGGAGTATTTGTGTATGAAAAACTGTTTTGTTTTCAAATTTTTTAGTGAGAAATTTTACATACCACGTCTGGAGGATTTAAACTAAACAAATTACAAAAAAAAAACATAACAATAGTAGACATATTTAAAAAATTTCCTATATAAAGCCCCATTTACACGTGCGATTTTTTCATTAATTTCTCAGCGGATTTTATTCGGAATTTTTTCCGCGAATTTGATTTATCTGTTGCAGCATAAATTATTTTGGAAAAATTATCAGTTTTTTATGGAAAAATTGGTCCGAACTCAATTTTTCCATAAAAAACCGACAACTTTGCTAAATTAATTTATGCTGTTAAAGATAAATAAAATATATAAAATACCTTTTAAGATTAAATTTCGGGATTTTGTGTCGTAGTGTGGTTTTTCAATTTAGTATTAATCAAATGCTAGAAAAAACGATCCTAAATATTGAAAAAATAGTCTACCTTGTTTAGAGGCTTCTGTTAATAAAACAATTTCCCCTGCGGCGTATTTTTCCAATGATTTTCTACAAGGGGAGCATGTTTTAACCTGCGGCGCATTTCTCTTTATTAGTTCTATTACCATTTCCGTTGGGATTTTTCATGGCAAGTAAGAAGCGAGAAAAACTAAGTTTTGTTTGCTTGGGGCTACGTAGATCCGCGAATTTTATTTATCTGTTGCGGCGCGGCGCCGACGCACGTGTACGGCGCGGCGCCGACGCACATTTTCTAGTGGCCTTTCCTTGTTTTCCTTTTTAATACAGAGTCATTTTGTGTAAAAGAAATTGTAGTTTCAGGGTTTTAAATCGTTTATGTTCCTGTATGCCATTTTTTGATTAAGTTCTATCTATGGTGTCTACTCTGACGCTTTACCATTACTTCATTCCGAGTTTTTTCGCTGCGAAGATTACCATTTAAAAAAAACTTGGTTTAAACTCTGATAAATGTTATTCGCAGTATAACTGAGACCGAAGACCCCGGCCATAAAACAGAAAGACAACACCCCACTTCAAATTTTGTTATATGTTGGGATAATTAATAGATAAATCTCAGTTGCAAGAATAAAACTCGATACTGTAAAACTCGATACGACATTGAAATTTTAGTTAGACAAATTAAATTAGTCGCTATGTATAAATTTCACTGCTTCAATAAAAATGTTCCGCTTTTTGAATTTAGTTTGTTAAACATCTAATTTCTGTATCCAACTAAATAATATTTGATATCTCACACTTGAGGTAAATGGGTTTGTGTCTAAGTTAGCCATTAACTAGGCGAAACCTTGACTGACTATAGGCAACATAAATAGCTAGCATGAATGTTAACTCCTATCTGCTATATACTATTAAATTTTAATGAACGTTTCTGGATTAGCACTGAACTCGGTTACTTATAGTGTATAGAAATAGCCCAAATCATTATTCAGCATATCATGTAATTAGTAGAGCATATTACCACCGGCAAGGGACCCGTCTGCGATGGGCACTAACCATAAGATATTTTAAACAACAAAATTCAATTTGCTTGGGTCGGAACGAAACTTTGGTCCATCTCCGGCCCTTCAATTTCTCTGATCCCTCTGCAGTTCAAGGCCTAAGTAACTACTTCAACCAAATAACCAAGGAGGCAGAGGGGCAAGAAGCTTAGAACCAAATACCAAAAATAAGGTTATTAGATAGTCGTATGGAGTCCAAAAGGATAACAGAGGTAATACGAAACTATATATGGTGTCCTGAATATGATGCGGCCATTGTGCCGGTGAAACTTATGGTGAAATAATTTGTTCCGGAAAATTAATCTAAAGCTAAAATCTTTGTTCATTGTCGCGTTATTGTATACTTGTACATTTCATAATTATACGTACATATCCGGATACAAAATATTTTGGGCCCAACTCTTTCAAATTTTCCATATAGAAATTCAGAGAATTTCCCCAGTAATGTATTACCAGAATTCTGTCTCTATGATAAAGTATATTTTACCTAAATCAAATATTAACTGAATAAGGATCGTTAAGTGAACCTTTGGTCGCTTAACTATATGGAAATATGGAAAATCGCATGTAATTAAGCATTTAGTCTCGGTCTCATATATACGTCCCGAAACCCACAAAAGATGCCCCCAAAGAGTTAATCGCTCTCTACCCTCCCCCGATAACAAATAGCAAAAAGCTTGGATATTTACAAAAGCACTTTCGAAAACTTGGATATAGTTTCAGTTTGTTGAAATCTAACATTACTACCAGAGAATATAACTTAGGGGCTGAATGCATTAGTGAAAATTTGTACTTCATAAATAATTGACAAACTTACGGTAATGTAACGTTACTGGTTTCGGATCCATTAATGAAGTTTACTCATACCATCAGTGTTTAGAGTACGAAACAGCGTGTAGTTACATGAAGCTTTAAAATGTCTATACCTACAGCAGATATAAACTCTAATTAGAGATTGTCTAAGGTTTCTGAAATCAAAAATCTTTGAATGCCATTAAAAACATGCCAAAGGCTAAAATTGTCGATAGTCATTCCTAAACTCCCTTACGTAGAATGACCAGACATCCCGCATTTCAGTCTTCTATCCCGTCTATATTTCCAACCGTCCCGCAAAGTGTCCTGGATTTATCATAACATATTCTGCATTGAACCAAGTGTGCTGAATTGAACGTTTCATTGTATCACATAATGAAGATATTGCGGTTATTTTTGGGCTCTTATTGAAATAGTCCTATTTACAAGCTGTACGGAAAATTATGAAAATTTTAACAATCGGTACTAAATATCACTCCTTGCTCCCTCCTCGATGCACTGTTTCGCGGGCTTATATATGGTGTCTAGTACTACTGCAGACCCTCCTCCCTCCGAATGTGTAACACATTTTATGGACAGCACTTTGTCTTTGTCTCGATACGGCCAATCGTCTTCGATCCGCCTTTGAACACCATAACTTTCGAAAGGATTGAGGTAGAGACTTGAAATTTTCTATAGTTTCGTTTCTCGTAAATGGCTAGGCTAAATTCTTGAACGGCCAAAATCGGACCCTTCCTTTCCCCCACATACAAATGAAATGGTTTTAAGCAATTTTCTCGAAAACAGTGAGTCGTATTGAACATTTTATAGAGGCAAAATATGCTTAGAAAATAATTTTACATACATAACTCTTCCACACATAAAAATTCAGTCGGAGTTTTCCTTCCCCCTTCCAAAATTTTTTTCTCAACATAAAAATGTTGTTCGTCCTCCTATACACAAAACGTGAGACAAAACTTAAGTTTGTCTTACGTTTTTGTGTTAATGGAAACCCGAAATGACCTGAAATGTTAGGTATATAAAGTGCCATTTAATATGTTGAATTCATTTTTTATGTAACGACCAGTGGTCCATAGAAGGTATCACGCAGAAATAATTGGTAGTTTAATTAAAAGTTTTGTATTCAAACTTCCGTAACCTTTACTCTCTATCCGAGAATTTATTAATTAGGACATTATTACAATATATATTCTTCTTTGAAGGCTTCTAAAATACTACCCGCTAATTCTTTTTATTCAGATTTGTCGTCAATTTCAACTGAACGAAAGGACCTTTAGCGAAAGGATAATGACAAGAAGCTTTTCATTAACATATTGGCTTACAAAATTTATGTAACTCTATGAGAATAAATCTTTTACCTTTTTAATCAGCTTACTACTGACTTATTTCTAGTTCGGGTCAAACGACCCTTGACGTGGTCCTTTCAATTTAGATGGGAGATTTATCTTGAAGAATTAACCATAAAGCATGAGTTCATATTTCGTTTGACCTTGACCTTGAATTTAAGCAGATAAAAACGAAAACAAAAATTGCAAAGAGTTGGTTTGGAAAAGGTTGATTTTCTAAGACTTTTATCTCTGTATTGCTTTGCCTTGCAAATTGAAGATGACATTTTTCGCTACGTTTTCCTTTCCTTTTCAATAGAGGGAAAGTATTGTATTTATGACGGAGCCCGACTCGAGAATGAGGGCAGATAGAAAATTTCTGATAAGTATGAAATCCGTTTCAGGCAAAATTCTGAGAATGTCTGTGCATCTCTCGGTCGGTTTGTCCGTTGATCGTTTCTTAAATAAATCAAGAACGCGTTGACCTAGCGACTTGAAATTTATTTTGAATGAGTCTTACAATAATCGCAAGTTTCTATCAATATTTGGAAAAGTGACGGTAGCTATAACGGGTCCTACCATACAAATTTTTTGAAACAAATACTGTTTTTGCGAATTTCTTGAACCTTATAGGCTTTTGGGAAAAACTGAGTATAAAAAAATTTAAATGGTGTAAAATTTTCCCTATTTTTCGCTTTAAAGGTTTTTTCGTATGTCTAACGGTACTCAATTTAGTTTTACTTATGTTTGTTATGGAAAAGTGGGACATATCGTCTCTCTGATCGGCCTTCCGAAATTTCCATACACACAAAACACGTTTTTTAAAGGAGGTCGCCAAATACAGGTTTTTGCCTCGGGCGCCGCTTTGCCTTGGCACGGCCCTGGTGTGGACCTGCACAATAACCACCACAAAGATAATACGAATCTTTTGGTATAAATTTCATGAAAATCGGTTTTTGGTCTGTAAAGGAGCTGCATCCCGAACCGTTTTACGGTTCATGCCTCTTCCACCGGTCGAACTTCGGCCTCCCCTATCGCCGTCGGCCTCGTGTTTAATATATACTTGTGTAGAAAAATCGAAAGAAACATCAACTAAAATATTACACATAAAATAATTTCAAATAGGCGCCCCTGATCCCTTCGCGGTCCAATCAAACTCACCTCACGGGCTTGGCCTTCGGCCTCGGATCTGACTTTTCAAAGATGCACATCTTGCTGGGAAATGGGTAAGGTAGATTTTCGTGAGCGATATTTTTCCTTGAAAGATGACCTCTCTAATTGTGAAAACTTGGTCCAAATCCGTTAAGAATTGCAGGAGATAGCAAGCGAGGGGGTTTACCAGGAGGGGTGGATATTAGTAGACGATTATGAAAACCGAATCTAAATCAGAGGAAGAAAGTAGAAAAACTTTAAACAAACAGTCTCTAAATATCTCAATGATACTCTTAACCTAACATAACTGAAAAGTTTTTGAGAAATCAAGTAACAGAAAAAACTGACTTCGGGGATTAACAACACAAACACCATTCTGAACTTACGAGAAAAATATCCTTCTCTCTATTTTCCTTTTAATTTTTTGAAAAAAACTTTAAAGATGATATGCTTTCGAAAAAAACAAATTGTAAAGCTTGACAACTTTTAAGATTTAAGATAATGAAGTAAATAAATATTAAAATTTTACTTAGACAAATGAATATTTTGAGGCCTAATTGCCACTTTTCATAAATTTTATCAATTTTTCCGACCAGTCAAAATTCTGCGAAATTTCCTTGTCTAAATTACCGCAATTTGCATATGCCCGTAATCCTTCAAAAACCACAGAAATTTCAATCAAAACAGCTTTAGATGTCAGATTAGAAAAATGAAATTACTTTCGATGTTTCATTATCTTGTGAATTGAATAGATATCTATACTTGCGTAGAAAATAACATCGTTATATTGTAGATACTGAAAATTTCAAATATTTTAAATATACTTGAGATATTCGTCAGATATTGCGATGCGATGCTTCAGATATAAATTGAATGCTGTCCTGTTCATTTCGGGCCGGAAGATGTGCAAATGATGGCTTGATCTAATTAGATTTATACAAAAATAATTCACTTGCTACCCCCAGAAATCTCATCAGAATTATTCTAAAATTCTGGTGTCATATTAATGCCATGTCAGGAAACATGACGCCATCATATCTTGAATCTACTCGTAGATCAAGAAGTGGTAAATGAAATGATTCTGGAGTGAATGAAACCCCAGGAGTAAAAATTTTCCCCCGTTCTTGTATTCGAAAAAAAAGTGGTGGTTGACGTGTCCCACAGGAACAAATGAGACAGGATCGTTTATTTGAGAGACATCTGACATATTACCAACAAGAATTGGGTAGAAATTCGCTTTTGATTGCATGCGAGGGCGATTTCTAATGCAAAATACGATCAAAATTATTATTACTGTTAACTATGTGAAAGATTATGTGAATTTGTGTATGGTCGAAATCACATGAATATCCATTGAAATTAAGTTATGCAACCATAAGGCAGCCACATCAAACTTTTACATTTGCATATAGTATAGTAAGTATTTTCGGGATTCTGATAAAATATTCATAACTGCTTCGATTGGATTATAATACTTATTCAAGTTTCAAATTCAGAGGATTTGATTAAATGCATACATTTTAGTTACGGTTTGGCAGATTTTCGTCAATATTTGTGGTTCCCATAAGGACCTCCTGTCTACCACATATTCCAACTCCATTAAATAATCCACAGTTTTTAACTGATATGAGAGGTTGGGCTTTTAGATTTTATCATTATATCTTGCAGTGATTCAAAATATTAATAGTATGGGATTTGATATGCTCGTAGAAAGGATAATATTTGTATAAGTCTTAATATCACTGTACAGAATAAAATTTATTCAAAGATATGGGACTATAACGAACATTCACTCAATTGAGATCCTTGATGTAATCAATAAAATTGCAAGAAATTCCTTGTGAATTCCACACCACATCAATTCAATGCAGTTTAAGCCCATTGAGCTTTTCAAATGCTCAATTTCCAGGTTTCTCAATGTAAGTAATGATGAATTATATTGATATAACGGGATTTTCCAATTGCGGATTAATTTTATCAATTGCGGATAGTACTACAATTCAAATTTTTCTATTTCTAATGTAATAACATTTTAAATATAAAACTTTTATTAAGGAAATAGCTTGCATACCCGTTGTTGCCGCACTAAAGTATTTTCTATTAGTTTTTGCACAAAAAAAAATCCGAAAATAACTTAGAAACTTTAGAAAAAACACTTTGTTCCTTCAGGACTTCCATTCCGAGGAAAAGTGGTACAAAGAATTTTTTTTGTTGTCCTTACAGGACCCTCCGGCTCGAATTTTGGAATTTTAATACCGAATTCGTCATCAGCGACACCAAAACCACCCCTAATGCCAGTTTTTCCGAGAAAAATTATGAAAAGGGATATTTTTGCCATCCTTACAGGACACTCCGGCTCGAATTTCGGAATTTTAATACCAAATTCGTCATCAGCGACACCAAAACCACCCCTAATGCCAGTTTTTCCGAGGAAAATTATGAAAAGAGATATTTTTGCCATCCTTACAGGACACTCCGTTTCGAATTTTGGAATTTTAATACCGAATTCGTCATCAGCGACACCACAACCACCCCTAATGCCAGTTTTTCCGAGGAAAATTGTGAAAAGGGATATTTTTGTCATCCTTACAGGACCCTCCGTTTCGAATTTTGGAATTTTAATACCGAATTCGTCATCAGCGACACCAAAACCACCCCTAATGCCAGTTTTTCCGAGGAAAATTATGAAAAGAGATATTTTTGTCATCCTTACAGGACCCTCCGTTTCGAATTTTGGAATTTTAATACCGAATTCGTCATCAGCGACACCACAACCACCCCTAATGCCAGTTTTTCCGAGGAAAATTATGAAAAGGGATATTTTTGTCATCCTTACAGGACCCTCCGTTTCGAATTTTGGAATTTTAATACCGAATTCGTCATCAGCGACACCAAAACCACCCCTAATGCCAGTTTTTCCGAAGAAAATTATGAAAAGGGATATTTTTGTCATCCTTACAGGACCTTCCGGCTCGAATTTCGTAATTTTAATACCGAATTCGTCATCAGCGACACCAAAACCACCCCTAATGCCAGTTTTTCCGAGGAAAATTGGGTAAAAGGATATTTGCATTATCGTTATAGGATATTACGTTTCGAATTTTGAAGTCAGATTCAAGATCAACGTCCTCATATCTCAGCCCCTCAATGAGCAAAGTTCATGAAAAAAATTACAAAATACCAACCCCCTATGAACTACCGTTTACCCCGTTAGGAGTGGAACTTCGAAGTACCCCGGCCTGGTGAGCGTCTAATTTCTAGGGTTTGGGATGGCCGTTTATCAGTAAGTCACGACAAACGTAGTGATTATTGATTTTGAGTCTTACTAATCAAATACAAAATTACTAAAAATAATAAAATTAAAAGAAAATCTAAAAAAAAATGTTTGATTTAAAAACAATGTGCTAAAAAGACAAAAAAAAAAAGTTGGGCGCTGTGTATCAGAAATAAAAGCGGGATAAACGCAAACAAAAAATAAAATAAATATTTATCTCGCTTTTTACCAGAATTAAAAGCGAGACAGCGCCCAAAAAACAAATTTTGATAACTATTTTTATGCTTTTATAGAAAAAAAAATTCTTTCATGTTCCAAAAAAAAACTGAGTGTAGTGTAGCCATTTATGTTTGTCAATATTCATGTTTATGTTTGCAAAATATTAGCAACCACTAAGTGGAAACTATAAACTCGTGAAATCTGATAGTTAAGTCTTTTTGAGATCTTAATTTCCAAATTGTGTATTAAGCAAACCTTGAATACTGTGCAAGACTTTCAAATTCTGTTTTATATCAATTAATTGAGATTGAACTGAGAATGTGCTCTTGTATTAATAGAAAATCCCTTTTCATTTTCCGAAACAAATCAACGAATTTGAAATTACAAGAAAACATCAAAAGTTTGCTAAACTGTAGCTGCATTGCCGCACAAGCTCACATTTATTATTTATTTCTCTAAGAAACCTGATGACTAGTAACTAAAACAAGTTACAAAAACACACTATACAACATCATGCATCCCTTCACCACATGAAATACTGAAACATACAGAAAATGGCTGAGGGGTGAGTTTCATTCGCTGCTGATTCCTCATGTAATAAATAATAGACGAAGCTTATGTTAATCTTACAAGATCCTTTATTACGAGAGAAGTAGAGCTAAAAACTTAGTCCAGGAGTTTTGTTACCACTTCCATTTCATACTATTATAACATATTCTTATACACGTTACCTCAACACATATCCCTTCCACAGCCGATCTCGATTTAGTTTCGTTCTAAACTTTAGAGATTCTTGGGCTGGACAACCGACGATAAACGGCATGGTTCCTAACAAAAGCCAAATCTTGTAATATGCCAGTTATTTGTCTCTGGCGTCTTTGAATGATGAAGAGGTCTCATCTCAAGCTACAGGACTTTCCGGATATTTCCTGCTATGCATGTTGGCAGCAACAACAAAATATCTGACTAAAGGAATGGAAACAGGTTGATGGTGTCGTCTCAAGTTACTCGAAGCCAAAAATTTCGCACGTTCACATTGAATTCTGCATTGGACACAAAAAAAGCTTAAAGGATATTGCGACGACTTGAGTAGAGCTCAGTTAGAGGACCTCCTCATATATCCTTCATAAGGTTGATGGGCAACAACCATCACCATCAGTCTAACGACCACTTTTGATAAATATCCTGTGAACATTGGGTCCCCAGCGTCAACATATTTTCAAACCTTGTGCTCTAATTAAAACCACTTGAGATAGGTTGGAACGATGAAAAGCATTTCTCTCTCTCTGCTTTTCAGACTTGTTCCAGCGACGTGCATTTTCAACAAAGGACTTTTAGATGGTCTGATATAGGGGGTATATTGCAATATGATTCAAGGGAATTACGATAGTGGGATGTGTGTCCGTTCCCTCCGGATATGCTTATTTTCTACGGTTAAACTCTGTAGGATTTTTTCTTTACTGTTAGTTAGTTTTGTCACGTATATGATGCCGATACGATGCCGTTGGTTACATATTCTTTTTTCCCATTATTATGTTGCAGCGGTTATCTAGGGGCGAAGCATAACAACGTCAGGCAACAGAATGTACGTATCCTTTTTAGTATCAAAGTCGCAGAGTTTTGCAAACATTTCCCGCTTTTAAATTACAAAAGTTTCGTTCACTTCAATGCAGGTAGTTCTTATGTAATGGATATAAATAGAAACTAGAAAACAACTCGCAGTATTATGCTGCGACGCCAACGAATTGCACTTGTTCTTTTTTAATGGCTCAACTTTATATGATAATATTGCCCCCTTACCATAATATTCCTTTTTTTTATAAATTTCTTACATTATCCGCGAAGTTAAGCTCCTCCGAGGAAATAAATTTCAATAACTATAAACACTTTTTAGAAGTTAATGCGCCTGAAAAGCAATTTTGCCTACTGCTTGCATAGCGCGGATACAGAAGAGCTGAAATAAAGATACCAGAAAAAAAACATATGTTTCTGTGAGGTGTGGCATAAGTATTCATTCTATTATAAACTTTTCCAATTAGAAATATAATTTATAAATTAGGAAATTTCCTTTTTTTATCTTCACACCCAGAAAATTTGACAACTACTAGTCTTAATACCGAAACACAAAAAAAGTCCTACTAAAAGTTATACTATTCGCATTACATCTGAAAAGCATTGGCCGATTGTATCAAAAGCATAACCTCCGTCGCACACTTGAGCTAAGCTATGTGAGCGAAATTATTTAACGCGATTGAAAATATTCCGCAAAAGAATTCAATTTTCACGTTTTCCTTATACTTTTATGTCCACAAAATACTACACTTTTGCAAACACCGATTCTACACTGTATAACGCCGAAAATATTTATATGTGAGTGTCAGCGATGCCAGCGAAGTTGTTCGCGTAGTTGAGGTCTGAACTACGCGAGCGAGCTTAGTCCGCGTATCCCATGACTACGCGATGTAGTTTCATAGTTTCGCTGAAGTGTGCGGTCGCCAATGCAAATGCTAAGGATTTTACTTTCAGCGAGAAACTTAGCTCACGTAGTTGACCTCGCTTAGCTGAAGTGTGCAACGGGGGTAACACCCTTATTAATAGTTCTCCTACGGTTTTAACGTAAAAACACTTTTTAATAATTAAAAAAATATTTTAAAAATTATTTTTTCCCCTGAGCGATCATTTTGATAGCCGCATTTCTCCATTTTTATTTTCCCCATTTTCACAGTACTTTCTTTTATGTAGTATAATAAAGTATTGTATTCATGAAAAATTTCGGCTTCTTAATTTAGCCTAAGAAAACATTTCCCCAGCACTCCTGAGTCGATTGGGGTATTATTATAAAAATGTCCTCCTATCTGTCAACTTGTGTACAAGATTTCTCAAATATTACTAGAGCTAGAACTATGAAATTTTGCAGAGATATTTTTCCTTGAATGGGGCTATCCTATCAATTTTTGGTGGGGAATCCGTTAACTGGAAAAAACCAAAAAAAATTCCACAATCTCGTGATAGAAAAAAATATTATACCTTGTAATGTGTATCCCAAATACTAGCGCGTCCTCTAATGCACGGTTTTCCTTAGTATTCTTAAGTTTTCTTAGGACTTACTGGGATTGTTATGTATATCAAGCATCCCTGGTGTTTTCCTAGGTTCGTCTGTATAAACATGATATCGATAAAAGGGGATGATAGAATATCTCTCGAAATACCGAATATCATCCACATATATGTAATAAGAGGGAATGAACATGATTTTAGCATAAATATAAACATAAACGAGTTCAAGGAAATGCGGAGTTTTCGCTCTAGCAAAGATGATTATAGTAACATCAGCATAGAGTTCTTTTTTTGCCTTTAGCGCGGTTACTTTTGTTGTTCTTTTTTTTTTTTTGCTTTTGTTGCACATATGCGAAAAATGTGTATACCATGAAGGATACGTGTGCGTTACATATATACTCGTATTCAACTTACTTGAAATGAGTCTTAGGTTCGTGGCTGGTTTTATTAGTTGTCTGCCACTCTGGATCCCAGAGGAAATTGGTTTATTATGTACTTTTCAAAAATAGCTCCAAGCTAACCATGAGCTCAAGATGGAAAAAAGACATGAGTTTAATTTACATAAAATGTGAAAGTTTCTTATCCTGCACTCTCATCCCTGCCAGTCATAATCCCTGGCCTAAGCGAGGATGTTAAAACTTATCAGCCGGGCCTGGGGCTCTTTCACATAACTTTAAGTAAGTCCGGTTCACTTCGTATTGCCTTCAACTTCATCCACTCAAGTTGAGTTCAAACTTCAGGTTCAGTTAGAGTGTAAAATACCAACTGCAAAATTTTCCAACATATACGAGTAGATAAAAAAAACACAAGATCCACCATCACCGATTTATTCATAACAATGATCCGAAGCCTCCTTACCCCATTTGCTCAGAATATCGCTCAAAGACTGTATTATGCTAAACTTGTAAAGTATTGGCTAAGAAAATTTTTTATATTATTTTCCATCAGATCTTGGATTTAGTTACTACCCAGGCCGATGCTATCAACGTCAGGGCAGACAATAAGTATGCTCGATTAATACCACTTAAATATTCTCTCCTTATTAAAATTCATAAATTACAGATGCTTTCCATAAGGTTCTTCTCATAGTTTGTGATACAGTCTATACTACTTTTTCCAGAAAGATATAATATAAGTATGTTGTAAACAGATATTTCATATCAAAAATCTTATGATGAAATTTGAGATAAATTCCTTCGTAAAAAATATAAAACAACCATTTTTTTTAAATGTTTACAAACTTATTTTTATTTTTTATTTGAGTATAACAAAATTGGTTTTCAATCCGCCCGAAGCAAAATTTTTTACTTACATTTTTTTCCAATATTTTCATTCTTATTTATTAATTTTTAATAAACATATCATAGCGCTATGACCAAACGTCCGGAAGGTACAAATTTTTAAAAGCTTAAATTTTTTTGTTTGAAAAAAATTGATGGGTTTTCTTTAAAAAAAATTTAAACATTAAGAAAACCTTTCTTTTAAGTATATCTTACTTTTTGATACAAATGATATTTATGATTCTCAACAACCATAAAAATTTTAGTGTATAAAAGCTTTTTTTAAAACCCTTTTCGGTTATTTTGGGGTTGGTTCTTTTCAGTAACACTAAAAACCACAATTTTTTTCCCTGTAATTGCAATAAACGTTTATAATTATTTTCCGTACTTTTTTCATTTTATACCCCATTTTAAGCGCATGTTTGAGTATGTTCTAGATTTTTTTATGTGAAAAAATAGAATATTGGACACTGTTTTTGCAAGCGTACGACATCAACTTTTTTGGAAATGATTTGCGGTGACAACTGTGCAGTGTTGGGCAAAACGGCGTAAAAAACAGTTTTTTACATTTTTCACGTAAAAAACGTAAAAAACGTAAAAAACTGGTAAAAAACGTAAAAAACCGTAAAAAACGTAAAAAATAGTAAAAAACCTAAAAAATGGGACATCGCAGTTCCTACAAAGTATGACAGTATGTTTTAAAGTTTTTCTCAGCATTTTATTAGAGATCCTATAATATAGAGAGTGGACATCAGCACTTAATAGACTGTACTACTAAGTAGGACAGTCTATTAACTCAAATTAGAACAGTTGTTTGAATGGAATTTTTCCAGTTTTTAGAATTTCTTTTCCCTTTTTCCAGTTTTGTTTCAATTTCCGCCTTCGGAATGAGTCTCCTTGTGTTTAAAAACGATTTTTTGATGCAAACTTTAAAATTACGCTTGTTGCTGCAAGAACTAGTCCAAATATGTTTCTTTAACTCTTTCATGCATACATTTTTCTATGGAATTAATTTTCATGATTTTTGGTATCCAAGGGTTTTTGGGGTCGCTGATTACGAATCTGAAGTCAAAACTTCAAAAATTAAAATGGCGGATCCAATATGGCGGTGAAAAAAGATAAAATTCATTAGATTACGGTGAAAACTAGTACGTAATTTTATCTTTTTTGACCGCCATATTGGATCCGCCATTTTGAATTTTGAAGTTTTGACTTCAGATTCGTAATTAGCGACCCCAAAAACCTTTATAAAGCTAATTACCGATTTTTTAACTGTAATAGTTTTGCCACAGTTACATTTAATCTGCAAAATAGCTACTTTTTTGCTCTTTATTTATAAAATGCAGTAATTATAAAAAAAGCGCATATTACTTTTTTTCATAACAATTGATGTCCTAGGATACTTACGAATTGAATTTAGTCAATATAAGTGCATGAAATATATGTTATAATATTAAAAAACTAAATTAGAAAAGGTGTTGTTGTACAACAACACTGCAACAAAGGGTTAAAATAGCCCATATGTCGCAAATCTCTCCACATTATTCACATTAATTAACGTTAAAATGAGTAGGCGGACGTAATGTAATGAAAGGATATAAACAGCCCAAGTAACCTTATAGGTCGTAAAGTGGACACTTCGTCTTCAAAGGCGTCCCTATTGGTCGTAATGCCCACGACTTTGTCGACACTAGGTCGAACTATCGTCGACCTATCGTCGACAGTGGGGAAGGTCCGCCGGACCACGAAGTGCCCTATTTCACGCCCTATAAGGCTTCACGACTTTGAAGGCCAAAATAGGGCCTTGTTTTACCATGACGAAATATTTTTTTGATCATTTCATCTGGCGACATTATTTGTCTTTCTCTATTCTATAGGCCGCATGAGGAGAGAAAGATAAGACAAGAATCATAAAGTTTAATGGATATATTTTGTGGAAAAAAACGTTCAAAATAATTTCATACGGTGATGTTAAGGTTTTTTGTGGAATTTATTGTCACAATTCACATGCGATTTAAAGTTTACGTAGGAAGTGGTTTTGCCAGGAGCTCTATTTATGTGGGCCGTAGCAATTCTCGATTTTAGTGATATAATTTGAAAATTATTTATTCAAAGAATTTTCTTTTTTATTCGATTTTAATAAAATTCTTGTAAAAATAAAGTTATGCTGTGTACCCAAACACATAAAATTACTTTTTATTCGATGTTTTTCCATATTGTGCTTTAAAAACAGATTTTAAATTTTCAGTAGGAATGTTTTTTTTTTCATTTCAATGAACGTCATGGCGGCTCGCACCGTGAATGCTAGAAGCATATTCGAAGTATGCTAGAAACAAGCTCGAAGCGGATATTCATCTGCGCATGCTCGAAGCATTCTCAAATAGGGCATTGGAGTGTTCTCAAAGGCATTATGCCCTATAAGGCACTTCGTGGACGAAAGGTGGAAGGTTGGTCTTATAAGGCAGGACGACTATGAAGGCGTCTGGAGGACACTACGACCATGAAAGCCAAAACAAGGCATTCGAACATTAAGACTATCAGGGCATATATTTAGGTCACTCGGACCGCTTGACGACCACTGCAAAAGCCTTGAAAGGCATCACGCCTTATAAGGCGGATTCGCTGGTCTTGGTGTGGTCGTAAGGACCAATTTTAAGACACCACGCACTAATCCAAGTCATTATGCCTTATCTGGTTGCTTGGGATTTTTGAACTCCGAGTTTAAAATCTTTTTCACTTGCAAGAGGAAATGCTTTTGAATTCTTTTCTGTGTTTGCTGAAGACTATTAACCTTTTTATTGTTCTAAGATGATTTATTTACGAATAATTACTATATTTAGTGAATGGCTACTTATTAAATTTTTTATCATAAATGTTTCAGGTTTTTTACAGTTTTTTACGTTTTTTACGTTTTTTACGTTAAAATTGAGGTTTTTTACGCGTAATTTTTTACGCGTAAAAAACTAGGTAAATTACTTTACGTAAAAAACCGGCACAACACTGCAACTGTGGCCATTCATCTAAAATCAATCAAATGAGTTTTATTCCAGTATTGCAAAATGCTGTCCTGGCCGGGCCGGAATTTTAAAAAATCGATTACGAACAAAATGGCGTCCGTTTTAAAGTAAAGTATCGATTATATTGTAAAAATTTGTCTGCTTTTCAACTGTGAAAAAAACTTTTTTTTAAAAGAAAAGTCTCCATCCAGGTATCTATGTGTAAAAATTCTGCAAAATTTATAAAAAAAAATCGTTTGAGGGGTTATTGAGTAATCGTTGTCACCGATTTTGCAAATGACGTTTTGAGAAAATCACGATCTAAGATTCAGGTGGTCAACAACAAATAATTCAGGTTATTTCGTAAATGCTCCGAGTCCGGCTGCATAGATGACTTTAAAGTTGCATAACTTCGGCATTCCAATCTGCTTAATATTATGAGAGATAAAAGTCGAAGTATTGTACTGTAAGAATATGCAAAAAAAAATCAATTTCTCTAAAGTTTCCACGTAATCATGACCCGTTTAAAAATATCCCAACCAATTTTAGTACATATTTATTGTAGAAATAAAATTCTGAATTATAAATTTCTATGACAAACCATTTTGTAGTTGAAATAAATTATGTATATTTATTGAATTTACAGAAACTGGAAAACATTTTTGCAGAGGTTCAATATTGATCTTCTTGTTAAATCGACTAAAATGTATTTTAGATTATATCGAAAAAAAACTCCATTTACCTAATTACATTTTGGTGAATTTAGTAGACATTTCGGTATGCAGCATCTTTTTACCCTATTTCCACCACATGCCAAATTTTGTATGTATCCGGGTTGATTTTTTTGTGCTAACATACGTCAATATGGAATTAAATTTTTAAATGGAGCAACAAAATGGAACGATTCGGAAGTTAGACAAACCTAAACGATATAGTAATATAGAGAAAATGTGCAACATTTTGCTAGAGTCTGAGTAAAAAGCATAGGCACATCAATCAACCCCTGTGACAGCTAATTCATCCAAATTTTATTTTCGACGCTGGAAAGTCACAGCTAAAGATTGAATCAACCAAACATAATGTAAAAGGGTGTGCACTAGTTCGATTGATTTGACATATTGATTGATCAATATTTTGGCGACTCTTCCTTTTGCTCAACATCGATTCTCCAGGATATTGGAACGCTATAAAACTTCCAATGTTATACGCTGTTAACTTTCTTATAAGGATAATGGTATGAGATGTTATTTCAATCGACATTAACTTCTATGCCACCGTCCGTTTTGCTACCCCCAATGAAATTTTTTTTATGGGTTTCCTTTAAAATGCAATTATCATAATTGATGTGAATTTTAATATTGTAATGGACTGTTGTTTTATGCTCCTTCGACTCTGATCCTATCACGATAAAATATTTTTTCCATCAAATTCTACTTAAATGGGGATTCATCACCAAATCGTATGCCATTTCATGATGAATTTAAGGTTCGAAATAAAAATAATCACATGTCTTTTATAGATTCTTAGTCTTAAGTTCCCACAAGATTTCATGAGGAATTTATAGGTGAATAAACAATTCGTACGACGTATACGGAATTTTACATGCCATTGAAGATGCCAAAAATATATTGTCAATTTTTTTTTTATATTATACTTTTACTTACTTGCTAGAGGATTTTGAGAAACTTGTTCAATATTATACTTTATGTAAGTATTGGAGTCGGCGAACAAATCCACAATATCTGCTTCTTTATTTTGAAGCTACCATCATATATACAGGGTGCGCCATCTATTCCTCCGGTATGTAAACATTCAATAACTTCGCCATTTGTCAACCGATTTGCTTTCCTAGACACGTTTTGGTACAATTTTAACCATGAACCGCTTCACACCGAAAGAACGCGCCGAAATAGTGACGATGTACATTGAAAATAGTCGTTCAATTGTGCTAACTCAACGTGCATATCGTGCAAAATATCGTGGCAAAAAAGCGCCTACCGACAAAACAATTCGGGCGCTGGGTAAAAATTTCTTTGAGCACGGAACAGTAGGCAATCTAACCTATAATCATCTACGCCCAAGACGTTCCAATGAAATTATTGAAGCCGTGAGAGAGAGTGTTGCCGAGGACCCAAATGTCTCGTATCGCCACCGAACTCAGCGGTTGAAAATGAGTGGAACCACGTTGCGGCGCATTTTAAAGGACGATCTCCATTTGTTTCCTTACAAAATACAACTAACTCAAAGAATATTGGCAACAGACAAGTCGCGTCGTATAGAATACGGCAAATTAGTCGGACGAATGTTGGAAACCATGCCGGACTTTTGGATGCAAGTTTTAATGACCGACGAGGCACATTTCACTCTCTCTGGCGGTGTTAATAAACAAAATTGCCGCATTTGGGCGACAGAAAATCCTCACGAGATTCATGAAATACCATTGCATGATCGAAAAGTGACTGTTTGGGCCGGCGTGTGCGCAAAAACCATCATTGGGCCATTTTTCTTCAATGAAGGTGAAACAGTTAATGGTAATCGATATCGGTGGATGTTGGCACATTTTGTGTGTCCGAAAATGCGTGAAAAAGGTCTGACTGACTTCTGGTTTCAGCAAGACGGGGCGCCATGCCACACAGCGGACCAAACAATACGGTTTTTGCAACAAAAATTCCCTAGACGTGTGATATCGAAAAGAGGCGATATTGACTGGCCACCAAGATCCCCTGATTTAACCCCCCCAGACTTCTTTTTGTGGGGTTATTTGAAGAGTAAAGTTTACGCCAGCAACCCGAAGACCATTGACGAGCTCAAGACCAATATTCGTGCCGAAATAGCTGCCATACCGACGGAGATGCTCGAAGAAGTGATGGAAAATGCCCGAAAAAGAGCACAGTTTGCGGTGGCCAATAAAGGTGGTCATTTGATCGATGTTGTTTTCAAAAAGTAGTCCACATAAATTGTAAAGGATTGAACTAAATAAAAAAACACCATTTTTTGCAATCTATTGTTTCTTTCAAAAGTTATTCAACATTCTCATACCGGAGGAATAGATGGCGCACCCTGTATAAAAATGAGTTGGTGTCTGTTCTTCTTTCACGCAAAAACGGCTGAACCGATTGACTTGAAATTTGGCATGAGTGTCAGTGATAGTTCTGGTTCCAACATAGGCATACGGAAAAGTAGCGCGAGGGTTGTGGGGAGTAAGGGGAGGGGGTAAAGTAATCTCGAAACTTAGTTTTCCCTCTATGTTACCCTTTCGCGAGGAAACTACCGAGCCGATTGGCCTGAATTTTAGCTCCAACATAGATCATAAAAAAAATTGAAAAAACTTAACCCGGCAACGACGGGTATGCAAGCTAGTATTTCATAAATTTTTCAAATACAATTTATATATACATATATGAGTTTAATTTTCATACGAATTATTTTCCAATAAAATTCACATATCCAAAAATTCCGCATATTAAAGTAATAATTAATAATTTAATAATAACGATAAACCATAGAAGTTCCGGGACTTAAATAATTTAATTGTACATGAAATCTCAAAGTCAATTATAGGACACAAAAATGAACTACACCAGGGTGTTTGGGATGACGAAGGATTTTGATTTCCGCATGTCCATCCGTCTGTCTGCCCGTAGTTCGTCCATGAACTCCATAACTTTCGAAAGGAATGAGCTAGAGACTTGAAATTTTTTCAAAACATTTACATGGCAAGGCTAAGTTCTTGAACGGGCAAAATTGTACCATTCTTTTCCCCTCTCCCATACAAACGAAACAGTTTTTGACAATTTTCTCGAAAACGGTGAGTCGTATTGAAAAATTTATTTAAGTAAAATGTATTTATAATATGATTTTACATAACTTATCCGTACATCAAAATCCAGTTGAACAACTCCTTTCCCCCACCCCATACAAATTAATTTTTTTTTCTTTTTTTTCTCGAAAACGGTGCATAGTGTCGAGAAATTTACAAAGGAAAACTGTGTTTAAAACATGATTTTACATAACCGTTCCATACAGCAAAATCCAGCCAGACCAACCGTTCTCCCCACTACCATACAAACGGGTTCTATTCGTACAAAAATTGTCTGCTCGTACAAAAACATAACTTATGTGAGAGTAAGTTTCGTCTGAGTTAAATAATAAACACCAAATTTAATTTCTTGGTTTTCGTTCAAGTCACGTTTTATTTTATTTTTTTATATAAAATTTGGGTTTTCGTTATTGTTGCATTTTCCTCACCCCTCTCACCCTACCACCGTCCCTTCCCCCCACCATATCTGGTCTTGGATTGTTTCTACATATTTTAATAGGATATTTTTACTTATTTTAATATAGCCCTATATAACGTTTTTTAATAGTTCATAACGTGTACCCTCGTCGTACATAAATAACAATTTAAAAAAAATTAGTTTCAACAAAATTTGTTGACATAATCTGGTTTAATTAAACTTATGTATCTGATTTAACGCAAAGAGGTATACAATTTTATCTCAGAGTGACATGGGTCTAACCGTTCCGTAACCTTCTTTCGTGTCAACTACAGAAAAGTGAATAAGTCAGAAAGATTTAATGAAATGAGAACAAATGTTTAACTTAAATATTTTTATTTGGGAAATACGTATCCAAAAATTAACATGATACATGAAACTCACCACTTTTATTTACATGGGCACGGATATTTACTATAGTAAAAGTACAGCCACAAGCATTACACGCTTCGGAAAGTTGATAGAAACTTCAATTTAACCCTGGCTGGCCAATGAGTAAAGCAAATAAGGGTCATATATGAATTACGTACGTACATTTATGGACATTATCCAGTATATGAAACTTCTGTCGAATGTAGTACATAACCATTGAATGTCCGCCTTCAAATTAGGCGATGGCTATCTTTCAAATATTTGCTTCCCTTCTCACAAGATTGATGACCCCTATAACGTTACTCTGACGACGACAAAATTCACATGGAAAATCCAAAAACTACTTACGAGTATATCTCGAAATCATGATCAAAAAAATTAAAGGAAAACATGGTAATCGGTATGGGGCAAAATTTAGTATCTTTACCGGACACAACGCTATTTAGATCTCACAGCACGTGGTACTGAAATTTATCCAAGTGACGTGCATGTAACATAACTAACCCTCGACAGTTCGGTATTTGATTTTTTCCTGATAAACGTTTAATGAGTCTTCGTCATAAACAAAAAGGCACTTAATTCAGATAATGGTTCTCCATGATAGAACGCAGTCATTTATGAAAATTGCGTATGTGTAAAATTTTATTTTGCTGAAGAGATAACTTTTATCATTGCGGCTACATTACAAATATATACAAAAAAGGCCGTTGGCAGTAGGTAGTATTGTGTGTAACTCCTAGTGATGACAGCATCCTGGGCAACCGAAACAAACAATAATAAAAATGATAAAATAAAAGAACGGGGAAAAATTCCGGAATTGCGGGAGAGGGCAAAACAAATCCAGGATCCGATGCGCCCTGTGCTTAACTGCGACCGACTACAGTACAAAATGTGGGCCAAACGGACGAAATCCATGTCGAAATTTCTACTAACCCCCCCAGTATCGACCATATATCGGATTACAGAGTGAGTTGAGGGTTTTCTGCGTGCTCCACATATAGGTGAACCCATTTTACCCGACCGCAATCATACGTTGTCTTTGTTTGAGCAATAAAATGCCACATGTAGCTACAAAATTAGCTTTTTTTTCGGTTTCTTTCCATTTCACATACGCCTGTTCCATCCCAGATATTTTTGTGCTTTATTTATTTGGCATACAAATTAGTTTAATGCAAAATACCATATAAGCATAATGACAAAAGTTTCATATCATTGCCATAATATTGTATTTTATATCAGGCTTCCTACTAGAATGACAACAACATTTGTTAAGTACCACACGTGGAAAAACTCTTCCTTAAAAATTTTACATATACGAGTATTTACAGATGAAGATACACACGTAGGTATCATACTTTTGAGTACATGTTTTTTGTAACTCACAATGGCACAGTAGAAAAAATATTACGGTTGCATATTGTAAAAGTGATTAAATGTATTCAAGTTGGTTAAATTAAATTCATTACTGGGGAAACGAAACTCCTTAAAACCAAATGAGGGATGCAATATATTGCCCTGGAGAGCACTTTTTAACAGTAATAATTTTAAATGGGATGAAATTTTTTCACATTTAGTACTTGACCTCTTTTCGTGCGGCAGGCATTTCTCTGGATTTACTGCACACTTTTGTGGAGGAGTGGAGTGTACGCGATAAACATGTATTACTTAATTTTCTGACCCATTTATGGCCTTTTTAATCAAATTTTAAATAATTTAATGAAATATTATAAAAAAAAACTCTGTAGTTTTTTATTGAAACGCCGTTGAGCCTAAATTTCGTACATCATTAATAAAATTTTGAGAGGATAACCATATTGTTTCTTGTATGAACCCGGGACAGGGAAAATATTAAATGTCCTGAAACTATGCCCCCAAGGTGCAGAACAACCCAACAAACAATTTGTAACCGAGGTTATAAAAACAACCGGAAAGTAACATGGGTTACAAAAACAACCAATTTCTAACCGTTTCTTTTCAGTTATTTTGCAAACCGTTTTCTAATAACCCGAAATAAACCATTATTTACTAACCAATTTTTAACCTGAGGTGCAAATACGTTATTCGGCAACCGTTTTGTAACTAACTCGTAATAAACCGTTAACTAACAGTTATTTACTAACGAATTTTTAATCTGAGGTGCAAATACGTTATTCGGCAACCGTTTTGTAACTAACTCGTAAAAAACCGTTAACCAACCGTTATTTAGTAACGAATTTTTACCTTGAGTTGCAAGCAGGTGTTTTAGAAACCGTTTTCTACCTTTTACTAATCAAATTTTGATGATTTTTGTTTCAGTAAAAACTGCCATTATGTAGATCTCTACAATATCTACAAAACCGCGTTTTTCAATTCCATTTATTATTTATTTGACTTTAAAATATTTTGGTGACGAGATTAGTTTTGTAGTAGTTCTCTAGAAGTTCTCTAGTTGTTAGCTAATTCCACCACCTGCAAGAGGAAATATCAAATGTGTTGAATAGGGTACGGGGCCGGTAATTGGGAACACTTTGATTTTTCCTATTATAAGTAAAATACTATGTCACATCTTGTTGTGATATTTTAAAAATTTTCATAATGATTTTTAAGGGCTGTGTGAAGTTGTGCTACTTTTACATTTGACCCTCGAAATTTTAGCGGCAAAAGAATTTTGGAAAAATCGAACTCTATATAATTTGGAAATGGAGCTTATCAAATTTTGGGAAAAATCTTTGTTTTTTGTAGTACATGCATACACAAATAAAGAATTGTTATCGGAGTTTCGTATGTGTGCAAAATTTCAATTCGAAAATGGTCGAGAAATTCAAATAATTTTTTTATAAGATTCGACCCTAAAAAATTTAGAAACAAAAAAAAATAATTAATTTTCCAATTAAATTATTTTACCATTTTAATAAGACGTTCCATTTTAGGTACCTTCACCTTATTCAATGGCGGCTAAAAAACTGAAAAATAATCTTTGTCGTCGCCTGCCACACGCACACATTACAAACATTTAGAACAATTTGTTATAGGAAAACTTTCCAAGATGGCTGTGTCTTACCAATATAATTTTTCGAGTTTTGGAAACGCAATTAAATACATTATCTTTATTTTTTATCGACCTAGATAAAAGAAAAAACTATTTTTAGGGGACATATTTTAGTCTAAAAAGAATTCTGAGTAATTTTAAGTTACATTTTGTATGCCCATATTTCCAAATATTTTTAAAAATATGGTCATTTTTGCAAAATACTTCAGGCGGAATGTATTTTTTCGAGGTATCACTATCATATGAACCAAGAATGTTTACTCGTTTAAAGTTTTTGGTCAAAAATCATCAAATTTCAGTAATTTTATGTTACGTGTATATTATTCTAAATAAAATATTTCCATCTTGAAGTAAATATTCAATGAAACCACATATAAACATAAACCTAATAAAATGTTCGTGTGAAAACATTCCCTCAACACATACTAAAAAAGCTGACTGAAAGAAAGATGAGTTCATTATAAATGAAAAGAGAGGGCAGGAATTGCCACGTAGAGTTACAAAATGGTTTTTCTATAACGTTAGCACAACGTTATCAGAAAACTGTTTTTTAACCATGGTTACAAAATAACGCGGCGTTTACGGTTGTGCAACCGTTACTGTAGTGGTATTGCAACGTTATGCTAATCAATTTGTAACTTCATGTGTTACGCAACCAAGGTTACTAAACGGTTATTCAACCGGAATATAACCAGTTTTGGTTACTTGGGAAGGCAAGCCACCGCTCGTGGAAAAATAGTAATGAAAATTTCATGTGAAACCCCTCCCCCCCATTTTCGAGAAAAGAAAATTTTCTCGAAAATGATAAAAAGGATATTCGCATCCCGTTCGACCCTCAGTTTCGAATTTAGAAATTCCACAACAGATTTGGGATCAGCGACCTCAGATATCCCCTAATGCCAATTTTTCTGAGAAGAAATGTGAAAAAGGATATTCGCGTTAATGCATTTTATTTATTTATTTACTATCAGCCATACAGAGCAGTTCTCATAGACTATACTAAAGGATCTTTCAACAAGGACATAACAATTTTGTATTTAAATAAAACACAGAATAATTGAGATATCGGGGTGAAATTTATTCCAGGTGTAGTGGACATGTTACATTTAAGTATGAAATTCGATGTCGTTCATATGGCCACCGCGAGCACGTTTGCTGATTGATTCTTTGGAGCCAATTTTCCACAACTCTTCCACACATATCGGCCGGAACATTGGCAATTTCGCGTTCGATATTGTTCCTGAGCTCCTCTAACGTTGTTGGTTTGTTGGCATAAACCAACGACTTAACATAACCCCATAAAAAGAAATCCAACGGCGTTAAATCGCATGAGCGAGGTGGCCATTCGACCGGACCATTTCTCGAGATTACACGATTACCGAACTTCTCCTTCAATAGATCAATTGTTTGACCAGCTGTGTGGCGTTGCTCGTTCGTGAACTTCATCATGATAAAAATGAAAACCTTGACTGACGTTTTAGCATTGCCAGATCATAAAAAAAGTTTTAGGGTGCGTTGTTATTAAAATGCAAAATTGTTATGTCGTTGTTGAAAGACCCGATATAAGGAACCAAATTTCATCAAAATCTATAGAGCCGTTTTCGAGTAAAAATTTACATGAAAACAAACAATTAATGCGCTTATGAGGATAAGATATAGAATAATCTGGAACGAAACTTTTATTTCCGAGACAACATGCCTGAACCGGAATTGTTCCGATCAAGACAAGACGTATGGTCACCCTATTTAACATCTGTATTTTCTGATTTTGCAAATCGAATAAAGCTGAAAATGTCTATAACTTTTAATCAAACTTTCCCTTATTTTTGAAATAGAGAAACTGTCAAAACTCTATGAATTTTTCTCATTATCTTTATATATAAACGGATCTACCAAAAAACGAATGAAACATTGGTTATAAATATAAGAAACAAATCTCAACTGCAATGACTATTCAACGAAATTCAAGTAATACAGTAGAACCTCGATGAATCGAATTCCTCACTAATTCAAAGATTTTTTCAATCCACTTGAACTTTCCCATCTTACGTTATGTTATTTTCCCGCCATATCTCAAAAGTAAACCTCGATAAATCGAAGGTTTGCAATTTTTTCTGGTTATAATTATGACATTTTTCGAAATGCATAAAATTGTATTTTTAAAATATTTTTAAAATAAAATCGAGCAACAGAAAAATACGCAACGTAAGACTGGTTAAAATCAAATACTGAATGCATGTTTGAATTTCGAGTAAAAGGGACTCCTCTTTTCATTGCTGCAAATTCAAATTAAATGGGATATTTTATAGTTCCGTTCTATAGGAAATTCTATTCCCTTTGAAAGCTTAATTTGCCACCCATTTTGTTGTATAACGACGAAATGGTTGGCGAATTAAGCTATCAAAGGACTTAAAAAATTAAATTTCGACCATAAGAGTAATGGAATCAGATTTTGTTGCTCTGTATACCGGCTAAATGCTATTTGCATTTCCATGTTTTCTCGTGCTGCTGGAAAATTCCGAATTAAAAGTTTAAATTTTTTTATCCGGGCAAGAGAACTTGTGTCGTTTTGAGGTACAAACAGGTAAAAGTCCTGTGCTCAACATGGAAATGCAAATCTATCTAAGCGCAGTGTTTATTTATTAGGCTGATCGGTGGAAATTTTTCACTATCCTGAAAATGGTGAGTTGTGTGTTCTGCAAAATTCATTTTGCAGGGTTAAAGTTAAATAAATGGAGGTAGATTTTTTCATTGCAAATAACTAAATATATCGGCATTTATTTGGAATTAAAAAAATATGTATATTTATACAACGTTCGAATAGAGACAAAATGCGGGTAAAATAGTAACCAAGACACTCATTTGTAACAAATTTGAGGGATTTTTCTGCACTTTTCAAATGCGACATATCATTACACAATTTTTACACTACCATCCATTCCTCTCAGCCCTTATTCTTGACGCACAATATTACCACCCTTCAAGTTTCTAAGATAAAACTTCTTATAGCGGAGACATTCATATATGTAGCTTTGTTAGCGCAGTAAAGGCGGAAAGGTTATTTACGAGCAGAATTTTACGACTCTATAGGGAATATGTCAAAGAGGTGGATACCAAAGATATTTCTGTCTTCGAGAACAGTAGGCGTATATGATTAAGCACATATCTTCGCATGATATTCAAATGAGGAAATTCTCTTAGTACGTACGATTCTGTACTTCTTTCTAACTTTCATATCGTTTTACTATACTTGAATTTTCTTGGCTTGATGGCGAGAATGGGAAAAGGTTCACCTTTCTCATGTTATCCTGATACAATATAAATAATACTTGTGTATCAACATTTTTGTAATTCATAACTTTGTTGGAATTGTGCAATTTTTCATCTGTTTGTTTGTTTTTGGGGAATTTCGAAAAGATTTTTTTTTTATTCATACTTCTGGGCGAAACCCAAAATCAATACTGAGAATTTAAGATTGACCTACATTCAGTTGTTCTGTGCGATGTGGAGACTTGGAATTTTACTAGTGGCTAAATGTCCTACACAAGTTGCTCAATATTGCAAAACTATTTCAGCATCAGATAGCGTAACCGCCAGCTGTTGACCAAATATCCTGAAAACTTTATTTGTTGGTACTTACATGAAATTGGAAAATATTTTATCACTTTAAGATACTTGTATTTCTTATGTTTGGGGAATGAATTTGTTATAAAATTTCAAGAAAATATCGAATTGGGGAGATACCTACGTTTTTTTTCTATTTTTTATGTTTTATTTACAGAAAATATCTTATATGAACAGCACACGAATTTCCATTGCAGTATTTAAAGTGTCAGAAAAATATGTAAAAAATATTTTTTTTTCAAGAAGCGTAAAGCATTTGTGAAATCCGCTAAAAGAAGAAATCCGTTAAAAGAACTTGATTTTGCGTCAATTAGCGATCACGTTCGTTGTCAACTTGAACGAGACCGTTTTATCACGAAGTTGACAATAAACGTGATCATTAATTGATAATAAACGTGATAATTTAATCACGCAAAGTCTGGTTGAATTAAACAAGAAAAATTTATCATTTTGATATACAACAATGTATCCCTAGTTGAATTAATCACAAACGAAGTTAAAGCTAAATCAACAATAAGTTAGGGTGGTTCAAAAGGAGTACGAATGAAATAACAAATTTGAAATAGAAAATAAAACTTGATTTGAACTTAAGGAAAAAACAATTAAGAAATATGCCGAATAGGTGAAACTTTTTAAAAAGAATGCTTCAAATTATGCGAAATTTAACTTCAGTTTAATAGATTTAATATTAATCAAAATCATGAAATTAAATTTTCAAAACTCTGCCATTTCTCAACAGAAAAAAAAATGAATTAATTTTCCTTTGTATTTTCTACGAAAAGTGAACCACTAAAAATCCGATTTTCACCTAAAACGTGCAAATTGTTTACGATAATTGCTGAGATTATCATTCCCAGACCATCTGACAATGATAAAGTTACCTCTAAATGGAATCACCGCAAAAAAAAGGAAACTTTTCTTAGAAATAGCAATTTGAGAAGCAAATTGGTTTAAGTATTGAAATGCCTCAGGTAATTCTCCTCATTTCTAACATCTGCCTTAAGCGATTATATCCTCATATCTATTTATGGAAAACACCATCACGAGGGGGGGCCACGGGGGTGTAATGAGTGTGATAACACAAAGTCTCTGTGGCCATCAACAATGAATTGAAGCGATAAAAATCGCTGAAGCGAATATAGATAAGTATTCAAATCTAGGAGCATATCGCAGCGTGTTCCATAAGAACATCCTCGTTCATATCCTGGACAGGATAGCCATCATCCTTCAGTCGTCGCGTCATGTTAAAGAGCAAAAACCACTCCAGGCATTTGTGGCGTGGCGGGGAGACATCAATCCGGGATTGTCTTTCGAAATCGAGATTCAGTGGCGAACGGTGGTTATCCACCATCTCATTTCGCCTTGCCAAGGGCTAATCCCAATAACCAACAAAGCCGTGCACCTTGGCAACTTAAGGTGAGCATTTAGAATGTTACTTAAATATTTAAAGCAGTGATGGCCATAAGCTACTTGAGAAGCTACAGGATCAACTAGCGAACGTCAGAGGGTGAACAGGGCAGTACGGGACGATATGAGGAAGATTAATGAGCGTAAACTCGACTCGACGCTTCAACACACTCATTTGCATAATTTGTATCGTCTCTCACCTGCGAAACCTTTCCATATCCATTTTTTACCTTTTCCGAGGGGTTTTTTCCCCTGCTTTATTTTTTTTTTTTTCCGCAACACTCGTAGAAAATTCCATTTCGAATGACGACATGCTGTAAGATAAGAGCCCCGCGGAAATTATCATAAAAAAGTGAGAAGGCGATGGGAAAAGTTGAGCGCTAATTTATCTCAGGAAATTATAATGTGCTGCAGATAAACATAGCCCAGGACAAAAAGGATGGACCCAACTGACAGTCGCCAGCCATAGTCAAACGTGATGCTTCACTATAGGAGTTTTTTTTTTGAATATGTATTGCTGCTGCTCTAGAATATAGGGTTTAAACTGTAATTTAGCCAAAATTTTCTTCTTTAACATTTTTCTTACCAGTTCTTTGTCTCTGTTTTTGTTTACTCTACTCTAATAACAATTTTCTTAATATTTTCTCGCATAAGTTAACATTTTGTGTTTATATTGCTTATATTTATGTGCAATAAACATAAACAAAAAAAATATACTTAGGTGTATTCGTCTACCTATCCATTTGCCAGTAAGTAGAATAGTACCTTTAACCGAAAGTAAAATAAAATAGAAATAATAAAAACAAAAACAAAAAAAAAGAATTCCAAATGAAAACAATAGAAAAATAAATTTATGCAAATTAGGGTAAGGTCTGTGTTGTATTTTCTGGAAAACTACTTGACTTCGTAATGTCTTCTGGTTATGACCGGGATGAATTTATTTGTCGAAATTTTAATTAAATCCGCCAGTTTTATTGCTAAACTTGGCCATGCGGGGGTTGCTTTCATTCTAATTCGACTTGACTCTTCTTCTATCAGAATTATACCACCCCATATAATAAGGGTAGTTTACATATTCCTTTATTTTTACCTGCCTCCGTGATGCTTCGGGTATTCCAACCTTTATACGACTTTTCACGTCAAATACATGTGCTTGGTTTCATATATCTTTCGCTATGTTAAATTTGAAATTGTGTTTACCTGTACGAAATAGATAAAAAAAAATATTTCATTTATACAAAGTTCGTATATTCTATGTTATCATAAAGTTCGCCAAAGTTCTATACCTTTATTGCCTAGATGGGTATCTGGTTGTGGCAGAAAGGGTTAACCACCACACAAATTCTATCCAAAACGCCTATCAACCAAAAGCATCCATACAAGTATAACTACCAAAATCATAAAACGCTGATTAGCATATGCAAAACACACCAAACTTTTGTTTTCTATTGATAAAAGATTTTTTTTTATGCCAACCTTCGCATATCACAAAGTTTAAAAATTTCATAATTTCATTCATGTTTGTATTAAATATTCGATTTTTTATTACATTCTAAGCTATATGAAATTATTTTTCTTTTTTAAAAATATTTTTTCATACAAAAGGTAACATTTCAGCAGTACGTATAAAATTTTTGAAATTCAATGATTGTGTTTACATTAGGACTCATTTTGAGGCGGCACTTTTTGTCTTTCCTCATTTTTCTGCCGTGTGCACACGGTTCGCTTTACCTGGATTCATAAACCGGTTTCATCAACAGAACTAAACGACAGGTTTCAACGACCAGACTCAAAATCACCCTCACTTGACCGGAGCGAAAGACGTGCCGCCTCAAAATGAGTCCTAATGTAAACACAGTCAATGAAATCAAATAAAAATTTCTAAATATGAAAGAGATTACAAGTTTATGCAAAATAGCTACAATTAATCACTGTGTTGATATCTAGGTACTAAATCTAAATCTACATTGTAACCTTTTTGCTAATCATCTTAGGATAATCTAATTCTTACTATTTTCAACAGTTTTAGGGTTTTGTCCATAATCCTATCTTTGGAAAAAAAAATCCGGTTTTGATCACCCTAGAAAAAAACACCCTTCCATCAGACTCCAAAAAACACCCTTCCATCGGTCTCCAAAAAAACCCTTCCATTGGTCTCCAATTTGGATTCTTGTGCGATTTCCCAAATAGGAAGAGTAAATGGGTTCGGTCGTAGCTATCAATGCGTTCGATGTTCCCTTGTAACTGTTGAACCTTGCAACGGACGACATTGAACCACACTGCGTTGAATTGCTGATGATGGGGCGGATGTTTTAAGTCAGGTTTGCAGCAGGAGTTCCTCTTCCCTCAGACTCCCTCACCTGCTATTTCGTAAACCAGTCAACAAATTTTTATGTATCTTCCTCCATTCGATAGAGGACTCTCTAAAGAACAATAAAAAAAATCGAAATTCCCCCCCCCACCCCCCCCCCCCCCCCCCCCCTCCCGCCCCACCGTCTCCGCATCTAATCCTGTTTTCTGCTAAATTTCAACCGGTGAACGAATTTTAGTGGGAATTTCCGTATTAGATAGAGAATATTATGAGAGATATATGAAGTTTACAGTGTACACTGTTCCCCTGCTTACCCCACCTCTCACTCCCGCCCCTCTCCCTCCTTCCCCTTCCGCAATAAATACGAAAGGAAAAATCGGCATTGGGATATAAATGTGTTTCAGCAAAATACTCCGACAATTAACTAAACTACAAAATTTAATTTGTAATTTTAGTAAAGAAAAAAAAATGTCCAGTTGACAAGATAATCAGTTGACAAGTTATAGAGATTTATGGCTTGAATTTCTATAATCATAAAACTGAAGTAGCAGAAAGTGAATTGTTTGTTTGCAAATTGTGCTATACTATCCACCATATTATCATAAAATTAAAGCTATTACAAAAATTCGCACCGCGATCGACAAGAAACTGTATTAAATCGACTGAAGGACCAAAAAAAAATCTACTTTACTCGGGCAAAAATATTCCAATATTATGTATATATGATAATAAAAATTCAAGTGTTTCAGCCAACTGACTCCGTTTCAACATCGAAGCAAGGATATCGCTGGTGATGGCATTCCTGGTGATTTGCAGCGAAAGGACAGGTATCTATGGGACAGAAGAATATCCGTACATGGCGGCACAAAGTGAAAGGATAATGGAGCGGTGATAACCAAGGATAGCCTCGTATGTGGGTGTCTCGATTAGTGCTTATGAATTTGAGTTCAATTATGCTGTCGTGCACACCTTGAGCACAAGTCGCAAAGGTGTCGAAGGCATACATTCACAAACAGTGACACGTGCGATAGAGATGAAAGAGAATGAACTTATATAAAGTTTATTGACTACCACGGAATAATAATAATCTCTTTTATAAAAGTTACCAACATTGGCTCAGTAGCCAGTACCCGCAAAACTCATCGCACACCACCCTCATTGACTCATCAAAGTCTTCATCATTCTGGGGGTTGAATTCCAGCATCTTCATCACATCATCGACGACCGTGAATGTAGTTTGGATCGGTTTCACTGTCAAAGGTTGCCGCCAGAAAACAGACGTTAGCTAGGGATGTAGTACTATGTCAGTATAGTTAATTGTTGAGCAACTATCTTCGCTTCCTTAGCCACCCCTATTAGATATCAGCACAGTTGGGAGTCGTATTCGATTGAGAGTTGCAAAGTGTTAAGTGGTCCGGAATTAAACTGTACACTAAACTTGGCACGAACTCGTTGATTGATCAAAGAAGATGGTAATTACCGACAAAAATTTTCAAATGACGCTAATTTGGTTTATAAGGGATTCAGGTACGTCTATTCACATTTAATTTAGGCACCAACCCCGACCAAGTGCAAATTGTTTCTTACTGCCGTCAGTTTAAAATCGCAACAGACAAGTGAAAACCAATCGAAGAACTTTTAAAATGTAATTAAAATTTTTGTCTCTGGTACTCGTCGTCATTAGATAGAACTATGATCCCCAATCTTGGATTCACAACTCCGTTCTAATCAAACGCAGTGGCTCTGCACTCTTAAAAATTTTAAGGATGAAAATTTGGGACCTCACCAGAAAGACGTGATTGGTGTTGCTTATGCTTGAATCTTCTTCTTATTTCTCTCACTTTCCCCGTCCCTTTTCGTTTTGTGTTCCCTTTTTCTTTTCGTCTTACGTTTCTTCTTTTTCCTCTTCTTATTCCCCTTTTTCTTCCTTTTCTCCTTCCTCTTTTTCTTTTTTTCTTCACCATTTCTTCTTCTTTTCCGTCTTCTCCCTCTTCTTCTTTTTAGTAATTTGATAAGACCATCAAATATTAGCTTCAAAATATTGGCTTGCATTTCACGATCATCAAAATGCAAAAATTTGATTATTTAAGGTAGCCTTACACGGTCACTATTCTTGCTTCAATATGTCGTTCAATATATTGATCGTGTAAGGGCTATATTGAAGCATAAACATTGGACCTATTTAAAACAATTAAGTTTTTTAATGAAGACCTTCCTATATATTGAAGCAAAAATATTGACCGTGTAAAGCCCAATTCAGATTAACGATTACGATTGCCATTACGATTGAAGCTTCTCGACCAATGAGATCAAAGCTTTCATGTCCCAAGCGTTGGAATAAATAAAAAAATTAAAGACATAAATCTAGTTTCAAATTCGACTTTCGATATTTTCCCCTCATGCCCTGTCGTGTGTAACCCCTTACCTGTTATCTTCTGAAATATGCAACCGATTTGAATTCAGTTTTCATCGTTAGTTAAAGATTTTCCTTGATGAAGCTTTTGCTATTAAAAAATACTACCCAAACCACGAATAGTTCGCGAACTATTCGTGGTTTGGGTAGTATATATATAACCCCAATCACACCCTTATTTTTCTCTCTCGCGGATGACTTGACGGATTCTGATCATGATGCTGTCAATAGAGGATCATTTGCCATGGAAAAAATCTTTATATTAAAAAAATAACTTTTTCTTTATCCACTTGTACCTTATTAAACAGTGTACTGAACCTCTGCATTAATTCTTCACTCAAAATCGGGTCCAAGTTTGATTATCATACTAATATATAAAAATGAGTTGGTGTCTGTCAGTCTGTCTGTTCCTCTTTCACGCAAAAACGGCTAAACTGATGGACTTGAAATTTGGCATGAGTGTCTGTGGTAGTTCTGGTTCCAACATAGGCATACGGAAAAGTACCGCGAGGGGTG